>OU342745.1:439680422-440232431 GCA_910589775.1 Avena eriantha | reverse complement strand
TGAAACGATGAGTTTTTGGTCATAACTCTCAAACATATATCGGGTCTTAGGATCGTTGTAAATCCCCCAAGAGCACCAAAACAGTGTGCAATAGCTCACGAAAACGGCCATAAACGTGAAAAACGATGAGTTTTGGTCATAACTCTCAAACATGTACCGTGTGTTAGGGTCGTTGTAAACATCCTGGAACCCCAAAATGTGGGCATCATGAAAACGGCCAAATATGCGAAATCGACAATTTTTGGTTAAAATTGTCAAACATGTATGGGTCTAATGGTCGTTGTTATTCGCCCTGAAACCCTAGAATGTGGAATAGCGAATGAAAATGATCATAAAACACAAGAACGACGAATTGTTGGTCATCCCCTTAAACATGCATCGGGTCTAATGGTCCATGCAAATCCCCGTGGAACCAAAACAGTGTGGAATAACTCATGAAAATGACCCTAAAAGCGAAAACGATGAGTTTTTGGTCATAACTCTCAAACATGTATCGGGTCTTAGTATCGTTGTAATCCCCTAAGAGCGCCAAAACAGTGTGCCATAGCTCACGAAAACGGCCATTAAAACGTGAAAAAACGACGAGTTTTGGTCATAACTCTCAAACATGTATCGGGTCATAGGTTCGTTGTAAATCACCCTGGAACCCCAAAACTGTGGGCAATAACTCATGAAAATGGCCATAATATGCGAGATCGACAATTTTTTGGTTAAAATTGTCAAACTGTATCGGGTCTAATGGTCGTTGTAATTCGCCCTGAAACCCTAGAACCGTGGAATAGCTCATCATAACGGTCAAAAACACAAGAACGATGAATTGTTCGTCATCCCTTAAACATGCATCGGGTCTAATGGGCCATGCAAATCCCCGTGGAGCACCAAAACAGTGTGGAATAACTCATGAAAATGACCCTAAAACGCTGAAATGATGAGTTTTTGGTCATAACTCTCAAACATGTATGGGTCTTAGGATCGTTGTAAATCCCCAAGAGCACCAAAACAGTGTGCAATAGCTCACGAAAACGGCCATAAAACATGAAAAACGGCGAGTTTTTGGTCATAACTCTCAAACATGTATCGGGTGTTAGGGTCGTTGTAAATCACCTTGGAAACCCAAAACTGTGGGCAATAACTCATGAAAACGGCCATAATATGCGAAATCGAAAAAAAATTGGTTAAAATTGTCAAACATGTATGGTCTAATGGTCGTTCTAATTCGCCTTAAACCCTAGAACTGTGGAATACCTAATTAAAAACGGTCATAAAACACAAGAACGGCGAATTGTTGGTCATCCCCTTAAACATGCATCGGGTCTAATGGTCCATGCAAATCCCCGTGGAGCACCAAAACAGTGTGGAATAACTCATGAAAATGACCCTAAAACGCTGAATGATGAGTTTTTGGTCATAACTCTCAAACATGTATCGGGTCTTAGGATCGTTGTAAATCCCCTAAGAGCGCCAAAACAGTCGCAATACCTCACGAAACGGCCATAAAACGTGAAAAAACAAAGAGTTTTTGGTTCATAAACTCTCAAGCATATATTAAATCTTATGGTCATTGTAAATCACCCTGGAACCACAAAACTGAGGGCAATAACTCATGAAAACGGCATAATATGCGAAATCGGCATTTTTGGGTTAAAATTGTCAAACATGTATCAGGTCTAATGGCCGTTGTAATTTGCCCTGAAACCCTAGAACTGTGGAATAACTCATGAAAACGGTCATAAAACACAAGAACGGCGAATTGTTGGTCATCCCCTTAAACATGCATCGGGTCTAATGGTCCATGCAAATCCCCGTGGAGCACCAAAACAGTGTGGAATAACTCATGAAAATGACCCTAAAACGCGAAAACGATGAGTTTTTGGTCATAACTCTCAAACATGTATCGGGTCTTAGGATCGTTTTAAATCCCCAAGAGCACCAAAATAGTGTGCAATAGCTCAATAAAACGGCCATAAAACGTGAAAAACGAAGACTTTGGTCATAACTCTCAAACATGTATCGAGTCTTAGGATCGTTGTAAATCCCCCAAGAGCGCCAAAACAGTGTGCAAGAGCTCACAAAACGGCCATAAAACGTCAAAAACGGAGAGTTTTTGGTCATAACTCTCAAACATGTATCGGGTCTTAGGGTCGTTGTAAATCACCCTGGAACCCCAAAACTGTGGGCAATAACTCATGAAAACGTCCATAATATGCGAAATCAGCATTTTTTGGTTAAAACTATCAAACATGTATCGGGTCTAATGGTCGTTGTAATTCGCCCTGAAACCCTAGAACTGTGGAATATCTCATGAAAACGGTCATAAAACACAAGAACGACGAATTGTTGGTCATCCCCTTAAACATGCATCGGGTCTAATGGTCCATGCAAATCCCCGTGGAGCACCAAAACAGTGTGGAATAACTCATGAAAATGACCCTAAAACGCTGAAACGATGAGTTTTTGGTCATAACTCTCAAACATGTATCGGGTCTTAGGGTCGTTGTAAATCACCCTGGAACCCCAAAACTGTGGGCAATAACTCATGAAAACGGCCATAATATGCGAAATCGGCATTTTTTGGTTAAAATTGTCAAACATGTATCGGGTCTAATGGTCGTTGTAATTCGCCCTGAAACCCTAGAACTGTGGAATAGCTGATCAAAACGGTCATAAAACACAAGAACGATGAATTGTTGGTCATCTCCTTAAACATTCATCCGGTCTAATGGTTCATGCAATTCCCCGTGGAGCACCAAAAAAGTGTGGAATAACACATGAAAATGACCCTAAAACGCTGAAACGATGAGTTTTTGGTCATAACTCTCAAACATGTATCGGGTCTTAGGATCGTTGTAAATCCCCCAAGAGCACCAAAACAGTGTGCAATAGCTCACGAAAACGGCCATAAAACGTGAAAAATGACGAGTTTTTGGTCATAACTCTCAAACATGTATCGGGTCTTAGGGTCATTGTAAATCACCCTAGAACCCCAAGACTGTGGGCAATAACTCATGAAAACGGCCATAAAACGCCAAAAACGGAGAGTTTTGGTCATAACTCTCAAACATTTATCGGGTCTTAGGGTCGTTGTAAATCACCCTGGAACACCAAAACTGTGGGCAATAACTCATGAAAACGGCCATAATATGCGAAATCGGCATTTTTTGGTTAAAATTGTCAAACATGTACCGGGTCTAATGGTCGTTGTAATTCACCCTGAAACCCTAGAACTGTGGAATAGCTCGTGAAAACGGTCATAAAACACAAGAACGACGAATTGTTGGGCATCCCCTTAAACATGCATCGGGTCTAATGGTCCATGCAAATCCCCGTGGAGCACCAAAACAGTGTGGAATAACTCATGAAAATGACCCTAAAACTGCTGAAATGATGAGTTTTTGGTCATAACTCTCAAACATGTATTGGGTCTTAGGATCGTTGTAAATCCCCCAAGAGCACCAAAACAGTGTGCAATAGCTCACGAAAACGGCCATAAACGTGAAAAACGGCGAGTTTTTGGTCATAACTCTCAAACATGTATCGGGTGTTAGGGTCGTTGTAAATCACCCTGGAACCCCAAAACTGTGGGCAATAACTCATGAAAACGGCCATAATATGCGAAATCGAAAAAAATTGGTTAAAATTGTCAAACATGTATCGGGTCTAATGGTCGTTCTAATTCGCCCTTAAACCCTAGAACTGTGGAATACCTAATTAAAACGGTCATAAAACACAAGAACGGCGAATTGTTGGTCATCCCCTTAAACATGCATCGGGTCTAATGGTCCATGCAAATCCCCGTGGAGCACCAAAACAGTGTGGAATAACTCATGAAAATGACCCTAAAACGCGAAAACGATGAGTTTTTAGTCATAACTCTCAAACATGTATCGGGTCTTAGGATCGTTTTAAATCCCCCAAGAGCACCAAAATAGTGTGCAATAGCTCAATAAAACGGCCATAAAACGTGAAAAACGAAGACTTTTGGTCATAACTCTCAAACATGTATCGAGTCTTAGGATCATTGTAAATCCCCCAAGAGCGCCAAAACAGTGTGCAAGAGCTCACAAAAACGGCCATAAAACGTCAAAAACGGAGAGTTTTTGGTCATAACTCTCAAACATGTATCGGGTCTTAGGGTCGTTGTAAATCACCCTGGAACCCCAAAACTGTAGGCAATAACTCATGAAAACGTCCATAATATGCGAAATCAGCATTTTTTGGTTAAAACTGTCAAACATGTATCGGGTCTAATGGTCGTTGTAATTCGCCCTGAAACCCTAGAACTGTGGAATAGCTCATGAAAACGGTCATAAAACACAAGAACGACGAATTGTTGGTCATCCCCTTAAACATGCATCGGGTCTAATGGTCCATGCAAATCCCTATGGAGCACCAAAACAGTGTGGAATAACTCATGAAAATGACCCTAAAACGCTGAAACGATGAGTTTTTGGTCATAACTCTCAAACATGTATCGGGTCTTAGTGTCGTTGTAAATCACCCTGGAACCCCAAAACTGTGGGCAATAACTCATGAAAACGGCCATAATATGCGAAATCGGCATTTTTTGGTTAAGATTGTCAAACATGTATCAGGTCTAATGGTCGTTGTAATTCGCCCTGAAAACCCTAGAACTGTGGAATAGCTCATCAAAACGGTCATAAAACACAAGAACGATGAATTGTTGGTCATCTCCTTAAACATGCATCGGTCTAATGGTTCATGCAAATCCCCGTGGAGCACCAAAACAGTGTGGAATAACTCATGAAAATGACCCTAAAACGCTGAAACGATGAGTTTTTGGTCATAACTCTCAAATATGTATCGGGTCTTAGGATCGTTGTAAATCCCCCCAAGAGCACCAAAACAGTGTGCAATAGCTCACGAAAACGGCCATAAAACGTGAAAAACGACGAGTTTTTGGTCATAACTCTCAAACATGTACCGGGTGTTAGGGTCGTTGTAAATCACCCTGGAACCCCCAAAACTGTGGGCAATAACTCATGAAAACGGCCATAATATGCGAATCGACAATTTTTTGGTTAAAATTGTCAAACATGTATCGGGTCTAATGGTCGTTGTAATTCGCCCTGAAACCTTAGAACTGTGGAATAGCGAATGAAAATGGTCATAAAACACAAGAACGACGAATTGTTGGTCATCCCCTTAAACATGCATCGGGTCTAATGGTCCATGTAAATCCCCGTGGAGCACCAAAACAGTGTGGAATAACTCATGAAAATGACCCTAAAACACGAAAACGATGAGTTTTTGGTCCTAACTCTCAAACATGTATCGGGTCTTAGGATCGTTGTAAATCCCCTAAGAGCGCCAAAACAGTGTGCAATAGCTCACAAAAACGGCCATAAAACGCTGAAAAACTGACGAGTTTTTGGTCATAACTCTCAAGCATATATTGGATCTTAGGGTCGTTGTAAATCACCCTGGAACCCCAAAACTGTGGGCAATAACTCATGAAAACGGCCATAAAACGCAAAAACGGAGAGTTTTTGGTCATAACTCTCAAACATTTATCGGGTCTTAGGGTCGTTGTAAATCACCCTGGAACACCAAAACTGTGGGCAATAACTCATGAAAACGGCCATAATATGCGAAATCGGCATTTTTTGGTTAAAATTGTCAAACATGTACCGGGTCTAATGGTCGTTGTAATTCACCCTGAAACCCTAGAACTGTGGAATAGCTCGTGAAAACGGTCATAAAACACAAGAACGACGAATTGTTGGGCATCCCCTTAAACATGCATCGGGTCTAATGGTCCATGCAAATCCCCGTGGAGCACCAAAACAGTGTGGAATAACTCATGAAAATGACCCTAAAACGCTGAAATGATGAGTTTTTGGTCATAACTCTCAAACATGTATTGGGTCTTAGGATCGTTGTAAATCCCCCAAGAGCACCAAAACAGTGTGCAATAGCTCACGAAAACGGCCATAAAACGTGAAAAACGGCGAGTTTTTGGTCATAACTCTCAAACATGTATCGGGTGTTAGGGTCGTTGTAAATCACCCTGGAACCCCAAAACTGTGGGCAATAACTCATGAAAACGGCCATAATATGCGAAATCGAAAAAAAATTGGTTAAAAATTGTCAAACATGTATCGGGTCTAATGGTCGTTCTAATTCGCCCTTAAACCCTAGAACTGTGGAATACCTAATTAAAACGGTCATAAAACACAAGAACGGCGAATTGTTGGTCATCCCCTTAAACATGCATCGGGTCTAATGGTCCATGCAAATCCCCGTGGAGCACCAAAACAGTGTGGAATAACTCATGAAAATGACCCTAAAACGCGAAAACGATGAGTTTTTGGTCATAACTCTCAAACATGTATCGGGTCTTAGGATCGTTTTAAATCCCCCAAGAGCACCAAAATAGTGTGCAATAGCTCAATAAAACGGCCATAAAACGTGAAAAACGAAGACTTTTGGTCATAACTCTCAAACATGTATCGAGTCTTAGGATCATTGTAAATCCCCCAAGAGCGCCAAAACAGTGTGCAAGAGCTCACAAAAACGGCCATAAAACGTCAAAAACGGAGAGTTTTTGGTCATAACTCTCAAACATGTATCGGGTCTTAGGGTCGTTGTAAATCACCCTGGAACCCCAAAACTGTAGGCAATAACTCATGAAAACGTCCATAATATGCGAAATCAGCATTTTTTGGTTAAAACTGTCAAACATGTATCGGGTCTAATGGTCGTTGTAATTCGCCCTGAAACCCTAGAACTGTGGAATAGCTCATGAAAACGGTCATAAAACACAAGAACGACGAATTGTTGGTCATCCCCTTAAACATGCATCGGGTCTAATGGTCCATGCAAATCCCTATGGAGCACCAAAACAGTGTGGAATAACTCATGAAAATGACCCTAAAACGCTGAACGATGAGTTTTTGGTCATAACTCTCAAACATGTATCGGGTCTTAGTGTCGTTGTAAATCACCCTGGAACCCCAAAACTGTGGGCAATAACTCATGAAAACGGCCATAATATGCGAAATCGGCATTTTTTGGTTAAGATTGTCAAACATGTATCAGGTCTAATGGTCGTTGTAATTCGCCCTGAAACCCTAGAACTGTGGAATAGCTCATCAAAACGGTCATAAAACACAAGAACGATGAATTGTTGGTCATCTCCTTAAACATGCATCGGGTCTAATGGTTCATGCAAATCCCCGTGGAGCACCAAAACAGTGTGGAATAACTCATGAAAATGACCCTAAAACGCTGAAACGATGAGTTTTTGGTCATAACTCTCAAATATGTATCGGGTCTTAGGATCGTTGTAAATCCCCAAGAGCACCAAAACAGTGTGCAATAGCTCACGAAAACGGCCATAAAACGTGAAAAACGACGAGTTTTTGGTCATAACTCTCAAACATGTACCGGGTGTTAGGGTCGTTGTAAATCACCCTGGAACCCCAAAACTGTGGGCAATAACTCATGAAAACGGCCATAATATGCGAATTCGACAATTTTTTGGTTAAATTGTCAAACATGTATCGGGTCTAATGGTCGTTGTAATTCGCCCTGAAACCTTAGAACTGTGGAATAGCGAATGAAAATGGTCATAAAACACAAGAACGACGAATTGTTGGTCATCCCCTTAAACATGCATCGGGTCTAATGGTCCATGCAAATCCCCGTGGAGCACCAAAACAGTGTGGAATAACTCATGAAAATGACCCTAAAACACGAAAACGATGAGTTTTTGGTCCTAACTCTCAAACATGTATCGGGTCTTAGGATCGTTGTAAATCCCCTAAGAGCGCCAAAACAGTGTGCAATAGCTCACAAAAACGGCCATAAAACGCGAAAAACGACGAGTTTTGGTCATAACTCTCAAGCATATATTGGATCTTAGGGTCGTTGTAAATCACCCTGGAACCCCAAAACTGAGGGCAATAACTCATGAAAACGGCCATAATATGCGAAATCGGCATTTTTTTGGTTAAAATTGTCAAACATGTATCAGGTCTAATGGTCGTTGTAATATGCCCTGAAACCCTAGAACTGTGGAATAACTCATGAAAACGGTCATAAAACACAAGAACGACGAATTGTTGGTCATCCCTTAAACATGCATCGGGTCTAATGGTCCATGCAAATCCCCGTGGAGCACCAAAAAAGTGTGGAATAACACATGAAAATGACCCTAAAACGTTGAAACGATGAGTTTTTGGTCATAACTCTCAAACATGTATCGGGTCTTAGGATCGTTGTAAATCCCCCAAGAGCACCAAAACAGTGTGCGAATAGCTCACGAAAACGGCCATAAAACGTGAAAAACGATGAGTTTTTGGTCATAACTCTCAAACATGTATCGGGTCTTAGGGTCATTGTAAATCACCCTGGAACCCCAAGACTGTGGGCAATAACTCATGAAAAACGGCCATAAAACGTCAAAAACAGAGAGGTTTTGGTCATAACTCTCAAACATGTATCGGGTCTTAGGGTCGTTGTAAATCACCTTGGAACCCCAAAACTGTGAGCAATAACTCATGAAAACGGCCATAATATGCGAAATCGGCATTTTTTTGTTAAAATTGTCAAACATGTATCGGGTCTAATGGTCGTTCTAATTCGCCGTGAAACCCTAGAACTATGGAATACCTAATGAAAACGGTCATAAAACACAAGAACGACGAATTGTTGGGCATCCCCTTAAACATGCATCGGGTCTAATGGTCCATGCAAATCCCCGTGGAGCACCAAAACAGTGTGGAATAACGCATGAAAATGACCCTAAAACGCAAAAACGATGAGTTTTTGGTCATAACTCTCAAACATGTATCGGGTCTTACGATCGTTGTAAATCCCCCAAGAGCGCCAAAACAGTGTGCAATAGCTCACGAAAACGGCCAGAAAACGTGAAAAACGAAGAGGTTTTGGTCATAACTCTCAAACATGTATCGGGTCTTAGGATCATTGTAAATCCCCCAAGAGCGCCAAAACAGTGTGCAATAGCGCACGAAAACGGCCATAAAACGTGAAAAACGAAGAGTTTTTGGTCATAACTCTCAAACATGTATCGGGTCTTAGGGTCGTTGTAAATCACCCTAGAACCCCAAAACTGTGGGCAATAACTCATGAAAATGACCCTAAAATGCTGAAACGATGAGTTTTTGGTCATAACTCTCAAACATGTATCGGGTCTTAGGATCGTTGTAAATCCCCCCAGAGCACCAAAACATTGTGCAATAGCTCACGAAAACGGCCATAAAACGTGAAAAACGATGAGTTTTTGGTCATAACTCTCAAACATGTACCGGGTGTTAGGGTCGTTGTAAATCATCCTGGAACCCCAAAACTGTGGGCATCATGAAAATGGCCATAATATGCGAAATCGACAATTTTTTTGGTTAAAATTGTCAAACATGTATCGGATCTAATGGTCGTTGTAATTCGCCCTGAAACCCTAGAACTGTGGAATAGCTCATCAAAACGGTCATAAAACACAAGAACGATGAATTGTTGGTCATCCCTTAAACATGCATCGGGTCTAATGGTCCATGCAAATCCCCGTGGAGCACCAAAACAGTGTGGAATAACTCAGGTAAATGACCCTAAAACGCAAAAACGATGAGTTTTTGGTCATAACTCTCAAACATGTATCGGGTCTTAGGATCATTGTAAATCCCCTAAGAGCGCCAAAACTGTGTGCCATAGCTCACGAAAACGGCCATAAAACGTGAAAAACGAAGAGTTTTTGGTCATAACTCTCAAACATGTATCGGGTCTTAGGGTCGTTGTAAATCACCCTGGAACCCAAAACTGTGGGCAATAACTCATGAAAACGGCCATAATATGCGAAATCGATAATTTATTTGGTTAAAATTGTCAAACATGTATCGGGTCTAATGGTCGTTGTAATTCGCCCTGAAACCCTAGAACCGTGGAATAGCTCATCATAACGGTCATAAAACACAAGAACAACGAATTGTTGGGCATCCCCTTAAACATGCATCGGGTCTAATGGTCCATGCAAATCCCCGTGGAGCACCAAAAAGTGTGGAATAACACATGAAAATGACCCTAAAACGCTGAAACGATGAGTTTTTGGTCATAACTCTCAAACATGTATCGGGTCTTAGGGTCGTTGTAAATCACTGAAGAGCGCCAAAACAGTGTGCCATAGCTAACGAAAACGGCCATAAAACGTGAAAAACGGCGAGTTTTTGGTCATAAGTCCCAAACATGTATCGGGTGTTAGGGTCGTCGTAAATCACCCTGGAACCCCAAAACTGTGGGCAATAACTCATGAAAACGGCCATAATATGCGAAATCGAAAAAAAAATTGGTTAAAATTGTCAAACATGTATCGGGTCTAATGGTCGTTCTAATTCGCCGTGAAACCCTAGAACTGTGGAATACCTAATGAAAACGGTCATAAAACATAAGAACGGCCAATTGTTGGTCATCCCCTTAAACATGCATCGGGTCTAATGGTCCATGCAAATCCCCGTGGAGCACCAAAACAGTGTGGAATAACTCATGAAAATGACCCTAAAACGCGAAAACGATGAGTTTTTGGTCATAACTCTCAAACATGTATCGGGTCTTAGGATCGTTTTAAATCCCCCAAGAGCACCAAAACAGTGTGCAATAGCTCACGAAAACGGCCATAAAACGTGAAAAACGAAGACTTTTGGTCATAACTCTCAAACATGTATCGAGTCTTAGGATCATTGTAAATCCCCCAAGAGCGCCAAAACTGTGTGCAAGAGCTCACGAAAACGGCCATAAAACGTCAAAAACGGAGAGTTTTTGGTCATAACTCTCAAACATGTATCGGGTCTTAGGGTCGTTGTAAATCACCCTAGAACCCCAAAACTGTGGGCAATAACTCATGAAAACGGCCATAATATGCGAAATCAGCATTTTTTGGTTAAAACTGTCAAACATGTATCGGGTCTAATGGTCGTTGTAATTCGCCCTGAAACCCTAGAACTGTGGAATAGCTCATGAAAACGGTCATAAAACACAAGAACGACGAATTGTTGGTCATCCCCTTAAACATGCATCGGGTCTAATGGTCCATGCAAATCCCCGTGGAGCACCAAAACAGTGTGGAATAACTCATGAAAATGACCCTAAAACGCTGAAACGATGAGTTTTTGGTCATAGCTCTCAAGCATGTATCGGGTCTTAGGATCGTTGTAAATCCCCCAAGAGCACCAAAACAGTGTGCAATAGCTCACGAAAACGGCCATAAAACGTGAAAAACGAAGAGTTTTTGGTCATAACTCTCCAACATGTATCGGGTCTTAGGTTCGTTGTAAATCACCCTGCAACCCCAAAATTGTGGGCAATAACTCATGAAAATGGCCATAATATGCGAAATCGACAATTTTTTTGGTTAAAATTGTCAAACATGTATCGGGTCTAATGGTCGTTGTAATTCGCCCTGAAACCCTAGAACTGTGGAATAGCTCATCAAAACGGTCATAAAACACAAGAACGATGAATTGTTGGTCATCCCTTAAACATGCATCGGGTCTAATGGTCCATGCAAATCCCCGTGGAGCACCAAAATAGTGTGGAATAACTCATGAAAATGACCTTAAAACACGAAAACGATGAGTTTTTGGTCATAACTCTCAAACATGTATCGGGTCTTAGGATCATTGTAAATCCCCTAAGAGCACCAAAACAGTGTGCAATAGCTCACGAAAATGGCCATAAAATGCGAAAAACGACAAGTTTTTGGTCATAAGTCTCAAGCATATATTGGATCTTAGGGTCGTTGTAAATCACCCTGGAACCCCAAAACTGTGGGCAATAACTCATGAAAACGGCCATAATATGCGAAATCGACAATTTTTTGGTTAATATTGCCAAACATGTATCGGGTCTAATGGTCGTTGTAATTCGCCCTGAAACCCTAGAACTGTGGAATAGCTCATCAAAACGGTCATAAAACACAAAAACGATGAATTGTTGGTCATACCCTTAAACATGCATCGGGTCTAATGGTCCATGCAAATCCCCGTGGAGCACCAAAACAGTGTGGAATAACTCAAGAAAATGACCCTAAAACACGAAAACGATGAGTTTTTGTTCATAACTCTCAAACATGTATCGGGTCTTAGGATCGTTGTAAATCCCCCAAGAGCACCAAAACAGTGTGCAATAGCTCACGAAAACGGCCATAAAACGTGAAAAACGACGAGTTTTTGGTCATAACTCTCAAACATGTATCGGGTGTTAGGGTCGTTGTAAATCACCCTGGAACCCCAAAACTGTGGGCAATAACTCATGAAAACGGCCATAATATACGAAATCGACAATTTTTTGGTTAAAATTATCAAACATGTATCGGGTCTAATGGTCGTTGTAATTCGCCCTGAAACCCTAGAACTGTGGAATAGCTAATGAAAATGGTCATAAAACACAAGAACGACGAATTGTTGGCCATGCCCTTAATTATGCATCGGGTCTAATGGTCCATGCAAATCCCCGTGGAGCACCAAAACAGTGTGGAATAACTCATGAAAATGACCCTAAAACACGAAAACGATGAGTTTTTGGTCATAACTCTCAAACATGTATCGGGTCTTAGGATCGTTGTAAATCCCCTAAGAGCGCCAAAACAGTGTGCCATAGCTTACGAAAACGGCCATAAAACACGAAAAACGACGAGTTTTTGGTCATAACTCTCAAACATGTATCGGGTCTTAGGATCGTTGTAAATCACCCTGGAACCCCAAAATTGTGGGCAATAACTCATGAAAACGTCCATAATATGCGAAATCGACAATTTTTTGGTTAAAATTATCAAACATGTATCGGGTCTAATGGTCATAAAACACAAGAACGACGAATTGTTGGTCATTCCCTTAAACATGCATCAGGTCTAATGGTCCATGCAAATCCCCGTGGAGCACCAAAACTGTGTGGAATAACTCATGAAAATGACCCTAAAACGCGAAAACGATGAGTTTTTGGTCATAACTCTCAAACATGTATCGGGTCTTAGGATCGTTTTGAATCCCCCAAGAGCACCAAAACAGTGTGCAATATCTCACGAAAATGGCCATACAACGTGAAAAACGAAGAGTTTTTGGTCATAACGCTTAAACATGTATCGGGTCTTAGGATCATTGTAAATCCCCCAAGAGCGCCAAAACAGTGTGCAAGAGCTCACGAAAACGGCCATAAAACGTCAAAAACAGAGAGTTTTTGGTGATAACTCTCAAACATGTATCGGGTCTTAGGGTCTATGTAAATCACCCTGGAACCCCAAAACTATGGGCAATAACTCATGAAAACGTCCATAATATGCGAAATCGACAATTTTTTGGTTAAAATTATCAAACATGTATCGGGTCTAATGGTCGTTGTAATTCGCCCTGAAACCCTAGAACTGTGGAATAGCTCATGAAAATGGCCATAAAACACAAGAACGACTAATTTTTCGTCATCCCCTTAAACATGCATCGGGTCTAATGGTCCATGCAAATCCCCGAGGAGCACCAAAACAGTGTGGAATAACTCATGAGAATGACCCTAAAAGGTGAAAACGATGAGTTTTTGGTCATAACTCTCAAGCATGTATCGGGTCTTAGGATCGTTGTAAATCCCCCAAGAGCACCAAAACAGTGTGCAATAGCTCACGACAACGGCCATAAAACGTGAAAAAACGACGAGTTTTTGGTCATAACTCTCAAACGTGTACCGGGTGTTAGGGTCGTTGTAAATCACCCTGGAACCCCAAAACTGTGGGCAATAACTCATGAAAACGGCCATAATATGCGAAATCGACAATTTTAAGGTTAATATTGTCAAACATGTATCGGGTCTAATGGTCGTTGTAATTCGCCCTGAAACCCTAGAACTGTGGAATAGCTCATCAAAACGGTCATAAAACACAAGAACGACGAATTGTTGGTCATACCCTTAAACATGCATCGGGTCTAATGGTCCATGCAAATCCCCGTGGAGCACCAAAATAGTGTGGAATAACTCAAGAAAATGACCCTAAAACACGAAAACGATGAGTTTTTGTTCATAACTCTCATACATGTATCGGGTCTTAGGATCGTTGTAAATCCCCCAAGAGCGCCAAAACAGTGTGCAATAGCTCACGAAAACGGCCATAAAACGCGAAAAAACGACGAGTTTTTGGTCATAACTCTCAATCATATATCGGGTCGTTGTAAATCACCCTGGAACCCCAAAACTGAGGGTAATAACTCATCAAAACGGCCATAATATGCGAAATCGGCATTTTTTTTGGGTAAAATTGTCAAACATGTATTAGGTCTAATGGTCGTTGTTATTCGCCCTGAAACCCTAGAACTATGGAATAGCTCATGAAAACGGTCATAAAACACAAGAACGACGAATTGTTGGTCATCCCCTTAAAGATGCATCGGGTCTAATGGTCCATGCAAATCCCCGAGGAAGCACCAAAACAGTGTGGAATAACTCATGAAAATGACCCTAAACCACGAAAACGATGAGTTTTTGGTCATAACTCTCAAACATGTATCGGGTCTTAGGATCTCCGTAAATCCCCCAAGAGCGCCAAAACAGTGTGCAATAGCTCACGAAAACGGCCATAAAACGTGAAAAACGAAGAGTTTTTGGTCATAACTCTCAAGCATATATTGAGTCTTAGTATCATTGTAAATCCCCCAAGAGCGCCTAATCAGTGTGCAATAGCTCACGAAAACAGCCATAAAACGTGAAAAACAAAGACTTTTTGGTCATAACTCTCAAACATGTATCGAGTCTTAGGGTCGTTGTAAATCACCCTGGAACCCCAAAACAGTGGGCAATAACTCATGAAAACGGCCATAATATGCAAAATCGGCATTTTTTGGTTAAAATTGTCAAACATGTATCGGGTCTAATGGTCATTGTAATTCGCCCTGAAACCCTAGAACTGTGGAATAGCTCATGAAAACAGTCATAAAACACAAGAACGACGAATTGTTGGTCTTCCCCTTAAACATGCATCGGGTCTAATGGTCCATGCAAATCCCCGTGGAGCACCAAAACAGTGTGGAATAACTCAGGTAAATGACCCTAAAACGCGAAAACGATGAGTTTTTGGTCATAACTCTCAAACATGTATCGGGTCTTAGGATCGTTGTAAATCCCCTAAGAGCGCCAAAACAGTGTGCCATAGCTCACGAAAACCGCCATAAAACGTGAAAAACGAAGAGTTTTTGGTCATAACTATCAAACATGTATCGGGTCTTAGGGTCGTTGTAAATCAACCTGGAACCCCAAAACTGTGGCCTATGACTCATGAAAACGGCCACAATATGCGAAATCAGCATTTTTCTGGTTAAAATTGTCAAACATGTATCGGGGCTAATGGTCGTTGTAATTCGCCCTGATACCCTAGAACTTTGGAATAGCTCATGAAAACGGTCATAAAACACAAGAACCACGAATTGTTGGTCATCCCCTTAAACATGCATCGGCTCTAATGGTCCATGCAAATCCCCGTGGAGCACCAAAACAGTGTGCAATAACTCACGAAAACGGCCATAAAACGTGAAAAACGAAGAGTTTTTGGTCATAACTCTCAAACATTTATCGGGTCTTAGGATCATTGTAAATCGCCCAAGAGCGCCAAAACAGTGTGCAATAGCTCACGAAAACGACCATAAAACGTGAAAAACGAAGAGTTTTTGGTCATAACTCTCAAACATGTATCGGGTCTTAGGGTCGTTGTAAATCACCCTGGAACCCCAAAACTATGGGCAATAACTCATGAAAACGGCCATAATATGCAAAATTGGCATTTTTTGGTTAAAATTGTCAAACATGTATCGGGTCTAATGGTCGTTGTAATTCGTCCTGAAACCCTAGAACTGTGGAATAGCTCATGAAAACGGTCATAAAACACAAGAACGACGAATTGTTGGTCATCCCCTTAAACATGCATCGGGTCTAATGGTCCGTGCAAATCCTCTTGGAGCACCAAAACAGTGTGGAATAACTCATGAAAATGACCCTAAAACGCTGAAACGATGAGGTTTTGGTCATAACTCTCAAACATGTATTGGGTCTTAGGATCGTTGTAAATCCCCCAAGAGCACCAAAACAGTGTGCAATAGCTCACGAAAACGGCCATAAAACGTGAAAAACGACGAGTTTTTGGTCATAACGCTCAAACATGTATCGGGTGTAAGAGTCGTTGTAAATCACCCTGGAACCCCAAAACTGTGGGCAATAACTCATGAAAACGACCATAATATGTGAAATCGACAATTTTTTGGTTAAAATTGTCAACCATGTATCGGGTCTAATGGTCGTTGTAATTCCCCCTGAAACCCTAGAACTGTGGAATAGCTAATGAAAATGGTCATAAAACACAAGAACCACCAATTGTTGGTCATCCCCTTAAACATGCATCGGCTCTAATGGTCCATGCAAATCCCCGTGGAGCACCAAAACAGTGTGGAATAACTCATGAAAATGACCCTAAAATGCGAAAACAATGAGTTTTTGGTCATAACTCTCAAACATGTATCGGGTCTTAGGATCGTTGTAAATCCCCTAAGAGCGCCGTTTTCTTGCTGGACGAAGAGCCGCTTCTTTTTCCGGCGAGGGCTTCCATTCACCAGCGCAGACTACATACACGTGCTCTCCGAACCGTGCTAGATAGTCACCCATCACACGGCTCTCAAACCCAACCTGTTAAATAGGCATTTGCTAGTCTTAGAATTATTTTTAATAGTGATTTTAAATCTTGTTAAATTATCCCGACAATTTAAATCACATTCCCAAGTATTAAAATGTGTGGTGATGACATGGTCAACATGATCCCATCTTTTAAATTGGAGAATATTAAATCTTAAGTAGATTTCAATGAGTAGAAATTACTTTTCCAAAATAAAATCCTACCCTTAGCACTTGTTTGAATTAGGATGATGATAGATCATCTAGTGTGATCCTTTGTGTGCTAAGTAGAAATAGTTAAGTATTGTTTGGTGATTGTGTACCTCGTATTTATTTATAGACGCTAGTATCAACCCAAGCTACGAGGAGGAGGAGTACTTCGAAGAAGAAAAAGAAGAAGAGAACTTCGATCACTGCACCAATCAAGGCAAGCCCACTATGCAAAATAACCTATGCAAGATACATTAGGCATGCTTGGGTTATGCAACTTTGATTATACCATTACCCATTTTTACTTGCAAGCTTTATTCTTTTACTTTTAGAAAAGCTCTTACTTTTACCTTGTGATGAAAGGAGAGTAGAATAGATGACATCAAGAGTATAAAACTAGATTCTTGGATTTATTCTAAGGTGCCATAAAAGCATAAAACTAGATTGAGTTAGATACTACTGATTTAGCACCCCTCACTAGTGACCCCTCACTGATAGTTGCTAGTGTTGTTTAAACTAGATCACTTTAGATGGGAACAAATGATTATGAAAACCTTGGAATGATGAGTCATTCTATTAAAATGTTGTAACACTCGTTTGTGAACAAAATGACTTCATCGATGATGAAGGAGGCATGAGCCTTGACTTTGATAAATAAAACTGATGGTTTTGTTCGGATGCGATACCATTCCAATTTTACCGTACAACCACAATACCTGAATTGGGTAGGGCTTAACTGGAAGTTTACATGTCTTAGTGTGAGTTCCCTCGCGGTCCCAAGAGGTCTGAGCTACAGCTACCTCATGAATGGGTGTCCACCTATGCAGTGCCCAGGATGTCAGTTGCCATGGCTGGGAGGCCTCGCTCATATGGGGAGGTGCCTATACTAGGGTGTGTAATTGAAAGGTTAGGATTGATTATCCGCATACTAAGTATGATGATTCAGAGTTATCTCTGACGGATGTATCGATAGTTGTGGGGAAAGTGTACAATCTCTGCAGAGTTTCAAACTATTCGATTAGCCGCGTCCGCGGTTATGGACAGTTGGAGTGGCCATACTGTTCCGTTGTCAGATGTTTTCAAAATTATTTGTGACTTGAAAACTGTTTATGGTCTTGACTTGACCACAACAGGGTTGTGAACTTTGAAAGTAGTTTCCCACTTAAGTAATCGAGAGTTTTAAGATAGATTTTCTTTACTAAATGTTTATAAAATAAACCTGGCTTTTTGCAAACAAACCTAGAGCTTAAGATTTCCTACTAGAGCTATCTTACTTATGTTAGTGATAGTTTGCGAGTACTTAAAGAGTACTCATGGCTTTGTCCCTGGCTATTCCTATGGCCAGACTATGGAGAGGACTATCAGGAAGAAGGACAGCAGGAGTTCTACAATAACTAGGATCATCTTCTATCGTCAGCATTACCTGTGACCATGAAGATGGAGCCTACTACGTTTATTATTCCGCTACTTTGATTGTATTGAGACTTGGATCATGAGATCCTTTATTTGTAAGATTGTCCGGTATTGTAATGGATGATGTACTATGATATCAATTCTGATATGTCTCGCAAAAATGGTAATCCTGGGATTGCGATGTATGGCATAACAGGCATCTGGACTTAAAAATCCGGGTGTTCACAAGTTGGTATCAGAGCCATCCTGACCGTAGGAGACCCTAGTTAGAATGGACGTCTGAACAAAACTTAGATTCAAAATGAAGGAAGTTAGTATTTATAAAAACCTATTCTCACTCTTATCCCTGAGATTCTTTCAAAAATTCATGTCCTAAAAAATTCTTGCAATTCTACATAAAAATTTGACACACTTGATCACCTCACTAACTTACTCGCCCTAAATTCTTGTAGATGGACTTCAAGTATAGCAAGTTTTACCAGTTGGGGAATGATGGTCACCTTGTCTTTGAAAGATCTGGACCAGCTAGCAGAGTTCCTTGGACGTCCGTACCCGGAGTTCTTCGGAGCTCAGCTTAATGATCAAGCCGGAGGAGAGCTACAGTGGCTAATAGTTGCTGATGTCAGAGGCAAGATGGAGTCACCTCGCTCGGAGAAGATCTCATTTAGCTTGATGGAAAACAATTGGATGGATGGGCTAGCCAGGGCAATGCAGGAGGCACTTGCTCGTCTCTGTGGGCAGAATGTCAACCAAATCAACGGTACTCGCTTCGCCCACCTTGCCAGGCGTGATTCAACAGGACTGCCATTAGCCATGCCATCACATCCAGAACTGAGGCACCATATTGATCAGCTTGACTTCGTGCTACATGATAGATAGAAGGAGTTGGACAATGCTCGTGCCTACGCCAACCTCAAGCATTCCATTGCAATCCAGAAGGATCAGACCCTCGCCATTCTCGCCAAGGAGCGCAAGTCACTTCGCCTTCAGCACGACAAGAAGGACCGCATCATCGATCGCCTTCGCAAGAAGATGGCCACGATGGAGGAGACCATCCATGACCTAGAGCTGCAACTTGAGGAGAACGATGAGGAAGGTGAAGCTATCCATGGAGATCACTACTCCTACCTTAGTGATGACGATGATTTCCTGGTAGATGTGGACATGGAGTTCCACACTGATGATGAAGACGCTGCCTTCATCGATGATGAGTAGTCACCTTAGGGCACTTTACTCACCCCTACGATAGTGAGTTGTATCTGGTTCCATTGTATCTTAGCTTCGCAGAATGGTTCTTAAAACCATCTGTTTTCTTATTTGTGTTGTGGTGTGTGCGTTGTATTGTGTGCTTGATTTGAATGAATGAAGAAGAAGTTGTTAACTTCAAACCTTAGTTGTGCCCAAGTTTTAAGTTTTTGAACCAAACCCATGAACCATAGAAAATTTCCCTCTTGTCTCATTATCTATCTAAATCTTCAGATGCCTCGTGGAGGAGGAAGCGGATCATCTGAGAACCAGATGGCCCAAATTCTGCGGATGCTCATAGCTGAGCAAGAAGCCAGTCGAACAGAGCGCCAAGCGAATCTAGCAACCCTACAACAGATAGCCCAGATGGCCCACAATAATCAAGGCCATGGAAACCAATATCAACCAGGATCAAAACTCAAGAATTTCCAGAATACCAATCCCCCCATCTTCAGCAAATCAGAGGAGCCCTTGGATGCAGATGATTGGCTGCAGACTATGGAGAATAACTTGGAAGTGGCCAAAGTAGAGGAAGAAGACAAAGTCTTGTTTGCCACTCATTACTTGGCAGGTTCGGCAAGATCATGGTGGAACAGCACCCGCACTATGAATGAAGGACCAATAATGACCTGGGAGGACTTCAAGCTTAAGTTTAGCAAGACCCATGTGCCTCAAGGATTGATCACTCGGATGAGAGATGAATTCCGAGAATTGAAGCAAGGAAGGATGACAGTGGTGGAGTATCGTGACAAATTTTTGTCACTCTCTAGATATGCCCCTGACGAGATCAACACTGAAGCCAAGAAAAAGGAGAGATTCCGTAATGGTCTGCATGATGAAATGCAAACTGTGTTGGTCAATATTTGTTTTGGGGATCTTGAAGAGCTAGTGGATTCTGCAATCCAGATGGAAGGTAAGATCAACCAAGCCAATGACAATCGCAAGCGTAAGATGATGAACCAACCTGGACCCCACTATACCCAGAAGTATCGCCCCAACCAGTCTACAAGCTTTGCACCCAGAAACAACAAGTCCCCAATGAACCGGCAGAACTACCCCAACCATGGAGGAGGAAACCAGAGGTTCGGAGGCTACAACAACAACAACAACAACAATGTCAACCGTGCACCTCCAAGGTTCAACAACAACAACAATGTCAACCGTACACCTCCAAGGTTCAACAACAACGCCAATACTGATCCAAGGACTGGCAACAATGTTGTGCCTATTGCAGGAAAAGACAAGTCCACAATCACTTGTTTTGAATGCGGAGTCAAGGGCCACTACTCGAATGAGTGTCCCAAGAAGGTTGCAGCAGCCCCCAATGCTAATGCACCTGTTCAACAGTAGCGCCATGTTCAACCGGGAAAGATATTTGCCCCAGGCAACTCCCACAACCGTACCGGCCGTTTCTTCCACATGAATGCTGAAGAAGCCCAAGAAGCGCCAGATGTCGTGCTGGGTATGTTTTCTGTTAACTCAGTTCTAGTAAGAGTGTTGTTTGATTTTGGAGCATCGCACTCCTTTGTTACCGAAGAATTTGCATGCACTAGTAAGATTCAACCCACAAATCTGAAGCATGTTATGATAGTTCAAATACCTGGTTCAACTACAAAAGCTAGAAAAGTTTGCAAATCAGTGCCTATCAAAATCCATGGCATAGATTTCTATGCTAATCTAATAGTACTTGGAACCAAAGGTTTGGAAGTAGTACTAGGCATGGATTGGATGTCAAAACATCAAGGTTTAATAGACTGTGCCAAGAAAGCCATAACCATGACCAGTAGCACTGGAATATCGGTAGAGCATGTGTCTGAGACACTGCCCCGTCAATTCACATGCAACAAGATCCTAGTCCAATCAACCATAGACCAAGTCAGAGTAGTCTGTGAATACCCTGATGTGTTCCCAGATGAATTGTCGGGTATGCCCCCAGATCGGGATATCGACTTCATCATTGAACTAATTCCTGGAACTGGACCCACAGCTCAGAGACCCTTTAGCATGAACCCAGCAGAATTAGGAGAACTCAAGAAGCAACTTGATGATATGCTGAGCAAAGATCTGATCAAACCAAGTGCATCACCTTGGAGATCACCTGTCTTGTTTGTGGACAAGAAGGATGGAGGCAACCGTTTGTGTACAGATTACCGGAAGTTGAATGATGTCACTATCAAAAACAAATACCCTCTGCCCAAGATAGAAGATCTGTTTGACCAGTTGAAAGGTGCCAGAGTGTTTTCTAAGATTGATCTTAGAACTGGTTATCACCAACTAAAAATTCGTGCCACGGATATCCCGAAGACTGCCTTCACCACCAGATATGGATTGTATGAGTACAATGTCATGTCTTTTGGATTGACTAATGCCCCAGCTTATTTCATGAACCTCATGAATAAGATTTTTATAGACTTCCTAGACAAGTTTGTCATTGTTTTCATTGACAACATTCTAATCTATTCCAAGTCAGAAGAAGACCATGAGCAACACCTGAGAACCATCCTTGAAATCCTTAGAGAGCATCAGTTGTATGCCAAGTTTAGCAAATGTGAATTCTGGCTAAAGGAAGTAGGATTCCTCGGACATATCGTGTTGGCAGGAGGAATCGCTGTTGATCCTTCCAAGATTAAAGATGTTGAAGAATGGGAAGCCCCAACCACTCAAACCAAAGTCCGCGCATTTCTCGGATTAGCGGGATATTACCGCAAGTTCGTTGAAGGATTTTCCAGCATAGCCAGGCCAATGACCCAGCTATTGAAGAAGGACCAGAAGTTTGAATGGACAGAAAAATGTGAAGCAAGTTTTCAAGAGCTCAAGAAGCGATTGATTTTAGCCCCAATTTTGATCATACCGGATATCACTAAGCCTTTTGATGTGTATTGTGATTCATCCAAGATTGGTCTCGGATGTGTGTTAATGCAAGAAGGCAAAGTCATATCCTATCAGTCAGAACAGTTGAAGCAGCATGAGCAAAATTATCCTACCCATGATTTAGAACTGGCAGCCATCGTTTTAGCCTTGAAGACATGGCGTCATTACCTCATGGGCAATCGCTGTGAGATTTATTCGGATTACAAGAGTCTGAAATATATCTTCACCCAGAAGGAGTTGAATATGCGCCAAAGGAGATGGATAGAGTTAATCAAGGATTATGACCTTGAAATTCACTACCACCCCGGCAAGGCCAATGTGGTAGTGGATGCTCTTAGTAGATTGCCGTGTAGTTTAAACTTGATGATTTTGATAGAACAGCCAAGTCTGCATGAAGAGATGGAGAAGTTTAGAATGGAGCTAGTTAGCGAAGGATTTCTAGCCAGCATGAAACTTCAGCCCACTTTGATCAGTAAGATCAAGGAGGCCCAGAAAGGAAATGCTAGTATCGACGGAATTAAACGTCGTATCAGTATAGGGAAGGTACCCGGCTTCACTGAAGATGAAGAAGGAGTTTTGTGGTATAAAGGACGTATCTGTGTTCCAGCAGATTCAGAGTTGAACCAAGTTATTTTGAAAGAGGCTCATGATACACTTTGTTCTATCCACCCCAGAGGAACAAAGATGTATCAAGATTTGAAAGAGCAATTCTGGTGGCACCGAATGAAGAGATAAATCGGAAGCTATATTGCCAAATGTGATATCCGTCAAAGAGTCAAAGCGGAACATCAGAAGCCCGCTGGATTGTTGCAACCTTTGCAAATTCCGGAATGGAAATGGGATTCAGTTGGAATGGATTTTATCACCGGTCTACCTACATCTAGTAGGGGAAATGATTCTATTTGAGTCATAGTGGATAGACTATCCAAAGTAGCTCATTTCATACCAGTCAAGACAACTTACCAAGGCCCGAAGCTAGCAGAGTTGTATATTGCTAGAATAGTCAGTCTGCACAAAACCCCCAAGTCCATTTTATCAGATCGAGGAACCTAGTTTACCTCGAGATTCTGGAAGAGAGTCCAAGAAGGATTAGGAACCAAACTGAATTTCAGCACAGCTTATAACCCTCAAACCGACAGACAAGCTGAAAGAGTGAACCAGATCTTAGAAGATATGTTGAGAGCTTGTGTGTTAGAATATGGATCAAAATGGGAAGATTGTCTGCCATTCGCAGAATTCTCATATAACAACAGTTATCAAGCAAGTTTGGATATGGCCCATTTGAGTTCTTGTATGGAAGAAAGTGTCGTACCCTACTCAATTGGTCGCAAGTAGGAGAGAGTCAGGTTTTCGGACCAGACATTCTACGAGAAGCCGAAGAAAAGGTTCACAAAGTCCGTGAACACCTCAAGACAGCCCAATCCAGACATAAGAGTTATGCTGACAAAAGACGTAGAAACCTAGCCTTCAATATCAGAGATTTTGTGTATCTCAAGGTATCACCTTTGAAAGGAGTGCAGCGTTTTCAGCTAAAAGGGAAGCTTGCCCCCTAATATATCGGACCCTTCAAGATTTTAAGTCGCCGAGGAGAAGTATCATATCAACTAGAATTGCCTGAAGAGATGTCAGCAGTGCATGATGAGTTTCATGTCTCGTTACTTAGACAATGCCTAGAAGTTCCGGAGAAGACCGAAGTTTTCAGGAACATCGATCACCGAGCCATAGAGATCAACAAGGATTTAACCTATCAGGAAGTACCCATTCGTATTTTGGAAGAAGCTTTCAGAATCACCCGAACCAGAAGCATCAAGTTTCTCAAGATTCAGTGGAGCAACCACACTGAAGAAGAAGCTACCTAGGAGCGTGAAGATTACATTAGGAAGGAGTTTCCCAATCTCTTTAGTTCCTAGTTTTCTTAAATCTCAGCACGAGATTTTGTTTAAGGAGGGAAGGTTTGTAACATCCCAAATCTTATCAATCAAGCTTATCAATACTAATCACCCAATATTAGGGGTTAACCAAAACTTTTATTCCCAAAATCCATTTTGAGTGCATATGTGTGTGTTCATCATTTCACGTGTATGTGTGTATGCATGCAAGTGTGGAAATTGCCTTGTTTGATTTCTACGAATGTTAAGAAATGGTTTAGTGATGAATAATACATCATTTAGATCATTTACAAACTAAATCCAAAGAAAAAGAAATCAATTTGGAATAAAATGAAGCAAATGGTCATTTTGGCCAAATTGCCTCACTAGCCTACTTTGGCCATTCCTAGAACTCAAATTTAAACAGAAACTTTCCCAAATCTTTTCACCCCTTGCTAGTACAAGTAAAGCTCTACCAAGGCCCACTTTGAAATCTTACAAAAACTTTTAAGCACTAATTTTACTTGGCATCTGAAAATGGAATCTAGTTCATATGTCAAGATCCCACTTTTTGGAAACCCAACCAAATGAGTTCACCTTGACCTCTCCAAGCAACCGGAGACTACCTAGTATGTGTGTAGATCACTCAAAAATTTTGATTCAAAAATTCCAAAATTATGTTCTTGCGGGCACCTGTCGAACACCTGGTGGCAGAGAAGTCCTCAAATCCTTTTCACTATTTTGAGCAGTAAATTGGAGCACCACTGGGCTTGATCTTGTCCCCTGGTCACCCCCAGCTCCAACCACGGCCATACCCTCTCTCCCCCTGCACTGCTTCGCCAGTACCAGCCGCCGCCGAAGCCACCATGCCGGTCGATCAAGCACCATTCGCTGCGGACCGTCCCGCGCCCTCCTGAGCCTAGCAGCAGACAGCCAGCACTACACCGCCATGCGTCGACTTGCCCACGACAGAAGGGAAGCCAAGGACCTGCCCCAATTGATCGCGCCCTTGCCGCTGTCCGCCATGCCGGCACCGACAGAGCGCCGCTCCCGCCTCGCTTGCACAGCTCGCGCCTCAACCCCGCCTTGCGTGTCAGCACTCGCCAAGCACCCAGGAGCGTCCCAGACATCGCCGTTCATCCCCGCGTGCCACGACCTCACCGTACGTCGCGTCGAACACAGACCTCTGCCGCGCCGTTCACCGCCCTCTCCCGACCAGTAGAGAGCGCCCCGCGTCACGCCATTACTCCCAGGGGAACATGATCAAATCTTGGTAAATTATCCCAACACTTTAAATCACATTCCCAAGTATTAAAATGTGTGGTGATGACATGGTCAACATGATCCCATCTTTTAAATTGGAGAATATTAAATCTTAAGTAGATTTCAATGAGTAGAAATTACTTTTCCAAAATAAAATCCTACCCTTAGCACTTGTTTGAATTAGGATGATGATAGATCATCTAGTGTGATCCTTTGTGTGCTAAGTAGAAATAGTTAAGTATTGTTTGGTGATTGTGTACCTCGTATTTATTTATATACGCTAGTATCAACCCAAGCTACGAGGAGGAGGAGTACTTCGAAGAAGAAAAAGAAGAATAGAACTTCGATCACTTCACCAATCAAGGCAAGCCCACTATGCAAAATAACCTATGCAAGATGCATTAGGCATGCTTGGGTTATGCCACTTTGATTATACCATTACCCAGTTTTACTTGCAAGCTTTATTCTTTTACTTTTAGAAAAGCTCTTACTTTTACCTTGTGATGAAAGGAGAGTAGAATAGATGACATCAAGAGTATAAAACTAGATTCTTGGATTTATTCTAAGGTGCCATAAAAAGCATAAAAACTAGATTGAGTTAGATACTACTGATTTAGCACCCCTCACTAGTGACCCCTCACTGATAGTTGCTAGTGTTGTTTAAACTAGATCACTTTAGATGGGAACAAATGATTATGAAAACCTTGGAATGATGAGTAATTCTATTGAAATGTTGTGACACTCGTTTGTGAACAAAATGGCTTCATTGATGATGAAGGAGGCATGAGCCTTGACTTTGATAAATAAAAACTGATGGTTGGGTTCGGATGCGATACCATTCCAATTTTACCGTACAACCACAATACCTGAAATGGGTAGGGCTTAACTGGAAGTTTACATGTCTTAGTGTGAGTTCCCTCGCAGTCCCAAGAGGTCTGAGCTATGGCTACCTCATGAATGGGTGTCCACCTATGCAGTGCCCAGGATGTCGGTTGCCATGGCTGGGAGGCCTCGCTCATATGGGGAGGTGCCTATACTAGGGTGTGTAATTGAAAGGTTAGGATTGATTATCCGCATACTAAGTATGATGATTCAGAGTTATCTCTGACGGATGTATCGATAGTTGTGGGGAAAGTGTACAATCTCTGCAGAGTGTCAAACTATTCGAATAGCCACATCCACGGTTATGGATAGTTGGAGTGGCCATACTGTTCCGTTGTCAGATGTTTTCAAAATGATTTGTGACTTGAAAACTGTTTATGGTCTTGACTTGACCACAACAGGTATGTGAACTTTGAAAGTAGTTTCCCACTTAAGTAATCTAGAGTTTTAAGATAGATCTTCTTTACTAAATGTTTATGAAATAAACTTGGCTTTTTGCAAACAAACCTAGAGCTTAAGATTTCCTACTAGAGCTATCTTACTTATGTTAGTGATAGTTTGCGAGTACTTAAAGAGTACTCATGGCTTTGTCCCTGGCTATTCCTATGGCCAGACTATGGAGAGGACTATCAGGAAGAAGGACAGCAGGAGTTCTACAATAACTAGGATCATCTTCTATCGTCAGCATTGCCTGTGCCCATGAAGATGGAGCCTACTACGTTTATTATTCCGCTACTTTGATTGTATTGAGACTTGGATCATGAGATCCTTTATTTGTAAGATTGTCCGGTATTGTAATGGATAATGTACTATGATATCAATTATGTTATGTCTCGCAAAAATGGTAATCCTGGGATTGCGATGTATGGCATAACAGGCATCTGGACTTAAAAATCTGTGTGTTCAAATAATCCCTCCTCCAGGGATAAGATGCCCCACCACACCCAAGATGTGGCTAGCCACCTTGGCTCTATCCAAGATCTCTGCCAGGGCATCGACCGTGGAGTTAAACAGAAGTGGGGATATAGGATCCCCTTGTCTAACTCCACAGGATGGACTAAAATATGGGCCAATCGCCCCATTAATATTGATCGCTGTCCTACCACTCATCACAAAGTGCATGACCCAGCAGATCATCTTGTCATCCACACCTCTCCTCTCCAGGACCAGTCTCAAGAAGGCCTAGTCCAAGCGATCATAGGCCTTCTGGAAATCCAACTTAAGGAACACTCCCTTCTGACAGCGTGACTTCACCTCGTGAATAATTTCATGGAGGGCAAGGACACCATCATGAATCAAGTGTCCCTTAAGAAAGGCGAACTAAAGGGGATGAGTGAGGCGTTCCATGATAGGGCGAGCCGAGTGGCACAAACCTTCGCAAAAATCCGCTAGATGACATTGATGACCGTGACAGGTCTGAACTGACAGATATCCGTGGCCCCCACTACCTTGGGAATCAGAGTAATCACCCCAAAGTTCAGGCGAGACATAACAAGGGTCCCGGTATAGAACTCTTGAAACATCCGCATGATCACAGGCTGAAGCTGGTCCCAGAAGGTCTGGAAGAAGGCCACCGGCAAGCCGTCAGGGTCTGGGGCTGACCCGGTCCTCATGGACTTCAGAGCCGCTGCCACCTCCTCTGGGAGGAACGGGAGAGTGAGCTCCGCATTCTCCGCAGGGGTAACGGTCGCCCCATCCACCCAGAAGTTTGAGGCCAGCGAGATCCCCGAACGTGGCGACCGAGAGAACAACTCTTTGTAGAAGGTATAATATGGGAGGATAGCTCTTGTGGCGATTCCAGAAGAGCGTCCCCCTCCCAGAGGCAGGGGATCGAGCACTTCCTCCTCCTGCCATTGGCAATAGCATGGAAGTAGGCTGTGTTCGACTCCCCTAGATGGTCCAGTTCTGGCGGCTCCGCTGCCACCAGAACGCCTCCTCTCCTTTGTATATCTCCATAATGGAGGTCTCAAGGGAATACCTATCGGACCAGGCCTCTTCCGAGAGGCCGCGCTGGTAGGCCTCCAGGTCAAGGGCCTGGATCTCCCACAGAAGGGCTTCCTTCTGGTCCCGAAGGGCTGCACCCATGTTCGCCCCCCAACCTCTCATAAATTGCCGGGCAAGCTTAGGACAGTGGTGCCAAACATCGACCGCGCAATAAACCTTCGGTGGGGAAGCGGTGGCCTCCAGCCACTTAGACTGAACTGCCTCCACGAACCTGGCCTTGTGGAGCAAGAAGGCTTCAAAGTGGAAGAGGTTCAGTCTCGTAGGAGGCTCACCCCCTAAGGATAAGAGTAGTGGGGTTTGGTCTGACCCAATCCTGGTGACCGCCTTCAGAGAACAGAGAGGGAAGGCCACTTCCTAGTCCACCGACACAAAGACACGATCTAGAACACTACGGATTGGGTCGAGTTGCTTATTCGTCCACATATATCTAGCTCCCACCCGCATAATCTCGCGCAGCGCAAGGTCGACGATGCAGTCATTAAACATACGTATCCTAGGGAGGTCCACGTTTGCCGGGCTCTTGTCCTCAGCATAGCGGGTCAGATTGAAGTCCCTGGCTACCACCACGGGGATATCAGTCCGTTCCACTTTCGACTTGAGCTCCTGCAAGAACTCACTGGACCTCCTATGGTCCGCGGGGCCATAGACAATAATCATCTCCCACTTGAGGTGAGATTGTCTATGGGTGAGGGACATGCTCACGAAGAACTCCCCGCGGTCCATATCGTCCACCTCGAAGGTTTCCTCCTTCACCCCTAGGAGGATCCCGCCCGAGTGGCCATTGGCCGGCAGCCAAGACAAGACGAACCGGCAACGGCTAAGACCTTCCAGCTCAGAGATGGTGAAATCTTGGCGAATCGTCTCCTGAAGTCCGACAATATCCGGAGCCTCTATGCGCAAGTATTCTTTAATCTGACGGCGACGGCCCTCATGGGCGAACCCCCGGATGTTCCAAATGAACGCCCGGATGGCACGGAGGATGTCCATCTAGGACACCTCAGTACGGGAGGGCCACCTTAGTGGGTGCCGAACGGGCACGACTCCAGGGCTGGGGTTTCTCCGCTGCTCTGGGTGGTCTCCCACGATGCCTACCCACGGGGGAGGGCTTCTGGGGAACCTCCATATCATCAGGTGCCGGAGGTGGATCCCTGCTATGGCCCGGTCCTGAAGACCTAGCCTTAGCGAGGATCAAGGAGCGCTCGCGCTCCCGTGCATCCCGTGCATGGGCAGCGGAAATCGCACCCTCATACCCCTCCCGCGCCTTAATGGCAGCAAGCTGAGAAACCCTGGGGCCCTTCTCGCCGCGGAAGACAATCCCACAGTCATTGGCCACATCCCCTAGGTGGGACAGAGAGATATCGGCGAGCACAGAAAACCTAGAACCAGAAGAACTAGCCAAATCAGGAATCGAAGGAGAAGGAGCACGGGATGTACCTGGAAACTCGTCACGGGCAGTCACACGACTAGTCACATGCTCCTCCACCGTCGGATCAGGGCCAGTCAGCCCCGCCCTGGACCCCGTGAGGCGGACGCTGTGCCGGGAGGACAGCGAGGGGGGTGGCGGGCTAGGGCCTCTGGCCCGGCGGAGCTTGGAAGCTGCCACGAGGTGGTCGGAGTCGGACGAGTCAGCCACCGCAACACCAAGTTCCGGCGTATCCGGGGCGAGCGCATAGCAGACCACCCCCGGTGACTGCGGCGAGGCCTGGGGGCACACCACCAAGCCCACACTCCCCGAGGTCACCACCTCCGGGGAGGGCGGGAAGGCCAGGGTGGAAGGCTTCACCTGAGAGAGCGGGAGGTCAAGGGTGGAACCGTACTGAGCGGGAGGTAGCAGCGCGGGAGGTCCACCGGGGCCTGCTTGGCCGGTGCGCTACGAGATATGGGCCGCCTCCCGGAAGAGAGAGCCCCCCCCCCCTCAGAACAGCCTGGCGCAGCGGGCACTGCTGCCTGGGACGCCGAGGGCCCCCCACCCCCCTGTGCCGGCTGAGGGGGCGGGGGCGAGGCGTCAGTCGCCAGAGGAGAGGGGTCTATCCCCGAGTCGCTGTCCTCCGAAGATGCGTCTCCTGACGCCCGACCACCCTTCCCAGGGCTACCGCTGGTGGGGGAAGGAGGGGTCGGGGGTCGGGGGTCTGGTCTCAGACGGCGCTGCGTCCTCGTCGATCTCCACCAGCAGATCCCTCCCACGCGATCGAAGTAAAAGCGCGGCAGGGAGACGGGGAACACCGAGAGGTCCGGGCATAGGAGCCTCATCCGGACCGCTCCACGTCCCGAGAGAGACCCCTCGTCCACCTGGAGCACCTTGCCCACAGCCTGCCCGATGAGGGAGACAAAAGCTCCGACCTCCTGGCCACATCAGGGAGGCCGAGGAGGCGACCCTAGACCTTGGAAAGCGTGGGCCCAGACTCCCGAGCAGCAGAAGACGGCTGAATAGAGACCTTCACCTGGTGGATCGTGAGCGAGAAGGACGACCCGCATGCGCACATCCGCAGGATCGCCACCGACGGGAAAGAGACCGCGAACTTGGAGGCGGAGACGCGGCGCACCGGCCACTCGTGCCCTGGCAGCACAGCACTCAACTCCTCCCGGATCAGGGCCTCAGTCACCTCGACAACCAAGGGGGGTTCTGGCTAGGTTGCACCGTCAACATCGCCAGCGTCTCAGGGACCGTCATCGGGACCCCCCCCCATGTCGATGTAGTAAAACCCGCCGTCCACTCCATGGCCATAGTACTCGAGGCACTCCCTGCCGCGGGGAAACGCCGGGGGCACCACAGACCCGACGCCCACAGAAAACGACACGCCCGCGGGAGCAGTAACTGGGTCCGCTTTCTTCTTCTTCTTGGTTTTCTTCTTCTTCTTCTTGGGGACGGCCGCCTCAGCCTCTGCAGCATCGCCCCGAGCTGGAGAGCCTGGCTGGGGCCAGGGAGGGACCTGTCCCTATCTCCACGAGCCCCCATCCACACGTCCCTGACACCCAGAGGCCCCTGCCCCCCTAGCCTGCAGTGCATCAGCACGCAGCTGGGCTTCCCGCGCCCGGTCCACAGAGGAAAGCGGGGGAGAGTGCTGGCGCTCTTCCTCCACACGGCGACGCGCCCGAGGCAGGGACCGAGATGGGCGGCAAGGCTGGGGGCACGGAACGGCGGTGGGGAGCGGCGGCCGGGGTGGCGGTAGGCGGGCTGGCCGTGAGCCTGCAGATGGCGACGGCCGTCGACCGGGGCACCCGCGGCGGCGCGCGCTCCTGCCTGGGCGAGGCGGGACGGGCTCCCTCCGGCGGGCTGCACGGGCGGTGGGCCATGAGCGCCGCCAGATACGACTGGCGCGGTGGCGCGGCGAGCGGGAGTCCGACAGAGGCGACGGCACGAGAGGGTGCGGGGGCTGGAGACGGGCACGCGAGAACAGGCGGGTGGTCAAGGGTTTCCAGGGCGATATCCACTAGGGTCAACGGTCCAGGATCGGGTGAGACTTGGGCTGATCCAGACACAGCAGCTCCACCACGTCGTCGAGGAAGGGTGGGCCACAGGTGGGCCGGCCGGTCCAGGCCGGTCCTGCGCCCGCGAGCGGCCCGTCTGGCTACCCGTCCCGTGACCCTCCCCTCCGCTTTCGTAGTAGGCCCAGCCCGGTACGAGCCCCGGCCCAGCCCCCTCCACCCCTGCTGGGGAACCACCGCGGCGGCCGCCGTCGAGGCGCGGCCGTGACGGTGCGAGTGCCGGCTGGCGGAGCATGCCAGCGAGAAGAAGTCCCCCAGGGACGGCCGCATCAGGGGCGACGAGCACCGCGGGGGTCGGGACCCCCCGCTCTCCCCCAGTCAGGTCCCAGTCAGCCGCCGGTCCCACCACCGGCAACAGCTCCGGCGCCGGCATCACTCCCTCCGTCTCCTCCACCACATCCTCTACATCCCCCCACGCGGCGCCTCGAAGGTTGGTTAGCTCCGCCACCACCTCAGGCGACAAAGGCCGAGGCAGCGGTGGTGCCGGCGACCTCCGCAGCTCCCGCCGGGCTCCGCTAGGGGGGAAGGCAGGATGCGGCCACCCACCATGACGCGGTGGGCCGGGAGAAGCAGCGCCGTCCCCTGCCTAACAAACTCACCCTTGCAGCGGCCACGCGTGTCGACGACGATCCCGGCCGCGTTGAGGAGCACCAGACGGCCCTCCGCCACGCGCAGCACCACCGTGGCCGGCGACCAGCCCGGTCGGCATCCAGCGAAGGTAGACTCCGAGGACGCACGCCAGCGAAGCGGGCTCTCCCCCATGGCAACGCGCAGAGACGCCCCCAAGGCCGGCTGGCCCACGAAGAGGGGTACCGGCGGCGGGTTCAAATTTCAAACCCCCATCGACAAAGCTGTTGCTAACGGTGCTTTCCTTATGCGGAGAGCTCAACAAAGGTAAGAAACCAATCACTCGCACCGGTGATTGTACAAAATTGATCCAAGACATCCTTTTGCCCTCCATCACCGGTGGAATCCACTCACACTCGATCACTCGCTCCACCACTCTCTATCTAAAAATTGTTCTTTGCGAAAAACCGTACCGGCAGTGCTTGTTTTATCCGCGAAGCCGACATCTCTAGAACGTGATCAAGCATCTGCGTGATTCGGCCATGACTCAGAGCGTCCGCCTTTCGCGACACACTCTCCAGGAGTTCTCGTCCTGTTCTGCCCAAGTAGTACCTATTATGTCCTAAAAAGAATGTCATATTTTCATCTATTCTCTCCGGTCCAATTTTTTCAACTAGACACATACGAATCTAGATAAAGCTGAGACCATTAATGTGGACCGTAGGGAGTAAATATACATGTATTTGTATATTAAAAACATCTAGATCCATGCGTATCTGCACAAACTTTCGACATACTTTTCAGTACGGAGGTACTACTTCTTATTTAGCCTATACTTTATGGTTCCATTAAGTCAAACCAGCGTACAAGACACACAGTACACGTACAACAGAATGGTGCAGAAGGACCGTGCAAATTGGAGAAAGAACTCTGGCAAAATAAAAATTGCATTCATGTCCTTGGGAAACCCTGAACGAGCAAGAACCTTCCCGCCGCCCATCTCCGGTAACAGTGCGGTGAGCACAAAGAGAAGGAGAAGGAGAAGCCAGCACACACTGCCTTTCTGGACCTCAAAAGCAGAGTGCCGGAAGCACACACTTTGCCGTTGGGCTCATCGACCGAGGCTAGATCGGGCATACCTGCAACAACGTTTAGGGATGGAACCAGGTCCGCCTGCCACATGCCACAACCCCGCATGAATCTCGATGTCATCTAGATTGTCGGTGGCCTTGCTCGGCCAGCGTCGATAGCTCATGTACATCATCTCAACCTTCCTAGACGTGCTAGAGGAGACGCCGGTGTGACACAATCGAAAGCCGAAGAACAAAAATTCCCCAACAAGATCTCCACTGTCGCCTGAATGACCTCACCTAGAAACCTTATGTATGTTGTCCTGCACTAGCGATGGAGATACAGATCTTGTGTCACGAACTTATTGCTTCTCCGAAGAATTTCTACATATCTACTATTGAAAATATAAGCAATAATCCATATGATTTAATCCAAATAAATAATTGATAAAGCGTGATCATACAAATAGCAATTAAATAGAATACGCAAACTAACAGAGTAGAGAACAGATTACATCTAAACAAGATAAACCTATTACATCTACACCAAACGCTAGAACTAGACACTCTAGCATAATCTGAAAGAGAGAGATTGAGATCACATACGGTATAGCGGCGGCAACAGCAGTGGGCGCAGCGGTAGCAACAGCAGTGGCCGCGGCGGTAGCAGCAGCAGTAGCTGCATAGGTGGCAGCAGCGTTGTCGCCCATGTTGAGGTTGTCGAAGAGGTTGGTGACGTCCGGGAAGAAGTCACTGTTCGGGAACTCGTCGTCGGAAGATGTTGTGGATGCCAATAGTCGCGCTTGAGCGCCCCCAAAAACCTGATTGCCCCTCACCCGTACAGGTTCACAAGAGGCGGGGTTCCAGAGGCCTACTGTCCCGATCAGTAGACTGGAAGGAGACGCGTGTGATAGGTAGTCCCGATTAGGTTTACCGCAGATACTTATATAGTGCAGTTCAGGGAGATCGTAGGGCTCAGCCCACGTCTAAGTCAGTAACAGCCCACGATCTAGAAAATTTAGAAACAGCTGACTAATTAACGCATCCGTTAATGACTCGTAATTAATCCAATCATCCATGATTAATTTTTCCGAACAACAAAAATAAAGCTCGGCTCGATTCCCGCAACACGCGGCGCGTGTCGTGACGAGTCGAGGCGGGCAGCGTCGGAGGAGGAGTGCGCGAGAGCTGCTCTTCATCTCACACCTTAATAAGTGGTAGAACAACCTAGTATATAAGGAGGTGTAACTCTCACTCAACTAGCAATGTGGGACTAAATTTTAGCACCACTAGCACACACATGAGCTGCCACAAATAATGGGCCAAAAAGAATTTCAGAATCTGTATTTGTTATGGGCCAAACGTCCACATGCAAACACCTCAAATTTCAACAATCCCCCACAAAGTCTCATTAGCACATCACATCACTTTTATTCCAGAATATTATTTTATATACCGGTGTTTAGTGGAGACTGTTAAGTTGAACTTCCACGTTAAACTTCATGCTACACTAGCTAGCAACTTGAATAATGGACTATGCCTGGAACTACAAGTTTTCTGCACACTAGTTTCACACAAAATCTAGACCGATATCGGGCTGCCGCAGGGCTTCCCCGCAGGTTGGAGCTTATGCGTTATACTCTAGGGTCTTTCATGAGTTTATTAGAGAGCACCTAACTCTCATGGACTGCGACGTTTGACAGTCAGATTCATATAGGTGTGTTCCTCAATAGATGTTCTACGGGACAACAACTCTGCTTAGAAAAGCCACTTGGAACACATTAAGATAAATATCAACCTGCCATGCAGAATAAGAGAGTATTGCATCTTTATGGAGATGTAAATATAATATGGGCATACTCTCTTCTCAACTGATCAATAGCTTGTCTCCCAGCTCTAATTTAAGGGATCTCCGATCACATAGAGTGGGTTACCACTGCGAACAACTCATTGTGTGAGTCTCAAACCCATCTCCCTCGATGCATTATCTATCACATTACGTGATAAACCCTTTGTGAAGGGATCTGCCAAGTTCTTAGATGTTTGGATATAATCCAACGTAATAACTCCGGAGTTTCTCAATTTTTTGACAAATTTCAATCTCCTCTTCACATGCCTTGATGACTTCATATTATCCTTAGAACTATTTACTTTGACGATCACTGTTTGATTATCACAGTTCATCAGGATGGCGGGTATTGGTTTTTCAACCATAGGTATGTCCATCAAAAGCTCATGAAGCCACTCTGCTCCAATAGTGGTTGTGTCTAATGCTGTGAGTTCCACTTCCATAGTTGACCTCGTTAAGATGGACTACTTGCACGTGTAAACAAATAAACACTTGTGGCCTTAATCTCCTCAGCATCAGATATCCAATTTAAATCACTATAACCCTTAAGTACTCGTGGATACCCAGTATAGTGAATACCATAACTCGCAGTGCCTTACAAATAGCGCAAAACTCACTCAAGACCATGCCAATGATCATCTCCAGGATTTGACACAAATCGACTCAGTTTGCTTACAGCAAAGGAGATGTCAGGCCTCGTAGCGCTGGCTAAATACATGAGCGAGCAAATGATTTGAGAATATTTCAATTGATCTTTAGCATTCCTTCGATTCTTTCGAAGTAGCACATTCAGATCATAAGGCATTGGAGAAGACTTGTAGTCGCTAAACCCGAAGTGACTCAATATCTTTTCCACATTCTGGGACTGAAGTAGTGTAATCCCACCATTGTCATCCTTCAGTAGCTTGATGTTCAAGATTACATCAGCTGCTCCCAAGTCCTTCATCTCAAAGCAGCGAGATAGGAACTCTTTGACCTCCTCAATAATAGCGAGGTTGGTCCCGAATATCAAGATGTTATCGACATAGAGACACATAATAACTCCCTTGCCCCACCATGGCGATAGTACACACACTTATCATCTTTGTTTATAACAAAGCCTTCAGCGGTTAAAGTTCTTTCAAAATTCTCGTGCCACTGCTTAGGAGCTTGCTTAAGACCATATAAAGTCTTTACTAACTTACACACCTTTCCTTCTTAACCATCTATTACAAATCCACACTACAAGAATCTAATACACACTACAAGAATCTGGTCAATCCGTGACGTTCTAAAAATGTCGTAGATTAGACAAAAAATGTCATAGATGGCCATCTATGACGAAAAAAAGTTTGTCATGTATCTCACGTCATAATGGATCTGTGACATTTTTGGCTGGCTAAAAACGTCACGGACCGCTGTGACGTTCCACAATTTTCATCACGGCCATCTGGACCAGCCCAGCCTAGGCCCAAACATCCTAACGTTTTTTTCTTGTCAAGGAAGACGACACGTGGCAAACTGTATACTAACAGCCGTTAGTTACCTGTTAGCATCCTGCTGACGTCATCACCGTCGTTTCGGACGTCATCAAGTCCCTAACGTTATTATTTCGTCACCCCAAGCAGCGGTTAGTCTCCCATTTGCTGACGCCAGTGCCTACATTTCTGACATCATAACTTGTTGACAAATATGGGGGAGCCATGTGTAAAAAGAAGAGAAACCAGTACAATATGAAGAACCAACGTTCCAGATTTACTTCCAAATTTTGATATTTGGGCAAGCACAAATTAATTCCAGAAATGATCTATTCTAAAATGTTCACAACACATTAAAAATACACAGAGCTACAAGCTGAGAGTTTCAAAGAACTACATCGATAGAACTCATGTCCCAAAGCATATAAGAATGAAAGCGTCTCCTTCTCTACCCTTCCTTCCTTGCTTCTAGTTCATTTTTCCCAGTACTAATGAAAGCGTCAGTACTGCTCCTGGAATTCAACAGTTGAAGCAACTATAAGATATCATATAACATGCTCATGTTCATCTAAGGGAATTGTAAGTTTTTAGTTAAACAAAAATAAATGTTATAAGTAGTATCTTGTGCAATTATATGGAGTGCTCAAGAATTAGCTGTAATGTGCTCATATTTAAGCTAAATTGTCAGTAGTCATTTCAGTATTGATCATTCAGTCGATCGCCAGATATACATCTTATCTAATGTGCTTATATTTAAGCTCATATACAGCTTATGCTCGGCATGATCAGACAGTCGAAAAACACCATGAAAAATCATTCAGTCAATCTGGAAGTACCACATAATACTCATGTTTCTATCACCCTTAATGAGAATATACAATTCGTGCCACTGTACAGTAGAAACAGTTTGTGTGTATATACTAAATAGATAAGATTGCTTTTTTGTAGTGTATCTAAGTAGAAATCTTCTATGCAACATGGTTCTAGAGCCCAACAAACAGATTTGGAACTTGAATTAGCATGTAAGAGAAGCGGAGGAAGAGCAGCAGATCAACTGAATTCCACATACTAGCAAATATAACTGAGTAACTGTGAGAGAAGAAGCAAGTGTGCATAATAGGAAGAGGATCACATACTCAGAAAGAACCCCAAATCTATGGGCTATACATCATGAAGACAGCCCTAAACATGAAAATGACAAGTTTTTGGTCCTGTGTCTCAAACATGTACTGAGTCTAATGGGCCTTATGAATCGCTCGAGAACCCCAAAACTGCCGGCTGTAGCTCATATAAATAGCCCAAAAAGGCAAAAACGACATGTTTCCGTTCATTCATTTAAACATATATTGGATCTTACAAGCCTTGTCAATCTGCCTGGAACCCCAAATCTATGGTTTATAGCACGTGAAAACAACCCTAAAATGGAAAAATGGCAAGTTTTTGGTCATTTCTCTAAAACAAATACCGGGTCTCACGGGACTTTTGAATCGCCCTGGAACCCCATTTCTATGGGCTATGGCTCATGAAAATGACCCTAAAAAGTGAAAACGACAAGTTTTCAATCAGTCCTTTGGAACATATACTGAGTCTCACGGGCCTTGTGAATCGACCCTGAAGCCCAAATCTATGGGTTATAGATCATGAAAACGGCCCTAAAACGCGAAAATGGCATGTCTTCGGTCATGCCTCTCCAACATGTATCGAGTCTAACGGGCCTTGTGAATCGCCCCGGAACCCCAAAACTGTGGGCTATAGATCTTAAAAACGACCCTAAAACATGAAAATGGCAAGTTTTCGTTCATTCATCTGTAACATATATCGGGTCTCACGAGCCTTGTGAATCTCCCTAGAACCCCAAATATATTGGCTATAGCTCATGAAAACTGCCCTAAAACACGAAAACGACATGTTTTTGGTCATGCATCTCAAACATGTACCAATTTTAATGGGCGTTGGCAATCGCCCCAGAACCCCAAAACTTTGGGCTATAGATCATAAAAATGGCCCTAATGTGCGAAAACGACAAGTTTTTGGACATTTCTCTGAAACAAATAACAGGTCTCACAGGCCTTGTGAATCGCCCCGGAACCCCAGATCTATGGTCTCTAGATCATGAAGACAGCCCTAAAATGTGAAAATGAATAGTTTTTAGTCTTGCATCTCAAACATGTACCGAGTCTAATGGGCCTTGTGAATCGCTCGAGAACCCCAAAATGGTGGATGTAGCTCATAAAAATAGCCCCAAAAACGCGAAAACGACAAGTTTTTGTTCATTCATTTGAAACATATATCAAATCTTACGGGCCTTGTAAATCTCCTTGGAAACCCAAATCTATGGGCTATATCACATGAAAACGTCCCTAAAATGCGAAAACGACAAATTTTTGGTCCTTTCTTTGAAACAAATACCGGGTCTCACAGGCCCTTTCAATCGCCCTGGAACCCCAAATCTATGGGCTATAGCTCATGAAAATGGCCATAAAAGGTGAAAATGACGAGTTTTTGATCAGTCCTTTGGAATAAATACCGAGTCTCAGGGGCCTTGTGAATCGCCCCTGAACCCCAAATCTATGGGCTATATATCAGGAAAACGGCCCTAAAACGCGAAAAAGGCAAGTTTTCGGTCATGCCTCTTCAACATGTATCGAGTCTAATAGGCCTTGCGAATCGCCCCGGAACCCCAAAACTGTGGGCTATAGCACTTAAAATTGGCCCTAAAACGTGAAAACAACAAGTTTTTGGTCATTCATCTAAAACATATATTGGGTCTCATAGGCCTTGTGAATCGTCGTGGAAACCCAAATCTATTCACAAGGCTCATGAAAATGGCCCTAAAACGCGAAAATGACATGTTTTTGGTCATGCATCCCAAACATGTATCGAGCTTAATGGGGCTTGTGAATCGCCTCGGAACCCTAAAACTAGGGGCTATAGATCATAAAAATGGCCCTAAACTACGAAAATGGCAATTTCTTGGTCATTTCTCTGAAACAAATATCGGGTCCCACGGGCCTTGTGAATCGCCTCGGAACCCCAAATATATGGGCTATAGCTCATGAAGAAGGCCCTAAAAGGTGAAAATGACAAGTTTTTGGTGTTGCATCTCAAACATGTACCAATTATAATGGGCCTTGTGAATCACTCGAGAACCCCAAAACTTCGGGCTAGAGCTCATAAAAATAGCCCAAAAACGCAAAAACAACAAGTTTTCGCACATTCATTTGAAACATATATCGGATCTCACGGTCCTTGTGAATCTCCCTAGAACCCAAAACCTGTGGGCTATAGCGCATGAAAACAGCCCTAAAATGCGAGAATGACAAGTTTTTGGTCATTTCTCTGAAACAAATACCGGGTCTCCCGGGCCTTTTGAATCGCCCTAGAAATCAAAATCTATGGGTTATAGCTCATGAAAACGGCCCTGAAACATGAAAACGTCAAGTTTTCAATCAGTCCTTTGGAACATATACCGAGTCTCACGGGCCTTGTGAATCCTCCTCGAACCACAAATCTATGGGCTATACATCATGAAAACGGCCCTAAAAGGCAAGTTTTCGGTCATGCCTCTCTAACATTTATCGAGTCTAATAAGCCGTGTGAATCGCCCCGGAACCCCAAAATTGTGGGCTATAGCTCTTAAAATTGGCCCTGAAACATGGAAACGACAAGTTTTTGGTCATTGATCTGAAACATTTATCGCGTCCCGGGCCTTGTGAATCGCCTTGGAACCCCAAATCTATTGGCTATAGCTCATGAAAACAGCCCTAAAACGTGAAACGACATGTTTTTTGTCATGCATCTCAAACATGTACCAAGTTTAATGGGCCTTGTGAATTGCCTTGGAACCCCAAAACTATGGGCTATAGATCATAAAAATGGCCCTAAACTGCGAAAATGACAAGTTTTTGGACATTTCTATGAAACAAATATCGGGTCTCACGGACCTTGTGAATCGCCCTGGAACCCTAAATCTATGGGCTATAGCTCATGAAGACGGCCCTAAAACGTGAAAATGACAAGTTTTTGGTCTTGCATCTCAAACATGTACCGAGTCTAATGGGCCTTGTGAATCGCTCGAGAACCCCAAAACCGTGGGTTGTAGCTCATATAAATAGTCCAAAAACGCGAAAACGACAAGTTTTTGTTCATTCATTTGAAACATATATCAGATCACACGGCCCTTGTGAATCTCCCTAGAACCCCAAATCTATGGGCTATAGCACATGAAAACGGCCCTAAAATGCAAAAACGACAAGTTTTTGGTCATTTCTCATAAACATATACTGGGTCTCATGGTCCTTTTGAATCGCCCTGGAAATCCAAATCTATGGGCTATAGCTCATGAAAATGACAAGTTTTCGATCAGTTGTTTAGAACATATACCGAGTCTCACTGGTCTTGTGAATCGCCCATGAACCCCAAATCTATGGGCTATACATCCTGAAAAGGGCCCTAAAACACGAAAAAGGCAAGTTTTCGGTCATGCCTCTTCAACATGCATCGAGTCTAACAGGCCTTGTGAATCGCCCCGAAACCCCAAAACTATGGGATATAGCTGTTAAAATTAGCCCTAAAATGTGAAAATGACAAGTTTTCGATCATTCATCTGAAAACATATCGGGTCTCACGGGCCTTGTGAATCACTGTGGAACCCCAAATCTATTGGCTATAGCTCATGAAAAAGGCCCTAAAATGTGAAAACGACATGTTTTTGGTCATGTAACTCAAACATGTACCAAGTTTAATGGGCCTTGTGAATCGCCCCGGAACCCCAAAACTATGGGCTATAGATCATAAAAATGGCCCTAAACTGCGAAAACGACAAGTTTTTGGAAAATTCTCTGAAATAAATATTGGGTCTCACGGGCCTTGTTAATCGCCCTGGAACCCCAAATCTATGGGCTATAGCTCATGAAGACGGCCCTAAAACGTGAAAATGACAAGTTTTTGGTGTTGCATATCAAACATGTACCGAATCTAATGGGCCTTGTGAATCGCTCGAGAACCCCAAAATTGTGGGATATAGCTCATAAAAATAGCCCAAAAACGTGGAAACGACAAGTTTTAGCACATTCATTTGAAACATATATCGGATCTCACGGGCCTTGTGAATCTCCCTATAAACAAAAATCAATGGCCTATAGCACATGAAAACGGCCCTAAAATGCGAGAACAACAAGTTTTTTGTCATTGCTCTGAAACAAATATCGGGTATCATGGGCCTTTTGAATCGACCTGGAAGCCCAAATATATGGGCTATAGATCATGAAAACGACCCTAAAACACAAAAAAGGCAAGTTTTCGGTCATGCCTCTCCAAAATGTATCGAGTCTAACGTGCATTGTCAATCGCCCTGCAACCCCAAAACTGTGGGCTATATCTCTTAAAACAGCCGTGAAACGCGGCAAGTTTTCGGTCATTCATCTGAAACATATATCGGGTCTCACGGGCCTTGTGAATCTCCCTAGAACCCCAAATCTATGGGTTATAGCTCATGAAAACGACACTAAAATGCGAAAACGACAAGTTGTTGGTCATTTCTCTGAAACAAATATCGGGTCTCATGAGCCTTGTGTATCGCCCCGGAGCCCCAAATCTATGTGCTATAGCTCATGAAAACGGTTGTAAAACGCAAAAACGACAAGTTTTTGGGCATGTGTCTCAAACATTTACTTAGTCTAATGGGCCTTGTGAATCGCCCCAGATCCACCAGTGTTCATTGCATGTGTGTTCTTTCCACAAACCACACATGGATCCACCAGAGCCATTGCATGTGTGTTATTTCCACAAACCACATATGGATCAACCAGTGTCATTGCATGTGTGGTCCTGTCATGAAGCACACATGGATCAACCAGTGGTCATTGCATGAGTGTTCTTTCCACAAACCACATATGGATCCACTAGAGTCATTGCATGTGTGTTCTTTTCACAAACCACATATGGATGAACCAATGGCATTGCATCTGTTTTCATTTCACAAACCACATATGGATCCACCAGTGTTCACTTCATGTGTGTTCTTTCCACAAACCACTTATGGATCCACTAGTGTTCATTTCATGTGTGTTGTTTTCCCCAAACCACATATGGATCCACTAGAGTCATTGCATGTGTATTCTTTTCTAAAACCACATATGGACCCACTAGAGTCATTACATGTGTGTTGTTATACTAAAACCAGCACTAGAGTTATTGCATGTATGTTCTTTTCACAAACCACATATAGATCCACCAGTGTCATTGCATGTGTGTTCTTTCCACAAACCACATATGGATCAACCAGTGGTTATTGCATGTGTGTACTTTCCACAAACCACATATGGATCCACTAGAGTCATTTCATGTGTGTTCTTTTGACAAACCACATATGGATCAACCAATGGCATTGCATGTGTGTTCTTTTCACAAAACACATATGGATCCACCAGTGTTCACTTCATGTGTGTTCTTTCCACAAACAACTCATGGATCCACCAGTGGTCATTGCATGTGTGTTCTTTTCCACAAACCACATGCATCACCCAATGGCATTGCATGCCTGTTCTTTCCACAAACCACACATGTATCATCGAATGGCATTGCATGTGTGTTCTTTTCATAAACCACACATGGATCCACCAGAGTCATTGCATGTGTGTTCTTTCCATAAACCAGATATGGATCAACCAGTGTCATTGCATGTGTGTTCTTTCCACCAACCACATATGGATCAATCAGTGGTTATTGCATGTGTGTTCTTTCCACAAACCACATATGAATCCACTAGAGTCATTGCATGTGTGTTCTTTTCACAAACCACATATGGACCCACTAGAGTCATTGCATGTGTGTTCTTATACTAAAACCAGCACTAGAGTCATTGCATGTGTGTTCTTTCCACCAACTACATATGGATCAACCACTGGTTATTGCATGTGTGTTCTTGCCACAAAGCACATATGGATCCACTAGAGTCATTGCATGTGTGTTCCTGTCATGAACCACATATGGATCAACCACTGTCATTGCAAGTGTGTTCTTTCCACAAACTACACATGGATCAACCAGAGTCATTGCATGTGTGTTCTTTTCGCAAACCACACATGGACCCACTTGACTCATTGCATGTGTGCTCTTTCCACAACCACACATGGATCAATCAATGTCATTGCATGTGTGTTCCTGTCATGAACCACATATGGATCCACCAGTGTTCATTGCATGTGTGTTCTTTCCACAAACCACATATGGATCCACTAATGTCATTGCATGTGTGTTCCTGTCATGAACCACATATGGATCCACCAGTGTGCATTTCATGTGTGTTCTTTCCACAAACCACACATGGATCCACCAGATTCACTGCATGTGTGTTCTTTCCACACACCACATATGGATCAACCAGTGTCATTGCATGTGTGTTCTTACCACAAACCACACATGGATTAACCAATGGCATTGCATGTGTGTTATTTTCAGAAAGCACATATGGATCCACCAATGTCCTTACATGTGTGTTCTTGTCATGAACCACATATGGATCCACCAGTGTTCATTGCATGTGTGTTCTTTCCACAAACCACATATGGATCAACCAGTGGTTATTGCATGTGTGTTCTTTCCACAAACCACGTATGGATCCACTAGAGTCATTGCATGTGTGTTCTTTTCACAAACCACATATGGACCCACTAGAGTCATTGCATGTGTGTTCTTATACTAAAACCAACACTATAGTCATTAAATGTGTGTTCTTTCCACAAACCACATATGGATCAACCAGTGGTTATTGTATGTGTTTTCTTTCCACAAACCACATATGGATCCACTAGAGTCATTGCATGTGTGTTCTTTTCACAAACCACATATGGACCCACTAGACTCACTGCATGTGTGTTCTTATACTAAAACCAGTACTAGAGTCACTAAATGTGTGTTCTTTTAAGAACCCACATATGGATCCACCAGTCTCATTCCATGTGTGTTCCTGTCACAAACCACATATGGATCCACCAGAGTCATTGCATGTGTGTGCTTTTCCACAAACCACACATGGATCCACCAATGTCATTGCATGTGTGTTCTTTCCACAAACCACACATTGATCAAGCAGAGTCATTGCATGTTTGTTCTTTTCACAAATCACACATGGACCCACTTGAGTCAATGCATGTGTGTTCTTTCCACAACCACACATGGATCAACCAGTGGCATTGCATGTGTGTTATTGTCACAAACCACATATGGATCAACCAATATCATTGCATGTGTGTTCCTGTCATGAACCACATATGGATCCACCAGTGTTCATTGCATGTGTGTTCTTTCCACAAACCACACATGGATCAACCAGAGTCATTGCATGTGTGTTCCTGTCATGAACCACATAAGGACCGACTTCAGTCATTGCATGTGTGTTCTTTCCACAAACCACACATGGATTAACCAATGGCATTGCATGTGTGTTATTGTCACAAACCACATATGGATCAACCAATGTCATTGCACGTGTGTTCCTGTCATGAACCACATATGGATCCACCAGTGTTCATTGCATGTGTGTTCTTTCCACAAACCACACATGGATCTCCCTGAGTCATTGCATGTGTGTTCCTGTCTTGAACCACATATGGATCCACCAGTGTTCATTGCATGTGTGTTCTTTCCACAAACCACACATGGATCCACCAGAGCCATTGCATGTGTGTTATTTCCACAAACCACATATGGATCAACCAGTGTCATTGCATGTGTGGTCCTGTCATGAAGCACACATGGATCAACCAGTGGTGATTGCATGTGTGTTCTTTCCACAAACCACATATGTATCCACTAGAGTCATTGCATGTGTGTTCTTTTCGTAAACAACATATGGAGCAACCAATGGCATTGCATGTGTGTTCTTTTCACAAACCACATATGGATCAACGAGTGTTCACTTCATGTGTGTTCTTTCCACAAACCACTTATGGATCCACCAGTGTTCATTGCATGTGTGTTCTTTTCCACAAACCACATATGGATCCACTAGAGTCATTGCATGCGTGTTCTTTTCACAAACCACATATGGACCCACTAGAGTCATTGCATGTGTGTTCTTATACTAAAACCAGCACTATAGTCATTAAATGTGTGTTCTTTCCACAAACCACATATGGATCAACCAGTGGTTATTGTATGTGTTTTCTTTCCACAAACCACATATGGATCCACTAGAGTCATTGCATGTGTGTTCTTTTCACAAACCACAAATGGACCCACTAGACTCACTACATGTGTGTTCTTATACTAAAACCAGTACTAGAGTCACTAAATGTGTGTTCTTTTAAGAACCCACATATGGATCCACCAGTGTCATTCCATGTGTGTTCCTGTCACAAACCACATATGGATCCACTAGAGTCATTGCATGTGTGGTCTTTTCCACAAACCACACATGGATCCACCAATGTCATTGCATGTGTGTTCTTTCCACAAACCACACATTGATCAAGCAGAGTCATTGCATGTTTGTTCTTTTCACAAATCACACATGGACCCACTTGAGTCAATGCATGTGTGTTCTTTCCACAACCACACATGGATCAACCAGTGGCATTGCATGTGTGTTATTGTCACAAACCACATATGGATCAACCAATATCATTGCATGTGTGTTCCTGTCATGAACCACATATGGATCCACCAGTGTTCATTGCATGTGTGTTCTTTCCACAAACCACACATGGATCAACCAGAGTCATTGCATGTGTGTTCCTGTCATGAACCACATAAGGACCGACTTCAGTCATTGCATGTGTGTTCTTTCCACAAACCACACATGGATTAACCAATGGCATTGCATGTGTGTTATTGTCACAAACCACATATGGATCAACCAATGTCATTCCATGTGTGTTCCTGTCATGAACCACATATGGATCCACCAGTGTTCATTGCATGTGTGTTCTTTCCACAAACCACACATGGATCTCCCTGAGTCATTGCATGTGTGTTCCTGTCTTGAACCACATATGGATCCACCAGTGTTCATTGCATGTGTGTTCTTTCCACAAACCACACATGGATCCACCAGAGCCATTGCATGTGTGTTATTTCCACAAACCACATATGGATCAACCAGTGTCATTGCATGTGTGGTCCTGTCATGAAGCACACATGGATCAACCAGTGGTGATTGCATGTGTGTTCTTTCCACAAACCACATATGGATCCACTAGAGTCATTGCATGTGTGTTCTTTTCGTAAACAACATATGGAGCAACCAATGGCATTGCATGTGTGTTCTTTTCACAAACCACATATGGATCAACTAGTGTTCACTTCATGTGTGTTCTTTCCACAAACCACTTATGGATCCACCAGTGTTCATTGCATGTGTGTTCTTTTCCACAAACCACATATGGATCCACTAGAGTCATTGCATGTGTGTTCTTTTCACAAACCACATATGGACCCACTAGAGTCATTGCATGTGTGTTCTTATACTAAAACCAGCACTATAGTCATTAAATGTGTGTTCTTTCCACAAACCACATATGGATCAACCAGTGGTTATTGTATGTGTTTTCTTTCCACAAACCACATATGGATCCACTAGAATCATTGCATGTGTGTTCTTTTCACAAAGCACATATGGACCCACTAGACTCCCTGCATGTGTGGTCTTATACTAAAACCAGTACTAGAGTCACTAAATGTGTGTTCTTTTAAGAACCCACATATGGATCCACCAGTGTCATTCCATGTGTGTTCCTGTCACAAACCACATATGGATCCACCGGAGTCATTGCATGTGTGGTCTTTTCCACAAACCACACATGGATCCACCAATGTCATTGCATGTGTGTTCTTTCCACAAACCACACATTGATCAAGCAGAGACATTGCATGTTTGTTCTTTTCACAAATCACACATGGACCCACTTGAGTCTATGCATGTGTGTTCTTTCCACAACCACACATGGATCAACCAGTGGCATTGCATGTGTGTTATTGTCACAAACCACATATGGATCAACTAATATCATTGCATGTGTGTTCCTGTCATGAACCACATATGGATCCACCAGTGTTCATTGCATGTGTGTTCTTTCCACAAACCACACATGGATCAACCAGAGTCATTGCATGTGTGTTCCTGTCATGAACCACATAAGGACCGACTTCAGTCATTGCATGTGTGTTCTTTCCACAAACCACACATGGATTAACCAATGGCATTGCATGTGTGTTATTGTCACAAACCACATATGGATCAACCAATGTCATTGCATGTGTGTTCTTGTCATGAACCACATATGGATCCACCAGTGTTCATTGCATGTGTGTTCTTTCCACAAACTACACATGGATCTCCCTGAGTCATTGCATGTGTGTTCCTGTCTTGAACCACATATGGATCCACCAGTGTTCATTGCATGTGTGTTCTTTCCACAAACCACACATGGATCCACCAGAGCCATTGCATGTGTGTTATTTCCACAAACCACATATGGATCAACCCGTGTCATTCCATGTGTGGTCCTGTCATGAAGCACACATGGATCAACCAGTGGTGATTGCATGTGTGTTCTTTCCACAAACCACATATGGATCCACTAGAGTCATTGCATGTGTGTTCTTTTCGTAAACAACATATGGAGCAACCAATGGCATTGCATGTGTGTTCTTTTCACAAACCACATATGGATCAACCAGTGTTCACTTCATGTGTGTTCTTTCCAGAAACCACTTATGGATCCACCAGTGTTCATTGCATGTGTGTTCTTTTCCACAAACCACATATGGATCCACTAGAGTCATTGCATGTGTGTTCTTTTCACAAACCACATATGGACCCACTAGAGTCATTGCATGTGTGTTCTTATACTAAAACCAGCACTATAGTCATTAAATGTGTGTTCTTTCCACAAACCACATATGGATCAACCAGTGGTTATTGTATGCGTTTTCTTTCCACAAACCACATATGGATCCACTAGAGTCATTGCATGTGTGTTCTTTTCACAAACCACATATGGACCCACTAGACTCACTGCATGTGTGTTCTTTCCACAAACCACATATGGATCAACCAGTGGTTATTGTATGCGTTTTCTTTCCACAAACCACATATGGATCCACTAGAGTCATTGCATGTGTGTTCTTTTCACAAACCACATATGGACCCACTAGACTCACTACATGTGTGTTCTTATACTAAAACCAGTACTAGAGTCACTAAATGTGTGTTCTTTTAAGAACCCACATATGGATCCACCAGTCTCATTCCATGTGTGTTCCTGTCACAAACCACATATGGATCCACCAGAGTCATTGCATGTGTGTTCTTTTCCACAAACCACACATGGATCCACCAATGTCATTGCATGTGTGTTCTTTCCACAAACCACACATTGATCAAGCAGAGTCATTGCATTGGTCCTGTCATGAAGCACACATGGATCAACCAGTGGTGATTGCATGTGTGTTCTTTCCACAAACCACATATGGATCCACTAGAGTCATTGCATGTGTGTTCTTTTCGTAAACAACATATGGAGCAACCAATGGCATTGCATGTGTGTTCTTTTCACAAACCACATATGGATCAACCAGTGTTCACTTCATGTGTGTTCTTTCCACAAACCACTTATGGATCCACCAGTGTTCATTGCATGTGTGTTCTTTTCCACAAACCACATATGGATCCACTAGAGTCATTGCATGTGTGTTCTTTTCACAAACCACATATGGATCAACCAGTGGTTATTGTATGCGTTTTCTTTCCACAAACCACATATGGATCCACTAGAGTCATTGCATGTGTGTTCTTTTCACAAACGACAACTGGAGTAATTGCATGTGTGTTCTCTTTAGAGACCACACCTGGATCCACCAGTGTCATTGGATGTGTGTTCTTTTTACTAACAACAACTAGAGTCATTAGATGTGTGTTCTTTTGACATACCACATATGGATTCACTAGTGTCATTGAAATGTGTGTTCTCTTCAGAGACCACACATGGATCAACCAGTGTCATTGCATGTGTGGTCTTGTCATGAAGCACACATGGATCAACCAGTGGTCATTGCACGTGTGTTCTTTCCACAAACCACATATGGATCCACTAGAGTCATTGCATGTGTGTTATTTTCACAAAGCACATATGGATCAACCAATGTCCTTACATGTGTGTTCTTTTCATGAACCACATATGGATCCACCAGTGTTCATTGCATGTGTGTTCTTTCCACAAACCACATATGGATCAACCAGTGGTTATTGCATGTGTGTTCTTTCCATAAACCACATATGGATCCACTAGAGTCATTGCATGTGTGTTCTTTTCACAAACCACATATGGACCCACTAGAGTCATTACATGTGTGTTCTTATACTAAAACCAGCACTAGAGTCATTGCATGTGTGTTCGTATACTAAAACCAGCACTTGAGTCATTGCATGTGTGTTCTTATACTAAAACCAGCACTACAATCATTGCATGTGTGTTCTTTTCACAAACCACATATGGATCAACCAGTGTCATTGCATGTGTGTTCTTTCCACCAACTACATATGGATCAACCACTGGTTATTGCATGTGTGTTCTTTCCACAAACCACATATGGATCCACTAGAGTCATTGCATGTGTTGTTCCTGTCATGAACAACATATGGATCAACCAATGTCATTGCAAGTGTGTTCTTTCCACAAACCACACATGGATCAACCAGAGTCATTGCATGTGTGTTCTTTTCACAAACCACACATGGACCCACTTGAGTCATTGCATGTGTGCTCTTTCCACAACCACACATGGATCAATCAATGTGATTGCATGTGTGTTCCTGTCATGAACCACATATGGATCCACCAGTGTTCATTGCATGTGTGTTCTTTCCACAAACCACATATGGATCCACCAATGTCATTGCATGTGTGTTCCTATCATGAACCACATATGGATCTACCGGTGTTCATTTCATGTGTGTTCTTTCCACAAACCACACATGGATCCACCAGATTAATTGCATGTGTGTTCTTTCCACACACCACATATGGATCAACCAGTGTAATTGCATGTGTGTTCTTACCACAAACCACACATGGATTAACCAATGGCATTGCATGTGTGTTCTTTTCACAAACCACATATGGATCAACCAGTGTCATTGCATGTGTGTTCTTTCCACAAACCACATATGGATCCACCAATGTTCATTGCATGTGTGTTCTTTCCACAAACCACATATGGATCCACTAGAGTGATTGCATGTGTGTTCCTGTCATGAACCACATATGGATCCACTAGAGTCATTGCATGTGTGTTCTTTTCACAAACCACATATGGCTCAACCAATGGCATTGCATGTGTGTTCTTTTCACAAACCACATATGGATCCACCAGTGTTCACTTCATGTGTGTTCTTTCCACAAACCACTTATGGATCCACCAGTGTTCATTTCATGTGCCTTGTTTTCCCCAAACCACATACGGATCCACTAGAGTCATTGCATGTGTATTCTTTTCACAAACCACATATGGACCCACTAGAGTCATTACATGTGTGTTCTTATACTAAAACCAGCACTAGAGTTATTGCATGTATGTTCTTTTCACAAACCACATATAGATCCACCAGTGTCATTGCATGTGTGTTCTTTCCACAAACCACATATGGATCAACCAGTGGTTATTGCATGTGTGTACTTTCCACAAACCACATATGATCCACTAGAGTCATTTCATGTGTGTTCTTTTCACAAACCACATATGGATCAACCAATGGCATTGCATGTGTGTTCTTTTCACAAACAACATATGGATCCACCAGTGTTCACTTCATGTGTGTTCTTTCCACAAACCACTTATGGATCCACCAGTGGTCATTGCATGTGTGTTCTTTTCCACAAACCACATGCATCACCCAATGGCATTGCATGTCTGTTCTTTCCACAAACCACACATGGATCATCCAATGGCATTGCATGCGTGTTCTTTTCATAAACCACACATGGATCCACCAGAGTCATTGCATGTGTGTTCTTTCCATAAACCAGATATGGATTAACGAGTGTCATTGCATGTGTGTTCTTTCCACAAACCACATATGGATCAATCAGTGGTTCTTGCATGTGTGTTCTTTCCACAAACCACATATGAATCCACTAGAGTCATTGCATGTGTGTTCTTTTCACAAACCACATATGGACCCACTAGAGTCATTACATGTGTGTTCTTATACTAAAACCAGCACTAGAGTCATTGCATGTGTGTTCGTGTACTAAAACAAGCACTTGAGTCATTGCATGTGTGTTCTTGTACTAAAACCAGCACTACAGTCATTGCATGTGTGTTCTTTTCACAAACCACATATGGATCAACCAGTGTCATTGCATGTGTGTTCTTTCCACCAACTACATATGGATCAACCACTGGTTATTGCATGTGTGTTCTTTTCACAAACCACATATGGATCCACTAGAGTCATTGCATGTGTGTTCCTGTCATGAACCACATATGGATCAACCAATGTCATTGCAAGTATGTTCTTTCCACAAACCACACATGGATCAACCAGAGTCATTGCATGTGTGTTCTTTTCACAAACCACACATGGACCTACTTGAGTCATTGCATGTGTGCTCTTTCCACAACCACACATGGATCAATCAATGTGATTGCATGTGTGTTCCTGTCATGAACCACATATGGATCCACCAGTGTTCATTGCATGTGTGTTCTTTCCACAAACCAAATATGGATCCACCAATGTCATTGCATGTGTGTTCCTGTCATGAACCACATATGGATCTACCGGTGTTCATTTCATGTGTGTTCTTTCCACAAACCACACATGGATCCACCAGATTAATTGCATGTGTGTTCTTTCCACACACCACATATGGATCAACCAGTGTCATTGCATGTGTGTTCTTACCACAAACCACACATGGATTAACCAATAGCATTGCATGTGTGTTCTTTTCACAAACCACATATGGATCAACCAGTGTTCACTTCATGTGTGTTCTTTCCACAAACCACTTATGGATCCACCAATGTTCATTGCATGTGTGTTATTTTCCACAAACCACATGCATCAACCAGTGGCATTGCATGTGTGTTCTTTCCACAAACCACACATGGATCAACCAATGGCATTGCATGTGTATTCTTTTCACAAACCACATGCGGATCAACCAATGTCCTTGCATGTGTGTTCCTGTCATGAACCACATATGGATCCTCTAGTGTTCATTACATGTGTGTTCTTTCCACAAACCACATATGGATCAACCAGTGGTTATTGCATGTGTGTTCTTTCCACAAACCACATATGGATCCACTAGAGTCATTGCATGTGTGTTCTTTTCACAAACCACATATGGACCCACTAGAGTCATTGCATGTGTGTTCTTATACTAAAACCAGCACTAGAGTCATTAAATGTGTGTTCTTTCCACAAACCACAAATGGATCAACTAGTGGTTATTGCATGTGTGTTCTTTCCACAAACCACATATGGATCCACTAGAGTCATTGCATGTGTGTTCTTTTCACAAACCACATATGGACCCACTAGAGTCATTGCATGTGTGTTCTTATACAAAAACCAGCACTAGAGTCATTAAATGTGTGGTCTTTTAACAACCCACATATGGATCCACCAGTGTCATTGCATGTGTGTTCCTGTCACAAACCACATATGGATCCAGGGTTTTATTGGTCCAATCAGCTTGTTGTTCTCACGTTGCAAAGTCCGCTTGCTCTGGACAGACTGGGAATACTGTGTGCTCTTGCCCCCGCATGGCAGTGTCACGTGTTCCAAGGGCCCACCTGCCAGTGTCACGCCCCCTTCTCTTCCTTCCCCTCGAAGCCATTATCCCAACTTCTCTTCCATCTTGCCATTCCCGTCTGATGGTTATAATATGATTTTCGTTGGATTGTTTACATGTAATCTACGTTGATAATGCAACATGCAAATAGCACAGACACAATTTCTAAAGTGGAAGCACTCACACGTTGCTATTGCACATAATTCTCAATATAGCTCGACAAACCCATTACAATAATTGTACTCGCACTAAAAACAACCGAAATTGCAACCATCCTAAACAACATCTAAACCCACATCACACCGCTGTCGTCGGAGTCCACCTCGATTGGTGACACCGCCGTGCCCTTCCTAGCGACATCCACTCCCGCCCGTGGCTTGCCCTTTGCCAAGGAGGCAACAATGGCGTTCTGCACAGCTTCATCCCTGTCGTCCTCCACATCGGAATCGACAATGACAAAGGTGACGGGGTTGGCGTGGACCGAGCACCGTCACACCTGGCGGCTCCTGCTCGAGCTCGACGTCGCATCTGTCCTTCTACAGGTAGGAAGGGCCGAGCTCGGATACGTAGCGTCGTCGTTCCTCTCAAGAAACCATGGCCATTTGATACTGCGACGGTAGGATCTTGGGGTGGATCTGCCGCGATGAGCCCTATCGAAAGCGGTGGAGCAGCTGGATCTGCCGGCGCGAGCCATGACAAGTTCTTAGGAGGGAGTAAGATTGTGGGCCAGGCATGTCTAGTTCCTGAGCAAGGCCTCCCAGTGATATGTACGCGGGCAAGGTGCCAAAAAATTTCGTCCAATGCACGCGAGAGGGCTTTTGAACCACGAAGGCGCGAGGTTTGGTTGACAAGTCCACACGCTAGGTCCCCCATCCGTCAGCCGAATGTGGACGGTAGGATTCTGCCCGAGTTATTAAGTGGGCATAAATCACGCTTCACCACTACCCTGGCATCCAAAGGATCCTCTTTCCTCTGCCCTCGCTCCCCTCGCTCATTGCTCGCAGCTCGTGCAGTTCGTCTCGGGCGGAATCAGGGTCGGCTCAACGCCGTCAGGCGGGTGCCCCCATCAGGTACCGGAGGACGCCCTACGATTACTACCCCGATATGCTGTGTTTGTGCGGTGAGAAGATGCCGAGATGGATTTCATGGACCGACGAAAATACTGCAGGAAAATTCAGCAACTGCAGCATTAGAGCGGTAAGTTCGTACTGTAGGTACAATGGTAACCCGGATCCGGAAAGCGTAATGTAATTCTTTTTTTGTTTCCTTCGATCTACTTCGCAGGAAGGGAGGGGGACTGGCTGTGACAAGTTTGTGTGGATCACAAAGAGCTTGTTTAGGATCTGCGTGATGCTATGTGGGACAAGAAAGAGGAGATTTGTGCGATGGAGCGAGAGATCCGGGAGCTTCGCCAGGTGCAGGGGAGGCAGGGACAGGGAGGTGGTGAGATAGACGGGCTCAAGATTAGGCCAGATAGTGGAAACAATTTCCTCATTATCTAGGCATTATCTGTTGCATTTGCAGTTTATGTTGCCATGTCATTGTCCAGTAGCTGAAATAAGTTGCTGCTTTGTGGAGTGTAGCATCCAGCTTAGAAATTGTTTTTCATCCCAGAAACTTATCATAAGTGTAATGCCAATCGTAGGGATTTATTAAGCGCCTATAAATAATTCATGTATGTGCCACTAACACCCATCGATTTTTGAGACCCCTTAACCGCTCAGCTATCGCGATTGTTCAGATAGTAGTGGCATAGTCACAATTTTGGATTCAACTAGTGGCCTCGGCCATATCCAATCCTAAAGTCGCGATACATTTTACTTCAAGTATAGGAGGCAGATCGTTTCGCCCGACAAGTTCCACGCACACAGCTCTAGAGTTTCACCGAACTACATATATAGGTTCATGTTCAATACATCATTAGTCTTCTACACTGCTAGCCTTCTTTCTCTACTTGGGTGCCAACTTTCTTCCTCTTGCCTTCACGTCCACTAGCTTCTTCATCTCCTGCCTTCTTCCTCTTCCTGGGTACCAATTTTCTTACCTTCATGTACCCTGCATCTTCGGGTCGAGGGAAGTCAGGCCAATCAGCACCAGAATCTTGTCCAGCATCATCACTCCACTCGTTTTGGTTTTCTTCCCGCAGCAAAATCACTGAGTCGGTTATCTTGTTTCTTACCTTGCGCTTCCTGTAAAATAACTAGTACATAGATTACTACCTTATATCTATAGACTATAAACAATTTTTTGTGTGAATGTACCATCTCATACCTAGGTTTGGGAGCATTAAGGGGATAGCCCGCTGCTCTATGGCCTATAAGATGGCAGATCTTGCATCTGTTTTTGCCCTTCTTGGTAGCACAGAAAGCTGAACCCTTCTTCTCGAGAAAATTCTTAAACCTATTCACCTGAGGTCTTCCTCTGCCCCTTTTTGTAACTGGATGGCAAAGCTCGAAAGACAGTTGGACTTGAGGCCACTAAGATGGGTCTGTACATGGCTCGACGAATCCAGCGTACGCAGCTCTGAACTTTTCCATAGAGTAGTAGTCTGACAAATACTGATCCAAATGTGGTAGAGTTCTTTTCTTCACCAAGAAGGCCAAGGCCTGGTCATAAGGTTTCCCGGTATGCTGCCACTCTAAGCAGGTGCATTCTCGCAGTTGGATGTTCACAACATCCCTTTTGCCACTCTTGGACATATCGACCACCTCACAGTTGTTGCTGGTTGACGGGAGAACCTTAAGATGAGCAAGTCCTCGGCTTCTCTTGTGCATTTGCTATACAACTGGCGGTAGCATATGTCATCTAAGTCTCCTACCGATCTCTCTCCTTATATTTAACAGCTTCATGATCATACCCCATATGCTGTCCATAAAGATATGAACAGGACGCACTTTTATGTCCTTCACCCAGTTATTCAGGCATTCTGCAAGGTTGTTGTTTATGTAATCAACTTTGATGTCAGGGTTGAATTGACTCCTCTTCCATAGCTGCGAATGATGGATTGCTAAGTACTCTGGAAGTTTAAGGGCTTCCACAAAAATCTTGCTCATGAAATATTCGATGCTACTAGGTTTGTAAACTCTAGCAGCAGGAAACATGTAACAAAATATGCTGCCTGCGTAGTGTGAGTACAAGTTGAGCATCATATGGGCATGGAATTCTCTACCTTCAGCTCACGGGAACACCTCCTTCACTGCATTCGTCAGCCCTTTGCATGCATCCGTGGATATAGCTAATGGATCCATGTGGCCTATCGATCGCCTGAGCTGCCTCATAAACCAGACCCAGTTTTCCTCCGTTTCTATTTCAAACAGCCCAAATGCCACTGGGAACATCCAGTTATGACCATCAAGTGATGTGGTAGATGGCAGATAGCCTTTCCATTTGCCAGTTAGGACAGTGATGTCTACACTCAGATACGTCCTACATCCATCCTTGAATCCCTGGATGCAAGGTTTAAGCGCCATGAAAAATCTTTTGAAATATATTTTACCACGTACTGATTCGGTGTCAATCTCCACAACACTCCCCAGACACCTAGCTTGTACCTCTGCCTTGAAGTTGTACAGCATCCTGAAGCTATTGGTCTAATCCCCGTGCAAGACCCCCAAAGCTTTCTCTTTACCTTTCCAAACCGTGTAATACGGTAGGACAATGTTGTATTTAGAACCGAGGCTAGTCTGAATATTCTTCGCAGTCTCCATGGGGTTATCCTTTAGTATGGACATAAATTTCATAGCCACCCACTCTGTATCCGCCATTGATGATTTCAGTTTGCTGCCTGTTGGACACATGTGTGAGGGCCCATTTTGTTCACCTACAAGACAGATTCATTTAAAAGATAAGCGGAGTCTACTAGTTGCCAGAAAGATATCGCACATCAATTACAGTTATAGAGTGAAAAGAGAGAAGTTCTAATGGTTTAGTGCATTCATTGCCCCGGTACCCTAATTGCCTTCGACGCAGGTAAATCTCTTGCTGTGATCCTCCATGGACAATGTACCTCGGCCCGTCCATTCATCCACGTTAACTTGCAAACGACCTCATACCTCTGGGCAGTGTTCTTCAGTCGATAAACGTCGAAGTCCCCTTGATACAAAAATGTTGGAACGACATCCTGAACTCATGCATGCTCCTGAATTCGGTGTCGACCGAAATTATAGGATACTCGTGGTCATGTTTCATTTCTTCTACCTCAACACCCAAATCATCGACTAGAATACCAGCCTCATCATTAAGTTCCTTGTCTATTTCATCATCACCAGATTCTTGATCCTCTACAGTGCCTTCTTCTTCATCTGATTCAGAATCCTGGCCATCGTCTCTAATGCCTAGTACTGCACACATCATATTGACTCCCATGGGTGGGGCTGCACCATCGTCTCCACCCGGATGGACCGGAACATTGCCCCAATCCACCTCACCGGCAACTCTGTTTTCTCCAAGACACTCGGTTGGTTCTACTGCAACCACATGGGGTGGTCTTACGTTTGCACACATCCCAAGTACTTCAGTGGACAAACAGCAGTTAGAATCAATTTCATCTTGACTGTACAGAACCCTCTTGCTCTTCCTGTGTACATCCTCCTTCCTGATGTAATCTTTCCTGATGTAATCTTTCCAGATGGTATCAGTAGGGCTTGACATCTGCGTTCCATTCCCCATCGAACTAGGCTTTTTGCTGCCGCTCTTGGGTGTGATCTCCTTCCTGCCTCCCCTCACGGGTGTTGGCTCCAGGGTGCTGGCATTATTGCTTGACCTCTGCGGCGTGTTCTTCTTAGAATTAGCCCTTTTGCTGCTACTATTGGGCGTGTTCTCCTTCGTGCTGACATTATTGCCTGGCCTCAGCGGTGTGTTCTGCTCCAAATTAGCCCTTTTGCTGCTACTATTGGGCGTGTTCTCCTTCGTGCTGGCATTATTCCCTGACAGTGACGTGTTCCGCTCCAAATTAGTATTTTTTTCTGCTCCCACTGGGTGTGGTAGCCTTCGTGTTGGCCATCTTCGCCTCTTTGCTACCACTCCTAGAAGTGTTCACCACCGTGCTAGCCCTCTTAGCGTTTTTGCTACTACCATTCTGTGTGGCATTTTGACTGGATCTCAGGGGTGTACTCTGCGGCGTGGTGCCTTTTTTCGTGCGACTGTTGGGCGTCCTCTTCTCTGGCGTGGTCTCCTTGGTGACGTTCTTCTTCGGGGTGCCCTTTCTGGGGATGCTCTTCCTGCTCCTCTTTATGACGATCCTCTGTAAGACTCTCCTCTGTTCGAAGCTACCCTCAGTCGCACCAGCCCTAGTGATGCCATGGATCAGGTCACGCATGCCTTCTAAAAGTCCATCATCTCTATTGTCGAGTTCCAATTCCTCTCCAACCATTTGCACTATCAAGTGGAAGTACACTTCACCCCTATAATGTTTCCTTGTAAACGGTACGACTAAATCCCTGGTATCTTTCACTTCGATAGCCTTTTTGCTCCTGTAACCAAAATATAACAAGCGTGTTTCCTAGGAGGACCCCCACAGCACCTTCACATGTAATGATGCCATCAAGTCAGATAACTCTACCACTTCAGGATCGTATCTGCCAAGGATTACATCAAACTCGTCATAAATTTTTCCTATGACATCATCTAATTTTGCAGTATAATCTATGACACCGATATGAACGATTACTTTGCCATCACCAGGTTCTTTAGGATAGAAACCTCCGAGAGGTTCGAGAGGTGGGGCAGCACCATCAGACCTAGCCCTAATGCCACCGTCGCCATCACTAGCATCATCGTTAGCTGGATCAACCTCGGTGGAAGTACCAGGACTAGGAGCAAGGCGAGGGCCCTTAGCAGCGGGAGCTACATTACATGGTGGACATGCAGGGCCCCTTCTAACGGCAGCCACAATAGGATCAGCTTCTGCCATGCCACATCGACGATCAGGAGCAGCTCCCACAACAACATTGCTTCGAGTGCTAGCAGAGTCCAGACCATGAGCTAGCTCTAGACCAGTAGCTTGCTGAACCTGAGCACGGGTTCGAGGAGGACACAAGGCATCAGCCTTTGCAACAACAGTGGGGCAGCCTCCGGAAGCCTTAGTTTGCTCAACTGCGGCAGGGATTGGGTCAACAGCGGCCAGATCAACAACAACACGAGGACGACCAGTACCAGCAGATTCCAGAGAACGGGTTCGCACAACTTGAGGACGGTTTCGAGGAGCAGCACACAAGGTGGCGGTCTTGGCAACAATAGCGGGGAAGCCTCCGGAAGCCTTAGTTTGCTCAACAGCGGCATGGACTGGGTCAGCAGCAGCCGGAGCAACAACACCACGGGGACGACCAGTACCAGTAGATTCCAGAGCAGAGTTTTCCACAACGGCAATACAAGGACTCCTATGAGGAGGTTGCCTGACATAAGCATGTCGCGGACGAGGAACCACATTTTGCTCAACAACAGCAGGGGTTCGAGTTAGACCTCCATGTCCAATAATAGCTGGGCGACTCCCAGTAGCAGGAGCTTCCTCATCCAGTATGTTACAAATCAGCATAACCACGCGAAGCCCAGCATGTTGTTTCATCAACCCAATTAGCTGACTGTCACACACTATAGGAACCTTGAAGCCTCGTTCATCAAGGATGTTGAACCGTGTAGTCTGCTCCGGCCTCATCTCAGCAAGTTCACGCATAGCAGCAACCAAACCAGGGATAGTGCATAACTGCACATGCGCTACTTCCATCTTCAGATTGTGAGCTTGTTTCCATGTGCTCTTCCCATTTGCTAATTTAATGTGGTAGCCCCAGATGGTGACCCAAACCGTGTATTTGGGTTCAGCGGAGATCCTACTTGATAGAAAATTGGAGACAAAAGATAAGAATTGTTTGTCAGCGCCGTGCTAGCAAACAATTCTATGTTCAATATATCTCTGTAATGCAAATAGCCAGCTAGCAGTTATAGGTAGTGCGAATAGCAAAGAGAAGAGTAGCTCACCCGCAATTAGCCAGAAGTACTTCTTCCTCGGCAAATGGATCTGCCATCCTTCGCGCTGCTCAACTCGTTGGCGGTAGAGGCGGGCTAGATCGTCGCAACGGCTGGCATGGCATTCAGCATTAGAGCTCGGTAGCAGCGAGTAGGCGCAGCAACTTGGCGCCAGAAGTCAAATGCCCAAAGAGATCATTCTGGTTGGAGAGGGGATTTCGACGCCGTCGGTGCTAGGGTTCATGCGAAAGGAGGGAGGGAGTGGATTTGTGAATTTGGTCAACGCACCATGCTCCTTTAGTCTCTCGTTTCGCCTACGTGGTTGCCGCGTTGGCGCTCGTGTCACGGAAATATTACTAACATGAGGGTCCCGACCGTCTACTTCACGGGGCAGTTTCACGGAATGTTTGGATTTAGTAGGGGTGAGATGAGTTTGCATCAAAATGGCCACTCTCGGTAGTTGGCGGCCCAACATTTCGAAACGCGGCAATTTCAGGCAACTTAGGTACCGTGGTGCACTCGCCCGGGAACTTTGATACCGCAGGATAGTAGTCCCCCCGGATATAGAGATAATGGATGGACGTGGAGATGGTGGTTTTATCTCGAAGTTTACTTCCAAAGAAGCTATGTCTTCGTTGGAGAGGTGTGATGGCGTAATTCTCCCCGAACGCCACAAATGGCTCAACTTGAGGTGTGATGGCTCGATGCTCACCCAACGCCACACGAGGCTTCACCCCAAAGTTGTGGAGGCACACTACACACCGACGCCACAAAAATGCTCACCTTATTCTCCCGTGAGCTCACCACAAAGGCATAATCATGGTCCGCTATAGGACACTTTGAGGGCGGTCACCGAACCCGTACGCGTGGTCATACCACAGTGCCGGTGGGAGCGGTGCGATGTGGCGGTGCATCTCCACTTCTAGCATTGGCGTGTTTGTCGACGGAGGTGGTACCAACACCGTGTTGGCGTTGAAGTGCCAACCGCCAGGGAGGGAGACGTAGTGGTTTAGTGCCAATGGAGAAAACGTAGGCCAGTGGAAAAAATGGTTTAGTGCCATTGGAACCACGAAATCTTGTGCGTGTGAACGTACGAAAAAATGTAGTACTCCTTCTGATTCAAATTGGTTGACTTAGATTTGTCTTTGTTCGAATGTATCTATACTTGTTTTAGTATTAGATACATCTGAATCTAGATAAAACCAAATCAAACTAATTTGGATCGGAGTAGGGGTAGTATTTGGCTTTTGGGCAAAATTGTGAGGCCGGCCGGCCGGCAGGCAGGCAGTGTGTTTAACTGAGGAAACAAAAAGGAAGGTCGCGGTCAGTTGACTCTAGTCTCCCCACTCGCTCCTAGTAGCTTCTTTCTTTCTTTCCCCAACCACCGCACTAGTAGCTGTAGCTCCTCCACGGCCGGCCGCCCCACCCCCACCCCCACCCCCCGTCGATCTACTGCCTAGTCCGTCCGTCCGGCGCCGCGGGAGCTGAGGTGAAGAAGGGCCGGGCGGCGATGAGCGCGTCGCGGTTCATAAAGTGCGTGACAGTGGGGGACGGCGCGGTGGGGAAGACATGCCTCCTCATCTCATACACATCTAACACATTCCCAACGGTATCTCTAGTCTCTCTTCCCCCTCCCTCCAGGCCTTCTCTTCTCCAGCCCTCCCGCGCATGGATTGGATATATGATTGGATTGGATTGGAGCTACTACTTACTAGATTAATTATCTTTTCTAGCTGCTACTAGATAATCATCTAGTAGTTGGTTCCTGCCAAAGACACAGTTTTTACCTACTAGTATTACTTAATTTATCATGATGAATTCCCTAACCTCAATCTCTTTCCATGCCTGATTCTACGCGCAGGCAACGCAGCAGTAACCATGTCTAGGTCTAGCTAGCAAGTAGAGTATGTGTATCATCATGTGCTTCTTTCCTCCATGCCATGTTGGTTGCAGGATTACGTCCCAACCGTCTTTGACAACTTCAGCGCCAACGTCGTCGTCGACGGGAGCACCGTCAACCTCGGCCTCTGGGATACAGCAGGTCTGATTTGCTTGGTCCTCTGTTTTTTTCAACTTTCACAACAGGCATCATTCTAGTATCTGTTATTAAGGGGATATAGATGTTTGTCTGCAGGGCAAGAGGACTATAACAGGCTGCGCCCGCTCAGCTACCGTGGCGCCGACGTCTTCCTGCTTGCCTTCTCCCTCATCAGCAAAGCCAGCTACGAGAACGTCTCCAAGAAGGCAAACGCTCCACTCTTTTCTTATCCTTGCTCCTTTCTTGCATCACCCGTGTACTGTACGTGTGTGTGTGCTTTATCAGCTCCATCTTTACCTGACTCACCCCTTCTGTTTTTCTCACTATTGTCCAGTGGATTCCGGAATTGAGGCACTATGCTCCTGGTGTGCCCATCATTCTTGTTGGCACAAAGCTTGGTAATTTGGAACCATCTTACTACTACTACTTTTTATTTATATCAACCTATTGACCCACTATTGCATTCTATTTGCAATGTCACACCCACCCCCGCTGTTAACTCACTGTTTTCTCTAGTCTGCACCACCGTGTTACCGTAAACACCTCCTCCTGCTGCTGCTTCTTTCTGATTTAACTACCTACTACAATTATTTCTTCTCACCTCTAGTAACTGCTATTCATGGTTCACCATAAGTTTATGACATCATTTTTACCCCAATACCATGTACCCATCTTTATCACATATCACATATCCATTCAAAAACCTAGTCAAGCTCTCAGATTGCTGCTCACCATTAATTAAACAAAAGGACTTTTATGGTATCCACCCCCAGTTTGATATAGGCCAGACACCTTTATATATGGATCTAACGCTCCATGTTAATTTATACTCCTATACTAAGAAATAAGTGACTAGTATGGAGTTTACTGGTGGGTGGTCTCCCAGGGTAAAAATCGGAAGCCCACAAACACATAAGGACAGCTGACAGAAATTCTCACAAGCATGGGCAAGTGAGCACGACGGCGGCATTCAGCAGCCAGCTCGTACGTTAACAGCAGCGACGGCCTACTTGCTTTGTATGTGCCACCGAGAGGCAGCCTGCCAGCCTGGCGAGCTCCCTGAGCAGATGAGCCTGATTGCGGCGAACTCATGCCAGCCGGCGGCGGCGACTAAATCTGTAACTCGTACCACTATACCAGGGCTATGGTTCCGGTTAATTAATCGTCGAGGAACTCAGGTCTCATCCTCCTTCACCTTGAGGAAATTCCCATGGAAGAATACCATCACTAGGCCGCCGGCCGCCGTGGAGTGTCCCCACCTCCAAAACCACGATGCATTCGCCGCGGGCCCATTGCCGCGTCTACCTCCTCAGAGTCAGTATCAGATGACCAAGCCATCCCCACACCACGTCCGACCTTCTGACGATGCCGTCTCCTACACCGACCTAGGCGAGAGTAATGTTTGCAGTGTTACGGGATCTCTACCAGGTCCTTGTTGCTATGAAGACGAAGACGACCCTGAAACAAATTTCAGCCGCGCTTAATTACCTCAGATAACAATTGGATGGAAAAGACTGGAATACACATACAAAAATCAACAGTTAGATGAGAATTCATACTACTCCTTCTCAGCTAGTAGTAAAAGGTACCGTAGAAAAGGCCTTAAACAAGTTACTGATTGTCTGTTAGGATAAACTACCAAAATTACATTCAGAAGTTGATAGATTTCCAATTACTTGCTGTGAAACTAAGATTTGGTCAAACTAAAGAATGTTATAACCAATCAGCATGATATTTGTTTGGTTATATGAATGGCATATATCCCTTGGAACATGTAATCAAGCTGAGAGGTTGTTGCCGTTAACAAGGTACGGATTGTTTTGAGGTACGGCATCATTGTTGCATTGGGAAGTAGGCACACATGGTTAACTCTGAATTGCTGGTTATGAAATTAAGATTTTGATGCGTATCAAAATAAGCCGTAGCTGAATCCCAAGTTGAGCGAGGCCCAGCAATTTTCAGTTTGAACCACATGTAGTTGTTGTAGCCCAACTTGACAGTAAGTTGCAAGAAGTGCTTTCTAGTCACTGTTGCTGCCCGTAAGAAACGCGAGCAGTGGTTAACCATCAAGTTACTACTGTTGATAGATCTGCGGGAGGACGCACAGTTTTTCGTGGACCACCCTGGCGCGGTTCCCATTTCCACGGCTCAGGTACTTGCTCAAAACCTTGTTGTGTGTCTGCTTGCGTTCTGTTGCTTCTCTGCAGCATCAAGGAGAAAACAAATAGGCGATAATTAAGCTACTACTATTTTTCACTAATGAATGAATGAATGTAGGGCGAAGAGCTGAAGAAAGTAATCGGCGCGATGGCCTACATCGAGTGCAGCTCGAAAACACAGCAGGTAGGGGATGAGAATTCTGTCTGTCCTTTTTTCAGTAGTAGTAGTATGAGACTGGGGGGCGTATGCGGCGGCGTTGGGTGTTTATTTGATTGGTGTTTGTTTGTGGCTGCGTACCTACGTTTGTGCAGAACATCAAGGCGGTTTTCGATGCAGCGATCAAGGTGGTCCTCCAGCCCCCGAAGCAGAAGCGGAGGAAGAGGAAGGCGCAGAAAGCATGCGCCATCTTGTGATGGTACCAAGTAAATAAAGCAGAAGCGGAGTGGATGGATGGATGGATGGATGGGGTTTTTGCAGAAGCAGAAGCAGAAGCTATATATGTAGCCGTGTGTGTGTGTGTGTGTGTGTGTGTGTGTGTGTGTGTGTGTGTGTGTGTGTGTGTGTGTTGTAGTTAAGATAATGCCAGGCAGTGTTACTCTACTCTACTCTAGGGGTACTGCCATGTGTGTTGGATGGAAAGTTAGAGCATGTATTTATTTGTTTGCAATATATAGGTTGCCCTGTGCTGTACATGGTTTCATAAAACCGACATTTTGCATCAAAAGTTCACTATAGGCCCATTGAAAAAAAGACATCATGCATGACTTGTGAAATAAAAAAATAAAAACTGAATATGGGGTATAGACTGGAGGTGGTGGTAACATTCATATATATATATATGTGCAGGATGCCCCACTTACACATGACATTGTAGTAATAACCACCTGGTCCAGGGACCTGGAATCATCATGGAATCAAATAAGTTTATCTAGATGAATAAGTTTATTCAGTATATGAATTGTGCATAGAAAAACCTCATGGGTCCTTTCTTTGCCTTTTAAATTGTTTTGGTTTGGTCAAGTTAATTAATTAATAAAAATGTCGTAATAATCAAAGGAATTTAAACATGGACGTCAAGGAGACATTATTATTTGGTAATGTATAAAAAAAGGTAACTATTCCACTTGAGAAGAAAAATAAATAGTAGCATGGAAAACTACAGATTAACTGGCTGGAGCAGAATTCTCCAGCGACAACAGCAACAACTACTACAATTGAACAACATTTGTTGTTTTCTAAAGCTCATAATATATATCCCCGAAAAATATGTCGTTTTCTAAACTTCCATCCTACTACAAGTTTGTGGTTGGTAACCTCTCTAAAACACAGCAAGAATCAATGTGCCAACAAACCAAAAACACATCTCAAAGCTCAAGCTGTGCAAAATCTCTCTAAATCTTCTTGTCGGTAACTATTGTGTTTGTGTTGGTGTGCTGTCTCCACCGGGCGGCAGCTCCCCGCCCATCTTCGGGGCGGCGCCCAGCACTCTCTCCATGTCGAAACGCACCTCAATGTTGCGCATGCTGTACCCAACAATCATCAGCCAGAACAGCAAGTTCGCCAGCTGGCTGCCGCTCGTCTCCGACACCGCAGTCTGCATCATGCCCACAAACCAAGTCAGCACCACAACATACGCACAAACTGCTTGCTCCTGGTACTAGATTGATTTTACCTTCATCTGTTCAGGGTCCGACACAGCCAAAAGACGCTTTATGAACGCGTTCATGGCAAACACAACGTCCTCACCGGCACTGCTCGCCAGTTCCTACGAGATAAGATCACTGTTAGAAAAAAACAACATCGCCAATCAGTATCACCTAGTAGTCTTAGACTGATAAAACTGCCTATGGTAAGCCCCCAGCTTCTTGAGATGGATTTTCAAACACAACATAAATAGCCATGGAACTCTCCTCTTGGAAGCAACCACCAAATATGTAGGATCTCTTTTAGCTAACAGGATCAAGATATATATACCTTTAAATTTTGTGGTTCTAGAGTCTTCAGGTATTCCAAGAGCTCATTGCTTCCTTGAGACGATTTCCTAGCCACTTGGCGGCTCAGCTCCTCGATTTCTGCTTCAAGCAACTCAATGTATTTTACGGCGTCCATTTTTTCTGGTCCTGTGGCCTTGTTCCATCGGATCACTTCCCCACTTACCTTTTTCTGGGTTCCAGGAGCGTAATCTTCTGAACCCTACAAATCCCAGCCATGCATATATTATTACACAAACAGCTAAGATTATTGGGAATCAACATGTTTCATTTTCGTGAAATCTACTATTTATGAGAGCTCAAAAACGCTTTCAGAATGGTCAAACACCACGAATATATTGTTAGGAAGTAGATGAGCATTATTCTGGAAACTAGAGAAGTCGGCTAATAAGTGCAATTATACCGGTCAATCAACCATATCACCAGGATATCTTTGCAGTATTCATAGGCAACAACCTAACTAGTTCAAAACAAGATTATATACACGGTCAGGCAATTATATACACGGAGGTGTGTATGAAGGTCCAGCTAAACACTAGGTTCCAAGCTAGTGATAAGAAAACATCAGTAAATATGATAGATGGATGAATTTTGAAGTGTATATTAAAAGATTAGCATAATCTTCTGAGCCCTACAAATGCCCAGGAAAACATATTACACAACCGCCCTATGAAACCAAAAATCAAATCTACTAAGCACTACGCCATTTCAAGGTTTAACTGTTACCCAGAATAATTAAGTAGTTGATTGATTACACGATGATAGAGCAGTATACATGGCATGATGTGATAGTCTGATAAGTATTGCTGCCGAATCATTGTTTTTGTTCTCTTTTATGAATGAAGCGAGTAAAATCATTTAGAGATTGAATATGCTAACACTGGATGACAAGAACCTTTTCTTCTTTGGGTTCAGGAAGAGCAATCTGCTCCAAACTCTGCTGCAACTCCAGACGGTACTGTGCATTCCTAAACATGTATCCAGTCATCAAAACACTGTACATGAGCTGAGCCAGATTTTCAGCAACCTGTGATGAAAGAAATGCACATATATGCTAAGTGCAAAGGAGGCAGTATGATATAAATGCAGTACAAGAAAAACAAACACCATGAGTTGTACGGGTGGGATTACCGTCGTGACAGTTACAGCAAAAAACTGAGGAGGAAGAGTCCCAACCATATTAGTCACCGTATGGCGCATGGCATCAACAACCTTTGAGGAGAAAAAGATGCAGGCGATGTCAGCTAGCATATAATAAAGATAGTACTTTTCTAGCAGCAAAGGCAGTGATTCTTTCATGGTCTGGAAGGACAAGTAAAAGGAACCTAAGATGAAGGAACCTGCGTTGGGGCTCTTTTGACGAAGAGCTCCATAAACTCTGGCTGGACGCTTCTTACGTATTCCAGGAGAATATCCCTCCGGTTCTTGGGCTGCAAGGATCAAAGTAACACATAAGAGTAGATTCCAAACACGGCTAGATGCTAAAATAGAATTGCAGCTACATGGTGGAGCGGAAGTTGTTAGTGAGTGCTACTTCCATAGTTGAACAGTTAGATGTTCCAACGAGGGGGAATGGGCATACTTAGAGCCCGTTCGGCAACTCGCCACTCCCAGAAATTACCTCGCTCCGCTCCGCTCCTTGTGCGTAGCACTCTGCCGAACGTTTAGGATTCGATTCCGGCGTATCTGGCGGCCTCGATTCGCCGGCGGCCGGTGTGCATCAGGTGGCGGCGCTAGTGGAACGGGAAACATCTATGGTTCTGTTCCTCTCGGTGAGATGTCGGGATAGGAGGAATAAAAGAAGCAGGGTCCTAATTACCGCTTTGGGCCACTTAGCGGTGGCAGTCAGCCGAAATATTTCCGAAATCCGTGTTTTGCTCAAATGAAGAGCTGGCGGTATGTCACTCTGTGATTTTGCATTGCGGCCCGCTCCACTGTACTGTTTCAGATCCGAGGATCTGTACGGTTGTTGGCCTCTCGGACCACTCCATGAGCGGAGCTGGGAGCTGGTGAATCGCCGAACTGGCCCTTAAATTCATTTGGTTTGCACGTTTCAGTTAACACATGCAGATTGCCAGTCCCCTTACCTTTCTTGGTGAAGTGATAGTGGACACATGAAACAGTCCACTATATATATAGGATTATAGGAGGCAAATTTATTTGTAGGATTATAGGGTTTCAGACAGACAGCTTATGGTTTTAGCGACTCTTGAAGGACACACTAGGTAGGTAGGCTAATAATAAGTGAAGCAGAGTGAAATCATCCTACCTAGTGATCTCATCATTGTAGCTAGTATGTTTTAGCTTACGGAGTTTTCTTCTGGAGTAGTAGTATGTAACAAATTCATACCCAAGTGAGGAGAATGGGGGGCATGGTATGGTTTGGTTTGGTTTTTCCCCTTCCCCTTCCCCTTGGGGATGTGAAATAAATTGCCAAGCAACCATGAGTGAATAGTGGGTGGATGATTAAAGAGGAGGTGAGGTGGGCTTTACCAGACCGTTGGGGCCATCCCCGGGACCGGGAGAGGCGGAGGCGGCTCCGTTGGCGCCGTTGACCCCGGCGGCGCGCACGAGGAGGCGGGTGGCGTGGCGACGCGCAAAGGGGAAGGAGACGAGCGGGGGCGGCGTCGACCAGCGCCGTGAAGAGGGAGGAGGAGGAGGCGCCGGCGACCTACCGCTGCTAGCAGTGGAGGCAAGCAGGAGGGACGGCGGGGACATGGCGGGCGGCGGCGGCGGCGGCGGAACCTGGGCTTCTCCGTCCGTCCCGTCTCTGATGGTGGTGCTGGATAACGCCAGGAAGGAAGGAAGGAAGGAAGGATCCGGCCTACAGCATCGAGATCCGCGCTGTCTGATTGGTGGACGGACGGCACAGATGTTTCCACCTCACCTCACCTCACCGTGATGTAAGGGCATCTCCACCGAGCCGACCCAAACACCTGACCCAAACAGTCTGTTTCTGTTCATTTGGTTCGGTCCACGGTCCGGCCTGTCCAGGCGACCGCGTCCAGCGGCGCGACCCAAATATCGCTGGCCAACGCTGTCGAACACTCAAATTCACAGGCAATAGCACATAAAGTGACTGACAGATAAATAGGCAGAAATGTGCCATCGCCCTTTGGGCATCGCCAACTAGTGGCCAGTGGTTTTGAAATGTACAAAGGAGACAATATCATACACAATGTCCAAAAGGTTGCAGCCGTCGTCGCCATTGCCATTCAAGCATCGCGAGCACGGATGGCTTGCTGTCTGCGAGCGATCTAGGCCCTGCGATCAGGGTCGGCGATGGTGTCCAGGTCGGTGAGCATGATGGCAGTCTCCTCGGCCATGATCTTGGCTTCAGCTTCCTTGGCCTTGGCCTCTGCCTCCAACAACCTAGACCTGACATCGGCCTCCCTCGCCTTTGCCTTCGCCTCGATCTCGATCAGCCTGGCCTTGTCGTAGGCCTCCTCCGCCTCGATTGACCTCATCTGGAGCTCGACAAATGCCTTGGCGGTGGCCTTTTCTCTTTGTGTCGCCTCTCTTCCCTCTCGGTGATGGCCTCTTCCTTCTTCTCCATGATCTTCGTCAGCGTCTCCTGGAATGCCAACGAACCAGCCTAGCGGGCGATGTCGGCCTTCGTAGCCTTGTGGCCTCTAGGCCGGCGGGCACAGGCGCCTACAGGGTTGTCCATGCCTTCGTCATTGCCGCCGTCGTCTAGGTTGATGACACCGCCCGTAGAAGCATTGCTCTTGCCCTTCTTCTTGTTGTCGAGTTTTTTTCAAAGGGCATAGCTAGTCTCCCATTTTTTTAGCCTTTGATCAACGTCCAACAATGCGTCAACGTGAAGGCCTTGTTGTCATTCACCTTCTTGAAGTGCTCCATTGCTTTCATGACCTACACATATGGATGCCGACAATGGCTCAATGCATATGCAAGACATCGACAAGGAGAGGAAGGGGTTTTACCATGTCAACCAACAACATGCCGCTTATTTTCCTTTTCGTCACCATCTCGTAAGATTCTTGGAACTTGCTGCACTCGGCATGGATGGTGCCCCATCGCTTGAAGAGAGAGAGAGATCATTTTGATCGCTGTAGAAGGCGTCCTTGCCGAATTTGCGGGCCTCATGGAAGAACGTGCCCACCTTTTTTCAATAGGCAAAGCCCTTTTGCTCGGCGCCGCATAGTGGATCTTGCGAAACCTCCATCCATGTCGGGCATAGGACCTTGTCCTCCTCGGTGGTGTAGCTCGTGGTTCGTTGGCTCAACTTCTTGGTGTTGGCGAGCGACGCCGCAAGTGAAGCGGCTAGCAACACGGAAGTGACCCCCACGCCCATGAAAGCGCCATCTTTACCGAACAATGACTCGTCCATAATGTTGTAGGCATCATGTTGCGTCTCTTGCTATGTTTCTGCCCGCGCCTGTTGCTACGTCTCTTCGTTGTCGCCATAGCCCAGGTCCTAGATCGTTGCTGCCATGCAAGGCGGAGGTCCTCCCCGCCAAGTCCTAGATCCTCTAGCGCCGCTGGAGCAAGGGGACACTCCGGGAAGTTGGACTCAAGACCTTCGACACAGTGAGCTCGTCCACATTAGAACAAGGTCTTAGGGTGGCTGCTTTGGTCGCCGGGTAGCATCGTGGCTAGGATTGGAGGTAATATGCTCTGCCAGATGGTGCCCACATCGTAACCGCGGGTGGAGGCGTGAGCTTCACAACCTGGATGAATAAGGCGATGGCCTTGATGCTCTTCTTGTGCCATAGCAATGGTTTACCTTCTATTGTTGTTGGTCCTCCTCGATCTGGCTACAAACGAGTTTCGAACTTCTCCACGGGAGATCTTCTCGGATTGGCTCGTGGCGCCCCTTGATATTTGGATAGGACGAGTTCCGGTCGTGTGTGCCCATATCATTAGCCCATGCAGCTTCAAGAGGGTGTGGCGCGAAGCTCCACTTATGGTTGACACTATGGGACATGTCTACGTCTGAATTTCCATGGTGTTGTCTAAGACAGAGAATGTTATGATGACTACGATTGGAGGGCCTGGAGATTTCCGTGGCTCATGTTGAGTTCGACACTAGTAATGGTGGTGGGTGGTCTTGGTTATAATGAAGAGATCCTGGTGTTCGATGGCTTACAGTAGCGGCATCGGCAAGTGGGGCGGCAGCATCGGAGGATTTTTTGGTGGTGCTCATAGAGTACCGAGTCTCGATTTGTATGTGAAAACTCAAGGTCTGACCTTCATTGATTGTTAGACTTCCTACGGGGTGAAAATCTAAGATCTATTGATCGGGGTGACTGCGGTGCATGTTGTTAAGGTGTATTAGTATTGGTCTAGGAGTCCGTATTAGTATTGGTCTAGGAGTCCGTATTTGTCTAGATTTATCTTCTTGTACCTCAAGTCAGATGTACTATATATTGTGGCCTTTGGCCCCCAGATAATACAAGTTGCACAAGTTGCTTATTCCTAACATGGTATCAGAGCGTGTCTCTCCTTGGCCTACGTTTTAGCCACCGCGTCCGCCGCGCCGCCCCCGGCGAGGTCGATCTCCATGATCTCCGTCGGGGGCATCGCATCTCGTAGCTAGTAGCCGTAAGGCCTTTTTTTGTCTCCCTCGTAGCCGCCGCCGCCGCTCGCCCCGGCACCCCGCCGCCGCGCCCGGCCGCCGCCTCCGCCTCCGCCGTTAGCAACTTCCGGTCGCTGGCTCCTTTCCGGTAATTCATGCCGGTGTTTCTTCCGTTAAATTCTCCGAGCCTTCCTTCCTTACTTCGTCGCTCTATGTCGACTCTCGTGGCTTTCTTCACGTGGTTATGACCGCCTTTCGTCCACTTTGTCTTTGTTGGCACGCCTCTCTACTTCGACTCTCGCGGCTTCTTCATGCGGTTATGACCGCCTTTCGCCGACTTTGTCTTTGTTGGCACGCCCTACTTCGACTTCTGCGTCTTCTATTCTTTCTGCTCTTCGCTCTCTTATTTCTCTTGTCCGTGTTATCACGGCTGATGGTACCTCTCTTCCTGTTTCCAGTCGAGGCACCCTCTCTACTTCCTCTTTCTCTTTTTCCTGATACATCTCTCGCTATCTCTACTCCTCCACCTTCTCCTTCTGATGCGTCTCCTTTGTTTTTGGCGCCATCCTCTCCTCCGTCTAGTTCCTCTAGTTCTTCTCTCCGGCCGCCGCCGCTCTCTCTTCCTCACTCTTCGGTGCTATTCTTCTGACCGCCTCTTGGTCTGTGTCGATCTCTTCTTCGATCGACTGTGGCTTGACTCTATAGGTTTTGAAGACTATTCATGCTATGGCGACACTTTGAAGACGCGGATTTTGGATTATCATTTTTTTTTTGGTTTTGTTTTCACTTCTTCAAATGCAATGCTATTGCATACGCTTTGCATTTGAGGGGGGGTGTTAAGGTGTATTAGTATTGGTCTAGGAGTCCGTATTAGTATTGGTCTAGGAGTCCGTATTTGTCTAGATTTATCTTCTTGTACCTCAAGTCAGATGTACTATATATTGTGGCCTTTGGCCCCCAGATAATACAAGTTGCACAAGTTGCTTATTCCTAACACATGTATAGTGTTCCCTTGATGGAGACGTGACTTTGGGTGAACCTATTTTATGCTCTTGGTGCTGTCTTTGGTGGTGCTGCGAGTGCTTATTCACCATGGCGGGGCCTCTTTTTTTTGGCTGCTATGTGCATCCTTAATGCTTTTTATATATTTCGGTTGTATAGGCCTTGTGGATGTAATTGGTATTAAATACATATCCACTTTGTTGAAAAAATAAGCTGGAAAGAGCAAATTTGTGAGATAATGAAATCAAAGGAAACTTGAATGGCTAAAACGCATGCAAACAAAGATATAGACATATGGCTTCAAAGAAATATGAACTTAAAGAGACCTACAAAGAAGATGACAAGAAAAAACATTCGGTATAATGTTTATCAATTGAAAAAAAAATCCATTTCTGTTAGTATAATGTTCTCATTTATGAGTATATTTATTTGTGTGAAATCACGATCGAGTTTCTAAATTTATTATCCGCACTAAACATGTGAAGATGCCAATTATATCAACAAGCAGTCGCTGGTGTGCCAATTATGGACAGCCACGAATAATGGTCATGGATCTATCGGATGGAGGAGAGCCGCCGTACCGGATCGGATGGCCGCTTATGCAAACTCGATCTCGTCGCCGGACTCGTTTTGGCGGCGGCCGGCCACCACCGACGACGACGACGACAATTAGTTACTCAATATGAATTCTTCCGGCGGGGACGACGGCAAGTGCTCTGCCGACGTGGACCAGGGCACCTTCTTCATGGCCGGCGTTGTTGTCATCAACGCCATCATGGCCACCGTGCTCCTCCTCTCTGGCCTCTTCCACTCCCTGCTCCGCCGCCTGGGCCAGCCCAGCATCATCTCCCACATCCTCGCCGGCATCGTCGTCGGCCCCACCTTCCTCGGCCGGGCCGTGGACCTGCGCGCCCTGGGCATGGAGGACGCCGGGAGCGCGCTGGGCGACACCATCTACTACCTCCGCATCGTCTTCATGTTCTTCATCGGCCTGGAGATGGACCTCCGCTACCTCCGCCACAACCTGCGGCGCTCCCTCGTCCTCGCATGCGGCGGCTCCGCCATCTCCCTCCTGCTCGCCGCCGTGGGCGGGCCATTCTTCTACGGCCTGCTGCACCCGGGCCAGGGGGCTTCGTTTCACCCTGCCAAGATCTACGCCTCCACGGGGCTCTTCATGCTGGTCCTGGCGAGCACCGCGTCACCCGTGCTCATCCGCATCGTCACCGAGCTCAAGCTGACGGCGTCCGAGACGGGCCAGCTCGCCATCGGCGCCGCGTTCGCCACCGACATCGCCTGCCTTACGATGATCAGCATGATGGTGGTGAACCCGACCACCTTCGCCAAGGACGGCACGCCCAACCCGCCGCGCGTGCCGGGCGCCTCCGCGCCCGAGGTGCAGCTCGTCATCTTCCTGTGGATGGCGTTCGTGGTGTGGGTCGCCGTGGCCATCGCCGCCAGGGCGGCCAGGCTGCTGAACCGGGTGAAGCGGGGACGGAGGTACATCAGCAAGTACGAGCTGTGTGGCATGCTGGTGCTCATCATCGGCCTCTCCCTCCTGGTGCAGTACCTTGGGTACAGCGCCTCCATGGCCGCCTTCCTCGTGGGCCTCGCCATGCCCCGCGAAGGGCCCATGGCGCGCACGCTCATCGACCGCCTCACCTACCCGGTGCACCAGATCGTGATGCCCCTCTGCTTCGGGGCAATCGGCGCCAGGCTGGACTTCGCCGACATCGGCCGCTTCAGCGCCACCCAGCTCACCGCCGCCATCGTGTTCACCACGGTGCTGAGCACCGCCGGGAAGGTGGCCGGGACGGTGCTCGCCGGGCGGTGGCTCGGAATCACGGCGAGGGAGGCGCTGGTGCTGGGGTTCCTGCTCAACGTGAAGGGGTACTCGGACATCCTGGCCATCAACTTCGGCGACAAGAGCGGCGTGTGGGGCGACACGGCGCAGGTGGTGCTGCTGGTGTCCTCCATCCTCAACACCTTCATGGCCGGGCCGGCGTCCGCCGCCATCGTCCGGCAGCAGCGCCGGTCCTTCCAGTACCGCTCGCACTGCCTCCAGGACCTGAGGGTGGATCACGAGCTGAGAGTGCTGGTGTGCGTCCACGGCGCGGCGGGCGTGAACACCATGCTCACCGTCGCCGAGCTCTCCAAGGGCAGCGGCGCTCCCGTGGCCGTGTACCTGCTCCACCTGGTGGAGCTGATGGCGGCGCGCAAGTACGCGATCACGCACCTGTACAAGGACGTGGTGGGCGTCCGGCGGCTGAATAAGCGGCTCAAGGCGGGCCATGATGAAGACCAGTGGGGGTACGCGTGGGAGATGGACCAGGTGGCGGCGGCGGTGCACGGGTTCGCAACGTACGAGGCGGCCGTGCCGGTGAGGCAGATGACGGCCATCTCGAGCCTGGCGTCCATGGACGGCGACGTGCGCAACGGCATGGAGGACGCGCGGGCCTCGCTGGTGATCGTGCCCTACCACAAGGAGCAGCGGTACGACGGGCGCATGGTGTCCCGGCGCGAGGGGCGGCGGCAGCTGAACGAGCGTATCCTGCAGCGCGCGTCGTGCACCGTGGGGATCCTCGTGGAGCGTCATCTCCCAAGCATCAGCGTCGCCGCCGCCGAGTCTACTACAGATCGTCATGATGATGATGGTGACGAGGAGCAGCAGAGCAGTGCTAGTAGATCAATAGAGGAGCCGACGAGGCAGCAGCAGGCGGAGGAAGCGGCCGTGGTGCACCACGTTGTGGCAGTGTTCCTGAGCGGGCCGGACGACAGGGAGGCGGTGGCGTACGCGACGCGGCTGGCTGCGCACCCTTCGGTGAGCGTGACCGTGTCGAGGTTCCGGCTGGCCAAGCCGGACAAGGAGGAGGAGGAGGATGCCGGCGGTGGCAAGGAGGAGCAGGAAGAAGATGACGATGAATTCATGTCGGAGGTGTACGCTGGGTTCGTGGCGCCGGGGCGGGTGTCGTACACGGAGACGTACGTGAGCAACGGGGTGGAGACGCTGCACGCGCTGGGCGGCATGGTGGGGATGTGCTCACTGTTCGTGGTGGGAAGGGGCGGCTCAGGCGGCGCGGCGTGGACGGCGATGACTCGGGGCATGAGCGGGCTGGAGGAGGAAGAGGACTTGTTGGGGCCTGTTGGGGAGCTCCTCGCCTCCGACGACTTTTTGGGGTGCTCGTCGTCGGTGTTGGTGATGCAGCAGCACAAGCTCCACCAGAAGATGAGGACGTGGAAGAGGCAGCATTCCTCTTCGTCTTCGTCTTCGTCTTCCTCTCTGCACAACGGCATGCCCGACCTCGACATCCTTGATTATTATTAGATAGATAGATAGATAGATGATGACCACGACCGACGAGCCAGGAGGAGCATATATAGTCTATTATTATTAGGTAGATATAGATGATGACGACGAACGACGACGAGAGTAGGATCGGATTTCCGTAGATACAAGTCATATACTACATATATAGGCAGCTAGGCAGATGGAATGCCTACAAAATTGATCATGACAATAAACTATGCACATGGCTTATACACCAGTGTTTGCACGCTCATAATTCAACTCGCCAAGGGGCTTTGGGAAGTGCCGGCAACCGATCCAACTCGCCAGATGTGAAGGAAATGAAACTCAAAGACATGGAACAAAACAAAAAATAACCACACACACAAAGCTATGACCAAAAGAATGAGCGAACTCTGGCATTAAAACAAACATCCAACGGTACAAAGCAGCCCAACAAAAAACAATTATATCGAAATCCTAAAAATACCCTTCATCATCAACCTCCAGACCGTGTTGACGGCACGCCGTCGCTCCTCCCCGAACCAGCCTTATCGGTGATGGGTGGATTTAGGCATTTACGTACCTCGCATGGTCTTAATCCACGGCTCCTGCGTACGCCTATCTCTACGATCAAAAACCTAAAGGCCTGCATCTAGAAGCTCTCAATCGACCTAACCTGTGGGGCTGCAAGATGGCTATCTGGAGATCTCGAAGACCAGACGCGGACGTGCAAGACAAGATGAAGGTCTCGCATGACTAAGGGAAACTCTGACACCACCGACACCTATAAGTACCTGAGGACATTCAGCTCAAGAGGACACGTCATAATCGTCTGAGTGTTATTCATTAGCCTTAGTCATAAACCCTAAATTCTTCTCTCATCGGATAACATTATAAACCCACCAAGATCATCTTATAGCCACTTTTACGATCTTTTGATCTCCTTATGAATAAAGTCTAAGAGAATCCTCCCCATTATACACATATTGTCATCTTCGTCTTTAGAGATCCAAACCTACTGACTCGAGCCGATTGTCGAACAAATAAACTCTCTTTCATTCCACATAAGTGAGACTGCGGAGGGATCGTGAACACTATCCTTCGTTAGTTGGCGCGCCAGGCAGGGGGAGCCCTCGTCATGCAGATCAGATCTACCTCGATGACACCCGGCAGGACTACGAGACCCCCTACAACTCAACTCGCCTCGGACAAGATCAGGCGAGCCAGAGAGCCGATAGTGACCTAGGTATGCCCTGTGGGTGCCTGATGTTAGCCTACCTGATTTGGCCCAGCAGAGGCCCACATGGCGATCCATATTCGACAATGAAGCCCACGAGGATTCTGGTGGTCCAGGCCCATGGAGGACCCGACTTCTTGGAGGACACGTCATGCTTTAGATACAAAATTAAAGGGACAAACCCTAATCTGAACCGACTCGGCCATATCCCGAGACCTGGCCTCCCCTATAAAGGCCAGGAGGGAATGACGAGGATGATCATTAGAAAACCCTAGCACAAACACCCGCCATATTACATATGCGCACCATCGCCATCAAGGCACCCCATGTAACCTTTGGTTCCTCGATAATCAAGAGCAGACAAGCAGGATTAGGGTTTTCCCTCCGGGGGCCTAAACATGGGTAAACTTTGTGTCCCCGACTTGCTTGCCTATTAGCCGAACGAAGTCTCTAGTACTCCCCTCTTCCTTGAAACCTAATTCCATCAACCATGGGCATTGACGTGTTACCCCACGTCAGATAGATTCCAATCAGAAGCAGCTTTCGTCTTTGGTAGGAGGACGGCAAGGTTCTTTCCACCGAGCGTTGGGTGGATGGAGCACTATATCGGCGGCCCGTGCCATACGGATGGTCACAAGGATCTTAGGGAGTCTCGGGCATCCGCCTTGGAGTGCCACTACGAAGGACGCAACCAAAGGAGAAGGATGAAGTATGTTAACATGCTAGGATATGCGCGCGACAGACGCATGCCACTATCATGGGCACGAGGGCTCGACACACCATGATGGAGCCCTGAACCACCACCCAAGTCGGCAGGGTGGAATCAAGTCTCGCCTCTATGCTCAGAAGAAGGATGCCCGAGATGCCTGGATACCAAAACCTGTGATCAGGGAATGGGGACTAAGCTAGTACGCGAAAACATCTAGGTCTTGGACATGGACACCGCGTGTGGCGGAAACCTGGATGAGTACGAAAACATTCTATGAAGGACACAGCTTCTCTGTCACCGAGATAGGTCACGCTGGGAACCGTTCAGACCTCACCACGTGGTCAACAAGCGGTCAACGACAGGATAGTGCTCGGGTGTCGGTCGGGTACCTCTGCCCTATGCTAGGCAGATGTCGCCAACACAACAAACAAAGGTCTACCGAGTTAGGTTGGTTGAGAGCTTACAGATGTAGGTCTTTAGGTCCTTGATCGTTAGGGGTAGGCATGGGTAAGAATCGTGGATTAAGGCTCATGGTGTGCATGCCTAAATCCACCCATCATCGACAAGCCCCCGATCAATACCTTTAATAAGGCGACCTTCTTTTTGGTAGAGTTGCGGTAGCTCATGCTCAACCTCTGCCTGGTGGGCTTGATTACTTATTCTTGGTCTTGAGGTGCGAGGTCCTAGTGAATGCTCGAGGTCTTGATGTAAGGTCTCCCACATGTACATATGTCTCAATCACGCAAAACTCTCTGTGCGCTTGTCCTCAAAGCAGGTGTGATGAGCCTTCCCATCTCAAATGTCGTAGGGTAATGGGCTTATCACGAGGTCCTGCAAAAGGGCCAATAACAAAAGGGGAAAATGATCCTTTTATAAGAGGTGTGGGTACCTTAATGACTTGAGAATATCCGAGGGAGAGGTCCCTTATATGACGTGGAGTATCGAACCAAGAGGTCGAGAAGGTAACCGAAAGTTCAACTCTTATCATGTTGGAACCTTGCCCGTGGACCCATGTGACACAATGAGGTCGTAGTGGGGTTTAGGTCTAGTCTAGGAAAATGTAATTAGTGACGCTAAGAGCTGCTTCAACTTCTCTTGTGACCTAAGGAGGTATGATGAGAGGATTTTTTCCATGGCCATGAGGACCTGAATCTGAATCGGTTGAAGTGGTCTTCCCAATAATTGTTGCTTCTCAGAGTTCTTCTGCCGCGTGAGAATCTGTTCTGTGCGGCGAAATTGAAGGTGGTTGGAAGAGTATGAGTTTGGCGGAATATGATGGATATATTATTGAGCCTCATGGGCGAGTATATATAGGCATATAGAGGATTATCTTGGAGTACGAGTCAAGTTAGGCTAGAGTCCTAACTATCCTAAACTACCATAATAACCGTGTCCGTATCATACTCTAACATCCCCCCACAGTCGTAGCGGTAGCATCGTGAACAACTAGAACATCGTGGATTGTCAGACTAGAGATAAACCGAAGTAGCATCCAGTAGGCTGACATCCCCCTGCAGTCATAGCGGGAACGTCATGGACGGTGTCGCCGCGGTTGCTTGGACTGTAGAGGAAGCTGGTGATGCTCAAGCGAGGTGGTAGCCCTTGTGCCAATGTCGAGGGAGCCGAGAGCGTGAGGCGGTGCCATGGTCGAGGTAGCCGTGCGAGGGGTCACCGTGGTCAATGTCGTGGTCGGGGATGCCGGTGTCGAGGTAGCCGCACATGAAGCCACATGCGCATAGTGCGCGAGGAGGATGACGGAGACGCGTCGAGGCAGTCATTGAGGGTGTCGATGCCGAAGTCGATGCAGTCCGAGCCATCGAGGACGAGGTGCGGCCATAGTTTTGCTAGAACTAGGCGCACGTCGGGGACGAACGCACACTCTGGTTTTGCTAGAACCAAGTATGCAAAGAAGAACTCGTCAGTGACGCCGTTGAGGCAGTTGTAGAGGGGTCGATGCCGAAGAAGACGTTGTCGAAGCCGATGAAGACGAGACACCAATCCAAGTTTGCCAGACTCGGGAACGCGTCGAGGACGAAGGCACTCCCGGTGTTGCCAGTACCAGGCATGCGGGGGCAGGGACCATCATGAACTTGTCGCCATATCAGAAAGACTAGCAGAGGAATCCTCGAGAGAGATTACGACACGTACAACGGCTAAGGGAGAGATATTGGTGCTGTCTGCGGTTGTTAGAGTAGAGTAGCAGGTGGTGTAGTTGGGGATGAGGCGATGACGCTGGCGGCGAAGTTGTAGTGGACGAAGATGTAGAAGGCGGCGAAACTAGTGGCGACCTGGGTTAGTCATGCTGGATGCCTAGAGTAGTGATGGGGTAGTCGACGGGACCTGTGACGACGAGTGGGCGCCCTGCAGGTTACCTTGTGAAGCGCGGCGGCGGTGCTCGAAGTAGGCGAGAAAGACCCGGTGACATGACGAAGACCATGTGTAGACAGCGGCGATCCGCGCCGTAGGAGATGGCACGGTGAAAGTCGAGGCCGTCGATGCATGAGGACGCCGAAGTAGACTGCGTGCATCCATGCTACGACCCGAGGGGGCGACATGGCTGTAGGGCACAAGTTAGTGCATCGGCTGGGAGACCACCATCGACGTACACGCCAAGGAAGGCGCGTTGGAAGCCGGTAGCGTGGACCAAAGGCGGCGGCGCTGCGGCCTGATGGGGCGAAACAGTGGCAACCCGTAGCTCGATCGGTGGTAGGTGCGTGCTCGGGGATGTGCTTGCCGTAGACAGGCACAGGATCGGTTGATCAGACCGATGGTGCACCGTATGCGCCATGAAGTGGACGACGCGTAGATCGGATTCAATGGCGATGTTGTCGGTGAAGTCCCAGACGATGACGGCAAAGAGGATCCGAGGGGGGCGGTCGCGGTAGCCTTCCGAGGAAGGCGCAACAGCCGTCCGCGGCAGCCTGCCGAGGCAGGCGCAACAGCGGAGGGGGTAGGCGCACGGACGCGATGTAGATCCTCGATGCCGATGGTCGGAGTAGAGGCACGACGATGACGACGGCGGTGGGCGACTCAATCCGATCTAAGATCGGTAAACCAAAAAGAAAGCTGATCAAGAGATCGGAGAAAAAGACTTACAGGGCAGCCGATCACGGATCGGCGGACAAAACCTGCATACGGGTTGCGCATCCCCCGGCGGAGATCATGGAGATCGATCTCCCCGGGGGTAGCGCGGCGGAAGCTAGGGTTTGAGATCGATTTAGGCTGATACCATGAAAGAGTATGAGTTTGGCGGAATATGATGGATATATTATTGAGCCTCATGGGCGAGTATATATAGGCGTACATAGGATTATCTTGGAGTACGAGTCAAGTTAGGCTAGAGTCCTACCTATCCTAATCTACCATAATAACCGTGTCTGTATCATACTCTAACAATGGTGATCATAAAGAGATTCCTGCCCATGATGCTGACTGGTGGGATGTGACCTTGTGAGAACGCGGAGTAAATATTCCGTTTTCGAAGACTGGGTTACCCCTTGGGCTCCTGCCCTTAATTGAAGTTCCTTTCGAAACCATGATTCATACCCATAGTCCTGACCTCATGAGTCATGACCTTAGAGGGATCTTTTCCCATAAATACCACTACCCAAACCTTTATTCTCGTATCCCTTCCGACTCTCCCTCATTGTCTAACTAGGAAAACCCTTTTCTTCCAAACATCTCCTCCATGCATGGCAACAACAGCTCCCTCCGGAGGAGATAAATCAAGCGCACCCAGTATGCGGAGAGGACGGCAAGAGCCCATCATTAGACTAGGGAAGCTCCGCCGCTCGCTGTGCCTCTTGATGAGACGGTGATCCTCGGTCGCCTGAGGGAGATTCACACTAGGAGAACCATCACGACACATAATGTTCTGGTGGAGCCATTAGGAAGCGCCCCCCGTGCCAATCTCCCGACAACAACATGTACTATTCCTCTTCCAAACCCCTCCTGGCCTTGTAATCTTCCCCAAGGGTTTATTCTTCCTCTGGCGTTGTTTCTGAGTGTCTCAACCTTCAACTGCTCTGTTTCTAGGTCCTCCAGGCCCAGTCTTCTTCTTCCCCTTTTTTGTCGGGGAAATGAAGGGCCCATCAACAACAACCCCCTCAACCGACCGTGAGTACGGGAGAGAAACGGTAAGGGAGCTATTCTTCCCCCAAATTTCAGATCTCAACATTGATCTCCTTGCCTTTATACTGAGTGCATATCGCTTTCTTTTTGAATCCTTCATTTTCTATTCTGAGCAGTTGGGTCTCAACGATGATTGAGAGCATATTGACTGCAGGTCCCTGGTGAGGAAGGTACTCAGGATTGGAGGAGCCTTAGGGGCTGATAAGGAGGTCCTAGCCATAACCCAGGAATCCATGTCCCGGTTGATAGAAGAGAATGTTAACGTCTGCCACCAATCGAAGATCTGGGAGGATCTTCATTAGAAGAACTAGGAGGTGATGGACGCTGTCGGAGACCCGAGGGGCAGGGCATGCACTAAGCTTGGTGAGAAGGATTTCATGGTGAGTTTGCTAAAGGAGGAGAAGGCCTAGCTAGAGGAGGAGGTCCTCTAGGCGCGACTTCAGCTTGATGAGGTCCTGGCGTCCCGTACCAGGGGTGACGAGGTTCTTGCTGACTCCACACTGATAGTCTAGGTCGGGTACATGTATTTGTACCTCCTGAGTAGTGCATATCTTCATCTCATACCAACTATGTCGAAGGTAACTTAGGACCCGCGAGATTTCCCAGGTCATCACCCAGTGCGCTCTCCTAGATTCCTATAACCCGCTCCCTGTACCTGTACCCTAGAATTCATAAGCTGGTTAGGCTGCTTGATGTTTGAGTGAGGCGAACTATGGAGGTTAGGTTACATAACCGTGTAGGTTTTTCAGCTCTGAGGCCTTGGTTCTAAGAACGTGAGATATGCCGAATACGGGTTTTAAACCGCTAGCGGTTTTTCCGCCCCTCTAGAGTGGTGAGGACCGTGGCCTAGACGGATAAAGAGAGGGAGTTCTAGAGAAGAGGATTCCAATACTCTTTTTTTCATTTGTTCTTAGTGATGATAGCTCTGACAGCTCTGATAGCTCAGATAATGAACCTGAGGAGAATCTTCTGTTGAGAGGTATGAAGATAAACACAATTTAAATTCTCATATGTTATGCAGAAGAAATCCCAAAGTAATTTGTTTTTAAGCATGTGTGTTAGGCAGTGTGTTGTATCAGGTCCTAAAATCAAGGGTTGATATGAATTTGATCGTTAGTGCGTGTTTGGCAATGAAATGTACATGACGGAAGAACAAGTGTGCTTTCTTGATGAATGGTGTGGTTTAAAACGACCAAAAATCAAGTACTATATCTACAAGATGACAAGTTCATGTACCAATGATAACAAATGCAAAATGGTGAGATGATATTTACTTAATCGTGCACAAGCTTAATTGCAAGTATGTTAATTGTTGAAATCTTTGTATTTTTGTAGGAATTTGGAGCTGTGTTCACAACGCAGGTACTTGAATAATTTTCTTGATGAACCAATTGATGTGAAAGTTGAGCACATGAACAGCAATAAGAAAACCATAGTTAGAATGAAGATGAGTGTTTCAAATAGAGCTCTGATAATAGGTGGCTGGTTCCATGCGGTGGATCTCCACGATATAATTGTGGAGTACATTATCCTTTTTAGCTTTTGGGTCAATGCAAAAGAAAAGCTGGATCTTGTCATGGCAGAGCATCCAACAGATTGTTACCTTTAGGATGAAGCTAGTGCTACTGGCTTACAACATCTTTTGGTAAGTATATTGGTAATTATGTATGGACTGGTAGGTGGTGCTAAGTATTATGGACTATTATGTGGATGTAATTATTATGGATTACTAAGTAAGTGTAAGACTGCTAAGTATGTTGTTATGGACCTCTAAGTGTTATTATGGACTTCTCAGTATGTTGTTATGGACCTCTAAGTGTTATTATGGACGACGATGAGGCGACGGGGCGGAAGATCTAGATTGACTTTTTTTAAAAAAATTGAAAATTTCATCAGTGGCGCACCATTCCCACATGCACCATGGATAATTTTGAGATATCCCGCTCTTTTTCAAATTTTGAAATCGATATCAGTGGCGCACCATATCCCGGTGCGCGCACGCCCAGGTGCGCCACGAATAAAAATTATCAGCGGTGTATTATTAGTGGCGCATCGGGCGTGCGCCACTGGTCTCTTTTTTGGTGCGCCACTGATAGGCTTCCACTAGTGTTAGGCATGACTTGACATCTCTGCTAAAGACTCCATGTAATACGAAGCCGCTCCACCTTCTTCCTCTCCGACCATTGGCTGCTCCAAATATGATGACCCCATGAGGCAAAAGCCATATCCGATCCGGGAGACCCTGATCTAAGGTTTCCCCTGAAGGAGCCTGAGCATAGACACTGAAGTTATTTCGACGATTCCTTTGACAAGGGGATCAATGAATAAGCGTCACCATTGTCTGCCATGATTAGAGTCAGCTCGGTTTCGACCAGCAGCCACGCATCTCCACCGCCTAATCCGCGATGTAGCCACCGAGAGAGATGCGATGGATGCACGACGACCATGGCGTGCCAAGGCCCTAAGATCGAATCCTTGCAGCCTTGCCACCACACATATCCCGGGTGACAAGCTACCATGAAGTCTATGCTACCCACCACCATTGCCTCCCGGGGAACGACCACCTCCGCCAGCATCATCCAGATGCAAACCGATGTCCGCCATCTGCCGGACCGCTGCAGGGCGGTCCCGCCATAACATCGGTGCTTGAGCCACGCCCTAGCCCAAGGCCGTCGTCCTGTGCCACGACCACGAGCGAGGGAGCGAGAGAGGCGCCGTCGGCGAGGCACCGACCGGGCTTTTCCCAGCCATGACCTCTGGCAGCGGCGAGGTACGAGGGTTCAACAATGGACTTTTTCCTTGTCTTAGATTTGTTTAGGCCATAGCAACATGGAAAACAAATGTTAGGCCCAAGATTCTACCAGTTTTCCTCTAATTGACCCGTAGTGGGAGTTTCCTGCTACACGTGTAGGGCTTTTCTAAGTGTTATTGCATGCATGTGAACATACTTGCACCCGGGAGCTAGATACTGCATGTATTTTCACCTCACTTTTACACGTATACTAGAGCCACATGCAAGTTTTTATGAGATTCCAGCGCTCCGACGGTCTTTCTCTAGCGAAACCCTTGTATGTGGGCCCCGTAGGTCTACCCATATATCTTTCTCCATACGAGGATTGACCAAAGGACTTTTTTATTGTCTTAGGTTTGTTTAGGCCATAAGAGTATGGGAAATCAACATTGGGCCTAAGATTCCACCAGTTTCCTTCCGGTTGACCCGTAGTGGGAGTTTTCCGCTACACGTGCATGACATTTCTTAGTATTATGGCATGCATGCGAACATGCTCACATCTGGGATTTGGATATTGCATCTATATACCTTCCACCACACTTATACACATATGCTAGTGTCACATGCAAGTTTTGTGGAATTTCAGCGTCCGACGGTGTTTTTCCAACGAAACCCCAATCTGGGGGACCTGCATGTCTACTCTTATAGCTTTCTTCGTACGAGGATTGACCAATGAATTTTTCCTTGTCTTAGGTTTATTTAGGCCACAACTACATGTAAAACTAAGGCCGGGCCCAAGATTTCAAATTGTTTCCTCCGATTGACCCGACGCGGGAATTTCCCTGTATATCATGTGAACCCATATGTGATCGTATGAAATCTTTTAAGATCGAAAAAATTATATTGTTTAACTTTGTGTGATTTATTACAAGTAAAAGTACAATGAATGTATCCCACAAAAAAGGGGGAAAATAGCTACGTAAGGAGGAAATATAGACAAGGTTGCTGGAACATGTAATAGATCCACCTGAGACATTGGTGCCTGCCAGCACCCTACGAGTAAAACAGAAATGATGTTAGAGAGAAATAAAAAGAAAAAGTAGCTAAGCCTGGAGACAACGTGAGCCGACGGTACGTAGTCGGCATGCAGCGCCTGCTAGCTCACCACGGCATGTAACGCCTGCCAGCACCACCGTACCTGCCAGCTCCGCCTGTGTCGACGGTGGCCGCCTGGTAGCACCCTGCAAGTAAAAGAAAAAAATGGTGTTAGAGAAAAAAGATAGCAAGTAGCTAAGCCAACAGCATTACCATCGGCATAGCTCTTATTAGGGACGTCGTTGACGCGCCGTTTCCTCCGGAGACGGTAAGGCCACGGGGCGTGGACTTGTGCCGACGGCCGAGTTATGCCGTGTCTTAGCTCGGGCTACATCGACGGTGTGTTTGTGCCAACGGTGGCTGTCAGGGGTGCTGCTGGTTCACTGATGGAGGCACTACGCCAACGGCGATTTTCTAGCCGTGGGCGTCGATTGACTACGCAGACGGCCCAGATATTTGGCCGTCGGTAACTGGACTGCGGGTGTTTCTATAGTGGATATTGTTCTATAAGAGGTGGATTTTTTTGTAGCCATATGAATCCTCCCAGAATATAATCTCCGATCCATCCTTAATAAGGAATGATCCAAATTGATGAAATAATTTTTCGTGTGCATCAGACCCGCCCAAAATTGTGAATCCCCTAGTTTAATGCACTAGTAGAAACTAGGCCATTTGCCCCGGTTCGTAAGGGCCTTTAGCCCCGGATTGCGAACCGGACTACAAAAGCGGGACTAAAGGTCCAAGCTTTAGCCCGGTTCTGTTACGAACCGGGGCTAGAGGTCCAACCATGTGGCCTGCGAGGCGCGCTGGGCGGCAGGACATTTAGCCCCGGGTCGTGTTACGAATCAGGACTAAAGGTTCCCTGCCGCGGCAGTATTTTGGGTCATTTGGCTGCCGCGGCAGGGGATGGGGTTTTAGGGTTTTGTGTTTTTCTTTTCATTTTGTGTTTAATTATTTTTCATTCTGTGTTTTCATTAGAAACAAGTTTTCGTATACATACAGAACGCTACTACACAGTACTTGTACACATTGACGCAATATATAATATAATTTCTCTTACAAGCATACATGGAGTCCCAACCGGGTCCAGATCATGTCCATTTGATTACATGGAGATCATTACATGGATGCTTTAGGGTCTACGTATAGAGTATTCTCCGCGTGGGTCTATGACGTCGTTGACAAAAAATGCAGCAAATTCCTCTTGGATAGCTATTAGGCGGTCCTCTGGTAGGAGCTTGTCCCGTATCGCGTCCAACTATATAAAAAGGAGATCGTATGAATTAGACTCAACACAACTTTTTATAATAAAAAGAAAGGGTGAATATATTGTTTACTTACTCGAACATTTTCCGAGGGCTTCTCAATATTGATACGAATGAACTCGCACATGTAGAATCCATACAGATTAGTCCCCTATGGCTGCCTTGCGCACTTTACAAGAATAGAATTCAATCAGATAAGAACTCTAGCATGATAAATGCACATAAACTAGAATTAAATAGATGCGCGGACTTAGCTCGTACTATTTGCCGATTTAAAAATAGCTCCTCACGCCATTGACCGTGGATATGCTTCTTGAACTGTGTCCAAACCCTACCCGACAAAGAAAATTAATGTATGAGTTAATAACTACTTGATATCCCAGAAAATGAACGAAAGAAACCGATATAGTGCTATAATGGTTGAAATTACCTCTGGAGCGCATCGATAATGCTGCGGCAGTTTTCAATGTCTTTGTTTAGTGAGTCCATGATGTGAACTCTTCCCAAGTCAAGTGAAATGCTTAGAAGAATCCGGTGGTACCTACGCAAGGTTTACATACGTCATTTATACTGAACATCGAGTAAGCAAAGTTTAATGTGTACAAAAACTCACTTGCCGTCGTGGTAAGGAAATAGTATTTCATTACAGAAATGCTGTTTCGTGAGAAACCGCAACAAGTTGTGCTCGACCTCCAGTGGTTTATCCTTTAGTATAGCACCATGAAATCGATGTGGGTCAATGAACCCAAATCCATTGATAGCCTTTCTTTTACATTCGAGCATCTTCATTCTGCATCATTATATATAGCGTACAAAAGAATATAGTGAGTATACTTACCGGCAATGAATTGAATAAGATGAGATAGAGACCTAATTACATAAATAAAGTAATCACTTACAAACAATACGCACGGAGGATAGTTTTGTCGAGTTCCTTTAGATTGAATAACTAAAATAATTCTGTAAATTCAATAGGGACCTCGTCTTTAGTGAAGTAATGCGATTGTCGAACTTTCACTAAGAGCCAATTTTGCTGTTCTTTTGATGCTTTGATGTACCATTCATGGAATCGTTGCATTTGTGTTGGCATATCCCGAAGCCTCTCAGAACTGACCAGAGGCTCCCCGTGAACAAATTTGGGTGCTACCTCAGCCTTGGGCATATCGTCGTGAATAATTTCATGAATAGGCATACCACATTGCTCGGCCAATATCCTAGCCGTTTCCGGATCCATAGGTTCTACCTCATATAGTTGAGGTTTGGGTATGTTCACCTAGAGTGGGGGGAGCGATTGGTTTGCTTGTTTCCCCAGCTGGGGAACATCTCTTTTGGTTCTTCGGCTACCACTCGATTGTTTTGCTTGTTTCCCCAGCTGGGGGACGTCTGTTCTGATGCTTCCTCTACCACTCGATCGTTTTGCTTGTTCCCCCTACTGGGGAACCTATTTTGTGATGCTTCCTCTACCGCTTGATCTCTTCTGTTTCAGTGTCTTCTAAAGACATCGTGTATAGTCATCTGGCGCATTTAACTGAGCTTGGGATGGCCGCGTCAGTAATTTCCTAAAGTGCTCCTTGGTTTCCGGTTTTATTTGGACCTCTGGCTCAGGTTTAAAAAAAAAATGAGCATCCACTTCGGCCCGTACGACCGCATCGGTCTCCTCATCGGTCAGGTCATAAGTGTTGGAAATATGCCCTAGAGACAAATAGTAGTAAGGACTATTATCATATTTCATATAGTTTATGATTAAGTTTTATATCATGCTATAACTGTATTGAGTGGAAACATCAATACATGTGTGATATACAAACAAATCAGGGTTCCCAGTGAAACTCTAGTCACTGGTTCATTGGTCAACAGATGATCATGTTTCCTGATCATGTGGCATTTATGGCAGTTGGAAATGAGGTCATCTTATTCTGAGAATGAGATGATGAACCAATACCCAACCTAAACATCGTGATTCGATCATGTCACGAAGTTCAAGTTATGATGATTAGAAATGGATCCTCGTAGACTATTCCTTAGACCGTGAGGCTTATCAATCACTGTCTCCCGAGAGTGCTTAGATAGCATCAAACGCCATCTGGTAAAACGGTGGTTATAAAGGTGTGTTCAGGTATTCGGAGGAAACTGTAGAGGCAATATATGTCAAGAGCGGGATTTGTCCTTCCATGTGACGGGAAGATACTCAAGGGCCCACTCAGAGAAGTTATATCCAATAGCTGCGCAACGTGCGATTAGATCACGGGGATATCACTTGTCGAAACGAGTCAAATAGCATTCTTCAGTAACGAGATTGAACTTGACATGAAGATGTCATTGATTAGGTCTCGGGCAATGCAAGTATCGAATGACAAAGGGAATAAGACACGATTGTCCCGGTTCAAACGACGAAAGATCTTCGTGGAACGCACAGGGGTCACATGGCCATCCAGGTCCCTCTGTTGATCATTGGTGCAGGAGTGTCCCGACCATGTCTGGAGTGTTCCCGAACCGTAGGGTATCACGCTTAAGGGCTTGATGATGCTTAGAGAGTGTTTATAGGATCGGTAGAATCACTGAAGAAAAGAAGGGAGAAAACCGAAAGGGTTTCGGTAAGTCCGGAGGATGTCCGGAGTGGAGGTGGAAGGTGTTCCATGGCCACGGAGATTAGATAATGAGTGAATGAATGTTAAATATTGATTTAATCATTTATTCATAATTATTTAATAAAAATAAAATCAATTTAATGGTCAAAGGCTTAATGGGCCAATTCCCGGAGGGGAGAGCGCCCATTAGGGAAAGGAGGGGGGCCGAACCCCTAGGAGCGGCCAAGGGGGTGGCCGGCGGCCTTATTGGGCCAGTCCCCCCACGTGGGGCCTATGAGGGGGTGGCCGGAGGCGCCTCCCCCCACCTCCTCCTCCTTTAGTCCCACCCTGGGACTTGAGGGGAGGTAGTACCTCCCCTCCCCCTATATATAGTGGGGGTATTTGACCAGATAAATACAACCAATAATCAATAAAGGTCTCCCCACTTTTGGGAGGACCTCTAATTGATATTTTCTCTCTCCCCTCTCTCTCTCGTGACCGTGGTCCCAAGTCTGGATTGCGCAAGCGAGAGACATCTTCACCGCGGAGCGCCGTCACACTGCAGGATTCGGATCCGGGAGCTCTACTTCCGCAACTGCTGCTGGATCGGGGAAGCGGGAGTCGTTGTCAGGCACCGGACGTGTGTAACTCCCTGCGAGGTGTCGCACTTGAGGCACTCAAGTCGTTGGAGCCAGAAGGAGCGGAAGGACTTCATCACGACCTTGAGGTCGGCTTCGGCTCGTCTACATCAACCACACTCTCCTGAGCGTTGCCAACGCTTTTCGGTCTTCAAGGGTAAGTTCGCGAAAAGCCCCTCCCGTTACTGTATTACTAATAGATAGGTCCTGGCAGCTTCAGGGGTTCAGGGGCGTAGAGTAAAATTTATTGTATTTATGCGTGGAACCCCTACAGTGGTATCAGAACTAGATCTATGCGTAGTAATGCTAGTACGGGTAGAACACACGAGATGTAGCGTGTGGGCGTTGATCTTCTAGTTGTTACCCTCCCACTGTACTTGTGAATACCGCAGTAATGCTTGATGAAGCGGCCCCCAACCGACTTTACGCGTTCATTCGCGAGACTGGTCCACGCTTGACATACGGCTTGTACCGTATAATGTGGCTTAGGGGGTGTCTGTCTCTCTCGCATTAGTTGGTATACCATTTGCAATGGAGGGCCCTGAAAGGGGTGTAGTAGAGACAACTACTTGATCAGCGTTGTGCTAAAAGTTCATAGGTAAGAACGGTTCTTTTGCGAAAGCCCATTCAGCCACGTAAAACATGCAAAGATAAAAATAGAGGCGTCTAACTTTGTTTTGCAGGGGGGTGTTGCTTTGTGATATGGTTGTGGCAAAGGTAAAGTGATTACCTTTTGTTGCATAGTATTAGATAGTCACGGTAATGACAAACTACCACGCCGGAATGACACCGGTACCCTGGTGTCTATGGCGCCGGAACCCTGGCGCCGGAACCCGGTGACGGCGGATGGAGATCACGACGTGAAGGACCATATCACATAGCATTTACATTCAATGTTATTGTTTGTATGTCTTATTGTGTTCTAGTATTAGATACTCGACGGTAGCCTAATAAGAAGATCCCTGTTAAAATAACCAAGGATTGTGTTCCCCCTTAGTGTGCACCACCAAGAAAGTTCTTCGGTATGAGGCGATCCAGGGTGACAGGCCTGGGTGTCATACATATCTACGTTCACATACAGTGGGTGTAAGCCATGTTGCACAGCGAATACACTAAGGTTGAGTTGGCAAGCCTAGCACGCTAGAGAAGCGTGGCCTCGGAACGTGGATGGTCAAAAGATCGAGCACGAGTCGCATGAATGATGTGACCAACGTTTAGCGTCCACCCTTGAACCCACATTGATGGCCGTGACGATCGGGGGAGATGTGGCTGATAGGGGTCGTGTTATCACTAGAAACCCTCACTGGGGATAGGTGTTTCTGAGTGGAGTTATTATTAACTCATTTAATTATAAACTTAGTCTAAATTCCTTTTGCAATTATAAATGTAGATGGCTCACCGCGAAGCTTACTTTGAGATTGAGGATTGGGTAATGGGTGAAAAACTTAGACTTGATGGATCCAACTTCCCTAGTTGGCTAGTGCGCCTAGATGATCTCCTTACTAGGAATCATGTGGTAGACTACATACACCACACGTTGGATTTGACTGAGCCAGACTACTATGAGACCCCACAAGAACTGGCAGACCGCTACTATCGCCAAGAGATGTCCACCTACATTCAGATAATAATGCGTTATGGGATGGTGGATGAACTACATCCACTCATGGGTGATCTTGACCCATATTCGATGGTGGATCAGCTGAGAGCAGAGTTCATAGGCCATGTGCGCATGTGGAAGCACGAGTTGATTGGAGAGTTCCTTTCCATACAGATGGAGGAGCATACATGTCTGAAGAGTCACTTGGAGCGCATGCTTGATGCACACACGAGACTGGTTCACTTCGTGGATTACTGGATGGCTGATCCATTTGCGATAGACGTACTGCTTCGGTCATTGCCTCCCAGCTACAAAGGACATGTCCAGAGTAGCATCATGAGTGGTGATACGGAAGCATTGGATTTCCATGAGTTCATATTACGTTTTCAGAACGTAAAGGTTGAACCAATCGCCGAAGAGGTCATCGATGACCAAGGTATATATTTGATATTTAGTTTTATAAATGTTATAATCTTGCAAACACATTTGCAGTGTTAAAGTATATGTGATACTTGTTCTGTTTTGGTGAAAACAAGTCCTTCTGCATAGAGGTGCTTGTTGGAGAGGAGGTGACGTTGCGTGTTGATGGCGAGCATAATGATGACGGCCAACGACACCCTCCCTCAACATTTATCACTTAGTTTGTGTTTAGGATGATTTTTGTAATCGAGAGATTTGAACTTCTTTAGTTTGTCTCACACTTTGTGAGACAGTTATTCATATAAGTTTGTAACAAACAGTTTTTCCACTTTTATGAATGATTTTTATTCGTGTTCATATCTTGTTTGATTATGTGTGAATTATCCTTGTTGTTTGAAACTAATTGATAATGAATGAACATTTGTAAAACATTAAAATGCATTGTTTAAAATACCCAACTTAATGATATTTCATTAATGAATGAAACCATTGTTTGAATTCAAAGTTATGTGATAATATGTGAAAGTCATTTGATTTCTTATCACATATAAATCATGCCTAAATTCGGCAAAATAACTTGAACACCGTGTATTACTTGAATACAAAGTGTTTAATGAATTATTAAAAGTAAATACATATTCGATGTATTGTGTTTTAACGAAAATGGTAATTATCATTATATGATTGTTTAAATGTGTAAAGTAAGTTTACCAAAGGAAACATGAATATGAAACTATTTGATTTGATCAAAGTGTTTCATCAACAAAGGGTATAAGTTTAAAAGGGAATCCAATTACTATGATTTGATCAATAGTAATGAAATTCAACTTTATAAGAATGGCATGAAAGAAATTGTGGAATGCAAAGTGCTTTGAAACGTCAAAATACAAAGCATCACAATATGATATAAGATATCAAAGGGGTTGAATAGAAGGCACCAAACAAATCGTTGTAGAGTATATGTAGAGACCATTAGTTTAGAAATAGTTAGCACTCAATTAGAATTGGTAAACCCTTTGAATTCGTGAAAGTTTTGGGGTTATTCGATATAACCAAAACAATAGCGAATAAAGTCATTGTAGAGTATTCATTGGAAACTTTGAATACGAAACCGATAGCTCAAACCAAAAGGAAAGCAAGATTCGTATTTCTTGGATTTTGGTGCATTCTTGAGAAAGCTCACTTGTAGTGATGTTTCTCAATTATGAGCAAATGGAAAACAGTGTAAAAACACGATGAGGATTCAAAACCCTGCATTAGAGTGTTGAGAAGCGCAACGGACATCATTCCTGAACGATTCTCTTCACGGAAGGAAAGAATCAATGATTTTGATCATTGTGTTTTTCCCCTCCACTATTGTTTTCACTACATGAAGTAGGATTCAAAATGTAAATCCATATGTTGTATGGAGACATTTGTGAATCACTTTTCATGATTTTTGGAATATGACATACCTACGAACTACAAAGGAAATGATGGTAAACTAGAATTATGAGAAATCCTAATAGCAAAATTCCCTTGAGATTAGAAAGCAATTCATTGCTGAATCTCACAAGTAAAAGGAGTTACTTGAATTTTCCCAAATGACTTCAAAGCCATAGTAGGAAAATGGGGGTGAATGACAAAAGCACAATTTGTCAAATATTGGAAAAATTCAAATGAATTTGATTCATGTGTGCTAAGTGTCGAGTGGATTTAAAAACTAGTAAAGTACTAATATCTCATAGTAAATCTCCAAGTTTGATATTTGATCAAAAGATTTTGAAGTTGTTCAAAGTAGTAAGGAGATATTCAATTTGCATAAAATTGAGTGGGAGCTATGTAAGTCTTCCTTAAACAATATGTGATTGACATATTTTTAAGTGGGAGCAACATAAGACTCAAATTCAAATATGTAGGAACATAGTTTGAGTAAGAGTAATGACTCATACCCATATATGTTATGGACATATTTTGAGTGGGAGCTTATAGGAGTAATTCTTAAGTAAGTTACGGATGAAAGCGCAAATACTTATAAATAAGGATTTATAAGATGTAGAAGTTGATAATAACCGTATTATGATAATATGTAGTATTCCTTAAAGGATTCTGAAAACTGTTTTAGAATAGAAGTTAATTAAGGAACTAGTCCTTAATGACTAAAATTAGGAATAGCATTAAGTTTGACATCAATGGTTAAAAGAAAGAAAAGGATGATCATCATCCACTATGTTAAGAAATAGGTTCTATCTTAGTAAACCATGATGATAACTTAACATAATATATGATCCAAATAAGGAACGTTTGAAAGTGATTAAGTCTGAATCACAAAACGTTGAGCTAAGTTTGTTTGCAGTGTCTGTTATAGAACTGTGAACATATTTTCAAAATCCATAAAGGATAACATATCTTAAAGCATAAAGAGTTATGTTATAAGGGAATATGTTGGAAACTCTTATAGATACCAATTAAAGTCAAATAGGAAACGGGTGAACAAAACATCGAAAGTTGCACAGAGTGCACTAGTGTTTCGATGAATACATTTATAATAATAGATAAGGGTACCATCTAAAGTGTTGTATAAAGTTATGGCGGGGCTAATTCGCTTTTAACGTAGAATGATGTGTCCCAGGGCACAGTGCCCATGAGAAAGCCCTCGAGGTTGATCTAACGTCACTGTAGGCTCCTGGAATCAGGCCTCGTTCTACTGCCATAGCGACGATGCATACACACAGATGTTGTCATGTGATGATAGAATATTAATGTCAATCAAAGTGACATTAGTAAGTTGCAAAGGATCTGGGACTGTAAAGTACAGAACCAAGACTCAACCTCTTCCATGAGCAACCATGTTCTAGGTACCGGTTATATGGTGCCAATAATTAAGAACAAATGCAGCTAGTGTATTTGTACTCTAGTGCAAGTGGGAGATTGTTGGAAATATGCCCTAGAGACAAATAGTAGTAAGGACTATTATCATATTTCATATAGTTTATGATTAAGTTTTATATCATGCTATAACTGTATTGAGTGGAAACATCAATACACGTGTGATATACAAAAATCAGGGGTTCCCAGTGAAACTCTAGTCACTGGTTCATTGGTCAACAGATGATCATGTTTCCTCATCATGTGGCATTTATGCCAGTTGGAAATGAGGTCATCTTATTCTGAGAATGAGATGATGAACCAATACCCAACCTAAACATCGTGATTCGATCATGTCACGAAGTTCAAGTTATGATGATTAGAAATGGATCCTCGTAGACTATTCCTTAGACCATGAGGCTATATCAATCACTGTCTCTCTCGAGTGCTTAGATAGCATCAAACGCCATCTGGTAAAACAGTGGTTATAAAGGTGTGTTTCAGGTATTCGGAGGAAACCGTAGAGGCAATATATGTCAAGAGCGGGATTTGTCCGTCCATGTGACGGGAAGATACTCAAGGGCCCACTCGGAGAAGTTATATCCAATAGATGCGCAATGTGTGATTAGATCACGGGGATATCACTTGTCGGAACGAGTCAAATAGCATTGTTCAGTAACGAGATTGAACTCGACATGAAGATATCATTGATCAGGTCTCGGGCAATACAAGTATCGAATGACAAAGGGAACAAGACACGACTGTCCCGGTTCAAACGACGAAAGATCTTTGTGGAACGCACAGGGATCACATGGCCATCCAGGTCCCTCTGTTGATCATTGGTGCGGGAGTGTCCCGACCATGTCTGGAGTGTTCCTGAACCATAGGGTATCACGCTTAAGGGCTTGATGATGCTTAGAGAGTGTTTATAGGATCGGTAGTACCACTAAAGAAAAGAAGGGAGAAAACCGGAAGGGTTTCGGTAAGTCGGAGGATGTCCGGAGTGGAGGTGGAAGGTGTTCCATGGCCACGGAGATTAGATAATGAGTGAATGAATGTTAAATATTGATTTAATCATTTATTCATAATTATTTAATAAAGAGAAAATCAATTTAATGGTCAAAGGCTTAATGGGCCAATTCCCGGAGGGGAGAGGGCCCATTAGGGAAAGGAGGGGGGCCGAACCCCTAGGAGGGGCCAAGGGGGTGGCCGACGGCCTTATTGGGCTAGCCCCCCATGTGGGGCCCATGAGGGGGTGGCCGGCGGCGCCTCCCCCCACCTCCTTCTCCTTTAGTCCCACCCCGGGACTTGAGGGGAGGTAGTACCTCCCCTCCCCCTATATATAGTGGGGGTATTTGACCAGATAAATACAACCAATAATCAATAAAGGTCTCCCCACTTTTGGGAGGACCTCTAATTTATATTTTCTCTCTCCCCCTCTCTCTCTCGTGACCGTGGTCCCAAGTCTGGACTGCGCAAGCGAGAGACATCTTCACCGCGGAGCGCCGTCGCGCTGCGGGATTCGGATCCGGGAGCTCTACTTCCGCAACTGCTGCTGGATCGGGGAAGCGGGAGTCATCGTTAGGCACCGGACGTGTGTAACTCCCTGCGAGGTGTCGCACTTGAGGCACTCAAGTGTTGGAGCCAGAAGGAGCGTAAGGACTTCATCACGACCTTGAGATCGGCTTCGGCTCGTCTACATCAACCACGCTCTCCTGAGCGTTGCCAACGCTTTTCGGTCTTCAAGGGTAAGTTCGTGAAAAGCCCCTCCCGTTACTGTATTACTAATAGATAGGTCCTGGCAGCTTCAGGGGTTCAGGGGCGTAGAGTAAAGTTTATTGTTTTTATGCATGGAACCCCTACAGTAAGCCCTCTTGGTAGGAACTGGCGGTACTCTTGGGAGGGGCGACAACTGTTGCTTTGGGCGTCGGTTATCGCTCGACGGAGCGGTGGTATTCTTCCGCTTTTGGCCCTTAGTGGGTGGAGGCGGTTGTGTAGATTGAGATGGACTCGTGTTGGGGTCATGGATTGGACTATTACTGGGAGGAGACAGTGCACTTGGAGGTGGACTTGGAGGAGACGGTGCACTGGGAGGAGACGGTTGCCTTGGAGGTGATGGATTTTTTCTCGGTGGAGAAGGTGGCCTTGGTGTCGAGCCTGGAAACTTGATGTATTCTTTTTTCCAAAGAATGAAGCCACTCGTGACTTCTCCCAGTGTTGTCTCCCCTTCACCTCCAGGGATGTCAAGGTGTAGTGACTGACACATAGGTAGAATTTCATCCACACCGACACGAGCATAGCCAGCTGGAATCGGATTGCAATGGTTGGTCGCTCCCGATGCAGAAGGTAAAGCAAAGCCGACCGCCGCCTTCATGGAAATATTCTCCAGTTCAACATGTAGCTCACAACTAGTCTTCTCCTTAATTGCATCCACGGGGTACACATCCATCGTTGCATCATTACCGTGGCCCTCCATGGAAGCCACACTACTTTTCCGTTGCGATGGGCTAACCGTACTATCCGGTGTAGGATCTTGCTGTCGGAGTCCTTTAAGTTCATTAAGCTCCTGGCGATGCTCCTGCAGCATGGCTTCAAACCTCGCGAATCGCTCCATATCCTCCTCCTTTTGCTGCTTTGTTCTTCTCGATCGACTTCTGTACGTGTCATGGTGCTCGGGAAACCCGATAACCCATGGATAAGAAGGTCCGAACCCTCTTGTTCGTCCAGCCTTTTCAGGATTCCCGAGAGCCTTTGTCAGCTCATCATTCTCTCTGTCGGGAACAAACGTTCCCTCTTCAACCTCTTTTATCACTTTAATAAGTTCTTTCTTGGGTGAAGAAATTTCTTCGGCTGTAACAATCTCGCCTGTTTCTAGGTCTAATGATGCCCCATGCCCGAATACCCAATTTCTTGACCTCAAGGGCCAACTAGACGTAGCTGGAGTGACCCCTTTAGCCTCTAGGTCAGCCTCAGCTTTATCCCACTTAGGCATGGCACTCCTGTAGCCACCTGTGCCCATATGATGGTGATAGTTCTTTTTGGCTGCATTTAACTTATTTTTTGCTGATATTGCCTTAGCTGGTTCCGAGGTCTTGTATTCCACAAATGCGGCCCAGTTATCCTGCTGCAACTCTAGTGGGCTAACGAATGGAGGAGTTGTTTTCTTCAAGACATACTTGTGGTACAATCTTTTTTCCATTCCTTGAATAGTTTGGCCATCTTCTTAAGAGCAAAGTGCTTGACTTTCCTCGTCATTTGCTGTGTGAGCTCATCAGTCTCCAAGACTGGTAGGGTGAAATGTGTCATGAGAGAATTCCACATCGTATCTTTCACTCTGTCATCTACAAAACTAGCCCCAGCTGGATCCTTTTTCTTTCCTGGCTTGTTCCAATTTCACGTGGTGATCAGGACTTTGTCTCTAACAATCACTCCGCATTGACTTGTAAATGCATTCGCAACTTCTTTGGGCTCCAGCGGTTGACCCTGCGGAGAGACTAAGTCAATGCTGAAATGGACATCATCGGGCAACTTGTGTGTCGGGCCTCTTGTCTTTGTAGAATATTGGCCGGAAGCGGAGGTCTAAGAGAAGAAACATTCGTCAGTACATATATACGAATATTGGCCGGAAGCGGACATCATAGAGGCTTTATATACCTCGACGGAGTTTGTCATTATTATGGTGTCTTCACCATGGTCTCCACCATGGTCAGCACCATCGTCTCCACTATTTTCTCCACCATCGTCTCCTCCAGACAAATTAAGATATTCGGAGCCATCATAATAAGACCCCTCAGTACCCTCATCTATAATGTTGAGAAGCTCCTCTTCATTCTGTCTACCGTCCATAGCTTAACTAATACAGAAAAAGAATATTGCATTAAGTAAAAGAATATTACAACTGCGACAACTCGGATACAGTACTTAGTGATTAAGATAAAGTACAATAATATAAGATAAGTACATTATTAATACATCTCGTTCATAATATAAAGTACATTATTAATACATCTCGCTCATAAGATAAAGTACACTAATATAAGATAAACTAGCGAACGCGGCTGCCGCGTTCTGTGCTACGGGAGCTCTACAGCCGTAGAAGAGGAACCATCACCGGAGAATAGCTCATGTGAGATCCGTGAACCTGCCAGATATTGGAGAACCTAGTCTCCAAAAGATACATGTATCATCGTACATGCTCGTCCTCCTCCCTGATATGACGACGTACCATCTCCTCGGGGGCCGACTCCCTCTGCACAACTCCTGGACCTCGTGGACGCCACCAAAGAAGCTCTGGGTTGATGATGATACCTGGATTCCTCACCAAGGTACGAGTCCCGACAAGTAGCACCACCCAGTGCCAACCCGGCGGAGCCCAGACTCGGACATCCCCAACGGAGTCCAGTAGGCTCGGACGAGGTGGACACGGCATAACTGAATAATAGCAATAAACAATCATAAAACATAAACAGTAACTAAATCACTAAGTATATATTGTCCTAATAACAATAACCCTAAACGTAACACTAACTAAACTAAACCTAATTAACTAAGGATTCTAACTAACCCTAGATAAATACTAATATTAATACTATCTAAATACTAATACTACTAACACTAACCCTAAACCTAACACTAACTAAACTAAACCTAATTAACTAAGTATTCTAACTAACCCTAACTAACCCTAGATAAATACTAATATTAATAACTAATACTAGTACCTAACACTAACCAAAATACTAATACTACTAACACTAACACTAACTAAATACTAATACTACTAATAACACTAACACTAACACTAACACACTAACTAAAATACTAATACTACTAACTAACACTAACCAAAATACTAATACTACTAATTTACAAACACTAACACTACCACTAACCAAAATTAACTAATTTAACACTAACTAACCAAAATACTAATACTATTAACACTAAAACTAACACTAACTAAATACTAATACTACTAACAACACTAACACTAACTAAAATACTAATACTACTAACTAACACTAACCAAAATCCTAATACTACTAATTTACATACACAAACACACTACTACTAACCAAAATTAACCCTAACTAATAACCCTAACCAATACTAATAACAACCCCAAAATTAACCCTAACTAATAACTACTAACCAAAATTAACACTAACCTGATCGGCGAGGCGGGGCGGAGATGACGGCGAGGCGGCGGCTCGGGGCGGGGCGGCGCGGAGACGCGGCGCAGGGCGAAGACGGGCGCGGGCAGCGGTGCGGCGGACGGCGTGGGCGTGGTGCTGGGAAGAATGTCGATCTCCGGGTCGTGCCACGACCTGGGGTGGGGGTGGTGTATTTATACCACACCCCCTTTAGCCCCGGGTTGTAATACGGACCGGGGCTAAAGGCCCCCTTTAGCCCCGGTTCGTATTACAACCCGGGGCTAAAGGTGTTTTCGGCCCGCCGCACTACCCGCGCGCCACAACCCTTTAGCCCCGGTTTGTTTATAGTTTTCAGAAAATTATGTATTATATATCAAAACATTTCAGAAAAGGAAGATCTATAATTTAAATCTATTATCATACTTTATTATATAACTTAAATGAAATTATCTATTATTTAACAAGTATTATATTTAGTAGAAATGTTCACAAAAAATAATAAAAATATAGTTTTCCCCGCTTTCCGCCATGTTCTCCCGCCATTTCCCCCGCTTCCCGCCATGTTATCCCACCATTTCCCCCGCTTCCCGCCATGTTCTCCTGCCATGTCCCTCTATATCTAGGCCGACCGCCATGTCCATATCCACACATCCACACCTTCTCTCTCACAACAATGGACACCGCTTACTGGGCTTTTCCGACGCTCGAGGAGACCGAGTGCTATGCGCCTCCAGCTACCCATGCCCGCCGGGGTACCGGCTGCCCGCTGGCTGGATGCTGAGCGCTAGAGGGGTTCCTGTTCCTCATGTGCCTCAAGGTTCAGCCCGCCAGGCAGCCATCACGAACCACTTCTACCTCGAGCCCACGCCGGAGCAGCGGATGGATCCCCATTGGGATCCCGACAACCTCGACACCTGGAATGCCTTCTTCGCAAACATGCGGGAAAGGGAGCTCGCTAGGTACGAGGGTGACGGCCCGCCCCCAGTGAACCACAACGAGGCTGGTCACCGCCTGTGGTGGGCGAACCGGACTATCGCCGGTGTGATGCGCTACATCGCCATGGGAGACCATCCTTGCCTGAGGTACCCGCACTTTCACCAGCAGCATAGCCACAAGAATGGTGGTGGTGGTGAAGGCCTAGGGCGTACTGGGTCGTCATCCGGGAGCCCCGTCCCCCGCGCGTCGTGAATCCGAGGCCAGAGGATCCATCCGCGTGGGCTGAGGATCCATCCGCGTGCTACGAGCGACGACGATGACGATGACGATTCCGAAGACGATCCAGAAGCTGTGTATTACATGGCTAGATATGATTATGACTAATTTTTACGTTTTAATATTAATAAATGTCTGGCCACAACAAGTTGCAATACTACCTATTGAGATCGAGATAGTTCATATCCATATACATATAAGAAGATCATTAAAAATAAAGGTGTAATAATATTGTACATCACCAACATCCACACATGTTAGGGTTTTCTTCTAATCCGTAACCATGGAGCATCTTCCTTACTTAACGGGATGCTTGGGTCATCCTTCATAGCGAAGGGCGGAATTTCATGAAACTTATCATAATCGTCTGACATGTCTGTCTTATCCTCCACCCCCACGATGTTTCTTTTTCTGAAAGAACTATGTGGCGCTTTGGCTCATCGGATGCTATATTCTTTTGCTTATCTTTCCTTTTTCTCGGTTTGGTAGACATGTCCTTCACATAAAAAACCTGAGCCATATCATTGGCTAGGACAAATGGTTCATCTCTATACGCAAGGTTGTTGAGATCCACTGTTGTCATTCCGTATTTCTTGTCTACCTCAACCCCGCCACCTGTCAGCTTGACCCATTTGCACCAAAACAAAGGAACCTTAAAAAAAGTCCATAGTCAAGTTCCCATATCTCCTCTATGTAACCATAATATGTATCCTTTTGCCCATTCTCGTTTGTTGCATCAAATCGGACACCACTATTTTGATTGGTGCTCTTTTTATCTTGGGCGATCGTGTAAAATGTACTCCAATTTATCTTGTACCCTTGGAAAGTCAATATAGTCAAAGATGGTGACCTGGCCAACAAGTACAACTGCTCTCCAACATTTATGTCATTCATGAGATGTGTCTGCAACCAACCGCCGAAAGTCCTCATATGTTCATCTCTAATCCAGGAGCGAGGCTTCCCCGGGTTGTTGGAGTGTACAATATTCTTGTGTTCCTCAATATACGGAGCCACCAAGGTGGAACTTTGCAGAACTGTGTAGTGTGCTTTAGTGAGAGAATGTCCGTCCATACATATCCTTGCTTTCTTTCCTAGCATGCCTTTTCCACTAATTCTACCCTCATGCCGTGATTCAGGAACACCGATGGGCTTAAGGTTAGGAATAAAGTCAACACAAAACTCAATGACCTCCTCTGTTCCATATCCCTTTGAGATGCTTCATTCTGGCCTAGCACGGTTATGAACATATTTCTTTAACACTCCCATGAACCTCTCAAAGGGGAACATATTGGGTAGAAATACAGGACCAAGAATGTTAATCTCAACGACTAGGTGAACTAGGAGGTGAGTCATAATATTGAAGAAGGATGGTGGGAACACAAACTGGAAGCTAACAAGACATTGGACCACATCTTTCTATAACCTTAGTAGACTATCTAGACTGATTACCTTCTGAGAAATTGCATTGAGAAACGCACATAGCTTCACAATGGGTACTCGAACATTTTCTGGCAGGAGTCCCCTCAATGCAATCGGAAGCAACTGGGTCATAAGCACGTGGCCGTCATGAGACTTTAGGTTTTGAAATTTTTTCTCTGCCATATTTATTATTCCCTTTATGTTCGACGAGAAACCAGACGGGACCTTGATACTGTAAAGGACTTCAAAAAAGATTTCCTTCTCTTCTTAGGTAAGAGCGTAGCTAGCAGTACCTTCAAACAGCTCTGGATGCATGCCATCTCGGTCTTTTATATGTTGTTGGTCCTGCCGTGCTTTAGGTGTATCTTTGCTCTTCCCATACACACCCAAGAAGCCTAGCAGCGTCACGCAAAGATTCTTCGTCAGGTGCATCACGTCAATTGTAGAGCGGACCTCTAGGACTTTCCAATAGGGTAGCTCCCAAAATATAGATTTCTTTTTCTACATGGGTGCGTGTCCGACATCGTCCTTCAGAACAGATTGTCTACCAAGACCCTTTCCAAAGATTACTTTTAAATCCTTCACCATGTCAAATACATCATCACCAGTACGGTGGATAGGCTTACACCGGCTGTCTGCATCACCATTGAAATCCTTACCTTTCTTTCTTAGGATGTGCGTGGGCGGAAGAAAACGACGGTTCCCCGGGTACACATTGTTCTTACATTTATCCAAATATATACTTTCAGTATCGTTTAAACAGTGTGTGCATGCATTGTATCCCTTGTTTGTCTGTCCTAAAATGTTACTAAGAGCATGCCAATCATTGATTGTTATGAACAACAACGCTCGTAGGTCAAATTCCTCCTGCTTGTTCTCATCCCACAAACGTACACCTTGTCCGTGCCACAACTGTAAGAGTTCTTCAAATAATGGCCTTAGGTACACATCAATGCCGTTGCCGGGTTGCTTCAGGCCTTGGATGAGCACTGGCATCATAATGAACTTCCGCTTCATGCACAACCAAGGAGGAAGGTTATAGATACACAGAGTCACAAGCCAGGTGCTATGACTGCAGCTGTGCTCCCCAAAAGGATTCATGCCATATGTACTTAGACCAAACCATAAGTTCCTCGCATCACCTACAAAGTCCAGAAACTCTCTCTCAATTTCTCTCCACTGCGACCCATCAGCAGGGTGTCTCAACATCTCGTTTTTCTTACGGTATTCCATGTGCCATCACAACAACTTGGCATGCTCTTTGTTCCTGAATAAACGTTTCAACCGTGGTATTATAGGAGCATACCACATCACCTTGGCATGAACCCTCTTCATGCGGCGCTCGCCCTCAACATCACCAGGGTCATCTTGGCTTATCTTATACCGCAATGCAGTGCATACTGGGCATGCATCTAAATTCTTGTAGTCCTCGCCGTGGTAGAGGATGCAGTCATTAATGCATGCATGTATCTTTTGCACCTCTAATCCTAGAGGGCGGACAACCTTCTTTGCTTCGTAGGTATTGGCGGGCAGTTCGTTATCCTTTGGAAGCAACTTCTTCATTATTTTCAGCAACTTTTCAAATCCTTTGTCAGTCACACCGTTCTCTGCCTTCCATTGCAGCAATTCCAGTGTGCTACCTAGTTTTTTGTGCCCATCTTTACAATTTGGATACAACAATTTGTTGTGATCCTCTAACATCTTCTTGAACTTCAACCTCTCCCTTTCAGTTACGCATTCTTCCTGGGCATCAGCAATGGCCCGACTAAGATCATCATCGGGCAGATCTGATGCCCGTTCTTCATCTTTTTCTTCATCAATGTCTTCCATTGTAGTACCATCGTATTCAGGGTAGTCGTTGTCATTCTCTTCTTCTTTGTTGTCTTCCATCATAACCCCTCTTTCTCCGTGCTTGGTCCAACAATTATAGCCGGTCATGAAACTGGACCGAAATAGGTGGCTATGAAGGACTCTTGAGGAAGAGTATTCTTTATGATTCCGACACACACCACATGGACAAGACATAAAACCATTCCGCTTGTTTGCCTCGGCCACAAGAAGAAAATAATGCACGCCTTTAATGAACTCGTTAGAGAGTCGGTCAACGTACATCCATTGCCAGCTCATCTGCATTATATAATTAATTAAGTACATCAAATATAATCATAATTAATTAGTACTAATCTAAAAAACAACATTAAAGCCAGCAACCGGGACTAAAGATATGATGAACCTTTAGTCCCGGTTGGAGGCACCAACCGGGACTAAATGTGGATGTGGAGAAAACATGTCGACACTATGTCCTCAGTGGGTAGCACTAAGCCAGTAAATTAAATGACTACTATTTTGGGTGGGTGGCAGCATAATCATAATTAATTAGTACTAATCTAAAAAACAAAATTAAAACCAGCAACCGGGACTAAAGATATGATGAACCTTTAGTCCCGGTTGGAACTAAATGTGGATGTGGAGACAACATGTCGACATTATGTCCTCAGTGGGCAGCACTAAGCCAGTAAATTAAATGCCGACACTATTTTGGGTGGGTGGCAGCACTATGCCAGGGTGAGTGTGTCGACATTATGTCTCAGTGCCTGACACTATGTTGTGCTGCTTAATCTATTGTGAAGAACTACAAGATGGTGTGCGAGACCAGGGACACCACTACGGCGAAGCTTCTCGAAGATGTCTTAGGACCTCGTCCTCAGACATCTTCGAGGAGCTCGCCGTAGAGGCACTCTCTAATATGTAAATTAGTTAGCTCCACCAGCATACTGATTTAGCTAGAGAAGATATAAACCGAAAGATGGTGTGGGAGAGTAGGGACACCACTACGGCAGAACTTCTCGAAGATGTCTTAGGATCCCGTCCTTAGACATCTTCGAGGAGCTCGCCATAGAGGCACTCCCTAATATGTGAATTGTGATGTCTTCTTATCAAGCTTTTATGAATTAACCCTATCTTTGTTACAATTTTTTCAGTTTGTAGCAAAACCGGGGCTAATACCCCTGGACCAAAGGTCTGTTTTCTACTAGTGATGCTCTAGTATTTTATTTTTAGTTGATCGACATGTGCTTTATCTAGGTATATTTAATAGGTAGATTTTCAGGAAATCTGCTGAGGCAATCAAATATCATAAACTCTGTTCGATTCTCTAAAGAAAAAAAAAGGTTTTTTTTTTGCAGATGCAGTACACTGATGTATCTGCGAAGGAGAAGGGTTGGCTCCTCGCTTGAGGTTTACTCGATCTACTGGCCTTTGATTTACATTTTGGCACACCTTTGCCCCTTATTAAACCCAGATTTTGATTTAGCCCCTGTGTATCTGCTACTACTTTATTTTTAGTTTTCCTACTAGTACCACACAAGGTCTTCTAGAGCTAGACATTGTCGCTCGCTGGTGTAACTTCGTTTTGCAGCTCCTCTTTAATAATTTGCAGCCCTTGTTACCGTGTTTTTTTACATGCATGCTACTTGTTACCGTTTTCATAGTAAGGCAGATATCACCCCCGAATTTGATTTAAGATTTAAACACTAGCCCGGGTGTAATGAGAGAGCATCCAGAGTATTCGTTTTTCATTGTATCTTTAATTTGTTTTGAACGAATGTGTTCTGAGAATGAGATGTCGCATGAACTATGTGTACGCCTAGAAATTCTCCAACGCCAACACCAACACCTAAGGTTTGCCATAATAATTGGATTAAACCAGTAACATATATTATTCAAATTCAACCAAGTAACAAAATACAGAGGTCATACACAACAACAAAGGAAGTATATGTTGGCATTAACGGTGTAAGTTGGCACATGAAGGAACATTGCACGCTGGTTTGCAAATTCGTAAGTCTCCATTATCGGGCATTAGATGTTTTACAGATGCTGAATGGGTTGATTGTCTAGATGACCGTCGTTCCACAAGTGGTTTTTGTGTTTTTGTTGGACCCATAGTTTTGACATCAAGTACCGAGGCTGAGTACAAGGCATTGGCCAATGGTGCTGCTAAAGCTATGTGGGTAGAGGAACTTGATGTGACTCAGCAGAGTACACCCATTTTATAGTGTGATAATCTTGGGACTACGAATCCAGTATTTCATGCTCAGACTAAGCACATTGAGGTTGATTTCCATTTTGTGTGTGTGAGAGAGTAGTTGCTGGTGCATTGGATGTACAGTGTGGCGTCATTGTACGGGTGATTGTTGAAGTCCCTTTTAACAATCGGGCCGCATTGTAGGACGCCGGCATAGGCACCTTTAATTTTAGGCAAAGTATTCAAGGTCAACTTTTATTACCCTTTATGATACTCCCCCTGAACCAAATTAGCTGACTAACATTTGTTAACGGATGTATCTAATACTAAATCATGTCTAGATACAATCAAATCTAAACAAATCTAAGGCAACTAATTTGGACCGGAGGGAGTATATAAATTGCACTAAATAGAAATAGTCGGTGTAAAAAAAGTCACAATTTGCTACGAGATACATATGGCTTTTGCTAAAATAATATCTACAAATATGTTTGGTAGGGGCTCAAACCAATAGGTTAGATGAGAAATATGGTGTTTTTGACAAAACTAGCAAGGTAGACCTCGCAAATGTGAGGGCACTATCTTTGCCTTGTTGAACAACACAAACACGGGGGAATCATGTTTACTATAGTCAGTAATTTTTTGAATCGTAATTAATCACTTAAAATAGTTATATGGGAAAATTACTTTTTCATGGAATGATATTTTACAGTATGGATATAGTATATTCTTTTGGTAACATGTCACACATGGAGGGGTGTAACCACGTGGATACCTTGCATGCCAGGCCAATCGCGCAAGACTTTTATTTGGTCCATATGAGCATGTGCAACAACTATATTATAAATATGTTAAATATTTACATTATTATCTTTCAGAAATGAATTAATGATATGGTTCATATATCCTCTATAAGAATAGATCGAAAAATTATATCTTTGCCATTTAATGTTCATAAATCAAGTGCAACATGGTAACTGCATCATTGAGATAGAGTGGTATCAATTATTGCATCATGCATATCCTTAGGATAGGATAGCAGAATTATTTGCATTTTTTCTTCTTTAGCATCATCCATTTCTATAAAAGACCGTGATGCCTATTTTGATGTGCATGTATGCTAGACTCTCCTACCTGTCTTTGTTGCATTTTGTTCCTAAAGAGATGGGTGTCCTCAAGGTGCCAATCCTGCTACGGTTGTTAGTGCTCATCCTATTCGTTTTGGTTCATGGTAAGAGTTGTCTAAAAACATCACATGAATACCAATGCACTTCCTAAATGCATAATACTCTACAGATTTGTGGGTAATATGTGAAATTAATACTTTTTTGATGCAAAATCTGTGGAGAAGGCCCCCACTGCGCCGTTATGTGAAATTAGTACTTCATGCCGCACCTTTATGCCTACTTTCTCTATTCAACATTATAGGACTAACTTTTTCATACACCATCACTAGTAGAAAATGGGACTTTGGTTCGGGCCATTAGTCCCGGCCGTGGCTGGGGCTGGGACTAATGGTCCGAACCAGACGGCCCGAGGAGGCCGAGGCACTATGTCCCGGTCCATAAGGAACCATTAGTCCCGGTTTGAGATACAAACCGGGACAAATGGGTCTGGGCCAGCACGCGTGCTCCTGGCAGAACCTTTAGTCCTAGTTTGTATCTCAAACTGGGCCTAATGGCCCGGCCCTATATATATGCACCCAGCCCTTCACTCTCTCCTTTTTTTTCCTATGTGAGAGGTGGGTATAAACTTTGTGCTAACTTTTTTCTTCATATGTACTAGAGGTGTTCGGTGAAATGCCTATTAGAGCGATGCCACTTGAGTTCACACAAGACAAAATATGATATGAGGTGCTAGAGCGACACTTAAGGTTTCTCCTCTTTGTTTTGAAGTGTCCTAAAAGGTTAGCAACTATTTTCTCGTTTTGACTGCGCGGTACTAATTTAAGCATCGTGATTGCGTTTGATATATATGCATGGTTGTATGATGCAGATGAGCCACCCATGGATGTACGGTGACCGATGCTCTGACGCTTACAGAGAAGGCGTGCGTTCTTTTCGCCTTGTGGCCGAGGCGAACAAGCGGCGGGATGGTTTTATGTGTTGTCCATGTGTTGAATGTCGGAATGAGCAGGCTCACACTTCCTCAAGAGTTTTTCAGAGCCACCTGCTTCAGTCCGGTTTCATGTCCGGCTATAATGTTTGGACCAAGCACAGAGAAAGAGGGGTTATGATGGAAGACGGCGATGAAGAAGAGAACGATGATGACAACTACCGATCTATGTTCCCTGAATACAATGATACCGCAGTTGAAGATAATGAAAAAGAAGGGGGTGAAGAACGGGAACCAGATGAGCCCATTGATGATTTTGGTCGGGTCATTAGTGATGCAAGGCGAGACTGCGACACAGAAAAGGAGAGGTTGCAGTTCGAGCAGATGTTACAGGACCACAACACATTGTTGTATCCAACTTGTGAAGATGGCCAGAAGAAGCTGGGTAGCACACTGGAATTGTTGAAGTGGAAGGCAGAGACCGGTATGACTGACTCGGGATTTGAAAAGTTGCTGGTAATAATGAAGAAGCTGCTTCCAAGAAATAACCAATTGCCCTCTAGTACGTACGAAGCAAAGAAACTTGTCTGCCCTCTAGGATTAGACGTGCAGAAGATACATGCATGCCCTAATGACTACATCCTCTACCGTGGTGAGAAGTACGAGAATATGGATAAATGCCCGGTATGCACTGCATTGCGGTATAAGATCAGAAAAGATGACCCTGGTGATGTTGAGGGCGAGCAACCCAGGAAGAGGGTTCCTGCCAAGGTGATATGGTATGCTCCTATAATACCACGGTTGAAACGTTTGTTCAGAAATAAAGAGCATGCCAAGTTGTTGCGATGGCACATGGAAGACCGTAAGAAAGACGGGATGTTGAGGCACCCTGCTGATGGTCGGTAGTGGAGAAAAATCGAGAGAGACTTCCCGGACTTTGCTGGTGACGCAAGGAACTTATGGTTTGGTGTAAGTACCAATGGCATGAATCCTTTTGGGGAGTAGAACTACAGTCACAGCACCTGGCCCGTGACTCTATGTATCTACAACCTTCCTCCTTGGTTGTGCATGAAGCGGAAGTTCATTATGATGCCAGTGCTCATCCAAGGCCCGAAGCAACCCGGCAACGACATTGATGTGTACCTAAGGCCATTAGTTGATGAACTTCTACAGTTGTGGGCCAAACCAGGTGTACGTGTGTGGGATGAGCACAAACAGCAGGAATTTGACCTACAAGCGTTGCTGTTCGTAACCATCAATGATTGGCCTGTTCTTAGTAACATTTCAGGACAGACGCACAAAGGATAAAATGCATGCACACACTGTTTAGATGAGACTGAAAGTATATATCTGGATAAATGTAGAAAGAATGTGTACCCGTACAATCGTCGTTTTCTTCCGCCCAGTCATCCCTTAAAGAAGAAAGGCAAGCATTTCAATGGCAAGGCAGAAACCCGGACGAAGCCTGTTCCCCGTAGTGGTGCTGATGTATTTGGTATGGTCAAGGATTTGGATGTAATCTTTGGAATGGGTCCTGGAGGAAAACCTGTTCCGAAAGACCCCATTACCGGACACGCACCCATGTGGAAGAAGAAATCTATATTTTGGGAGCTACCCTATTAGAAAGTGCATGAGGTCCGCTCTGCAATCGACGTGATGCACCTGATGAAGAATCTCTGCGTGAATATTCTAGGCTTCCTGGGCTTGTATGGGAAGTCAAAAGATACCCGGCAGCACGAAAGGACCAGCAACATCATAAAGGACGAGACGACAAGCATCCAGGGCAGTTTCAAGGGCTTGCCAGCTACGCTCTTACCAAAGAAGAGAAGGAAATCTTTTTTGAAGTCCTTTTCAGTATCAAGGTCCCGTCTGGCTTCTCGTCGAATATAAAGGGAATAGTAAATATGAAAGAATTTTTTTTTCAAAACCTAAAGTCTCATGACTGCGATGTTCTTATGACGCAATTGCTTCCGGTTGCATTGAGGGGAATTCTACCAGAAAATGTTCGACTAGCCATTGTGAAGGTATGTGCATTCCTCAATGCAATTTCTCAAAAGGTAATCGATCGAGAAAGTCTATCAGGATTACAGATTGATGTGGTCCAATGTCTGGTCAGCTTCGAGTTGGTGTTCCCGCCATCCTTCTTCAATATTATGACGCACCTCCTAGTTCACCTAGTCGAAGAGATTAGAATTCTCGGTCCTGTGTTTCTACACAATATGTTCCCCTTCGAGAGGTTCATGGGAGTCTTAAAGAAATATGTTCATAACCGTGCTAGGCCAGAAGGAAGCATCTCCAAGGGCTATGGAACAGAGGAGGTCATTGAGTTTTGTGTTGACTTTCTTCCTGACCTTAAGCCGATTGGTGTTCCTGAATCTCGGTAGAGGGGAGGATGACTGGAAAAGGCACACTAGGAAGGAAATCAATGGTATGTAGGGATGGGCATTCTTTCACTCAAGCACACTACACAGTTCTACACAATTCCACCGTGGTGGCTCCGTATATCGAGAAACACAAGAATATTCTACGCTCTGAAAACCCGGGGAAGCCTGAAACCTTGATTAAAGGGGAACACGAGAAGTATGGTTGCAGACACATCTCATGAATAACACCACTGTTGGAGATGAGTTGTACTCGTTGGCCAGGTTACCATCTTCGACTATATGTACTTTCCAAGGGTACGAGATAAATGGGAATACATTTTACACGATCGCCCAAGATAAAAAGAGCACCAACCAAAACAGTGGTGTCCGCTTTGATGCAACAGATGACAATGGGCAGATTGACACATATTATGGGTACATAGAGGAGATATGGGAACTTGACTATGGAGCTACTTTTAAGGTCCCTTTGTTTCGGTGCAAATGGGTCAAGCTGACAGGAGGGGGGGTACATGTAGACGAAAAGTACGGCATGACAACAGTGGATCTCAACAATCTTGCGTACATGGATGAACCATTCGTCCTAGCCAACGATGTGGCTCAGGTTTTCTATGTGAAAGACATGTCTACCAAACCGAGAAAAAGGAAAGATAAGCAAAAGAGTACAAAATACGATGAGCCAAAGCGCCACATAGTTCTTTCAGGGAAAAGAAACATCGTGGGAGTGGATGATAAGACATACATGTCAGAAGATTACAATAAGTTTCATGAAATTCCGCCCTTCAAAGTGAAAACTGACCCAAGCATCCTGTTAAATGATGAAGATTCTCCATGGCTACGGTGCAGAACCACAACACTAGATGTTGGTGATGTGTAATAATGTATTAAACCTTTTATTTGAGACATAAATCTATGTAATTAAACCTTTTATTTGAGACATAAATCTATGTAATGTATTAAACCTTTTATTTGAGACAGAGGTGGGAACCGGTGGAAAGCGCGGGAACGCAGTGGCACGGGAAACTTTCATCCCGGGTGGGGGCTCAAACCGGGACAAAAGATGGGGGGCCTTATCTGGGGGAGGCTTATTTGGGAGGGCCTTATCTGGGGGGTGGCTAACCTTTAGTACCGGCTGGTGGGTGCAACCGGGACTAAAGGTGGTTTTTGTGTCATCTAACAAAACTGTCGGTGGGATAAGGACGCGTGGGTAACCTTTAGTACCGGGTGGGGGCTCAAACCGGGACTAAAGCTGTCGGTAGGATAAGGACGCGTGAGTGGACGCACTGCTCGATGAGATAAAGCATGTAGCGCACGACGCCTTCTCGGAGGAAGAAGACAAAGTAGAAGCGGCGCCGTGCCTATAAAAGGAGCATCGATACGCCATGGCAAGCAACTCAACAAGCCAACATGGATGGAGAGTTTCATCCCTATGGATGGAGGAAAGGGTTGGGAAATCTCCCGTGGCGGTACTTCTCGAAGATGCCCTTGGTGCACACGCCCTATGGCATCTTCGGAAGTTCCGCCTCAGAAAATATTTTCCTGCTAGCCCGTGAAAGGCTCCATCTCCGCCTCCCTGGGGTTACAGGTATGGTGGAAGCCATGGGATAGAGTGGAGAGAGGCGGCAGATATGAGTGTAGATGTGCTATGGCAACGATCAAGCCAACATGGATGGAAGTTTCATCCCCATGGATGGAGGAAAGGGTTGGGAAATCTCCCGTGGTGGAATTTCTCGAAGATGCCCTTGGTGCACACGCCCTATGGCATCTTCGGAAGTTCCGCCTCGGAAAATATTTTCCTGCTAGCCCGTGAAAGACTCCATCTCCGCCTCCCTGGGGTTAGAGGTATGGTGAAAGCCATGGGATAGAGTGGAGAGAGGCGGCAGATATGAGTCTAGATGTGCTATGGCAACGACCAAGCCTAAACCCTAAACCCTAAACCCTAAACCCTAAACCCTAAAGGGGCTACCCTCGTACGGAGAAAGCTACAGGGGTAGACAATCCGAGGCCCCCAGTCTAGGGTTTCGCTAGAGGAAGACCACCGGAGCGTCGGAATCACATGAAAATGGCAAAATGGTTAATAGTTTGACTAGTTAGAATAATTATTTTATAAAACAGAAAATGGATTTGAATCTCTGATTCAAATTCAAGCACTTTTTATATTAAAAATATGCAAAATATAATAGTTAATGCATTTTTAAATTAGAAATGGCAAAATGGTTATTAGTTTCACTAGTTAGAATAATTATTTTATAAAACAGAAAATAGATTTGGATTTGTTATTCAAATTCAAGAACTTTTCATGTTGAAATTTTTCTTAAATTCATAAGTATGCAAAAATTGTAAAATTCAAATGTTTAAATAATATGCTAATTGAATTTTTTTTAAACAGGCGCGCCCTAGGGTGTTTTTTTTTGAAAAAGGGACCCTAAGCCTGAAACCCTAAACCCTAAACCCTAAAATATTGTAAACTTTTATCAGATTTAATAATATTGATATATAGTAGTTTATTTAATAACATAGTATGCAATAAGGTGGGAAACAGAGGTTGTAGTCAATTTTTTTAAAAAGGGGCCTTTAGTCCCGGGTTGTGGCATGGCCCGGGACTAAAGGGTGCTGTTGGCGCGCACCCCGTGGGCAGTGCCGAAAAGCCTTTAGTCCCGGAGCAAGCCACGGGCCGGGACTAAAGGTCATACCTTTAGTCCCGGTTTGTGGCTCGCCCCGGGACTAAAGGCCCTTTAGTCCCGGTGCGAGCCACGAACCGGGACTAAAGGTTCATCCATTTAAATACGCGCCGCTTCGCTCCCCTAATCTCCATCTCCACACTCTGCAGACGCGCGCGAGGACGACGACGACGCCGGCAGGCTGCCAAAATTTGGACCGCCTCTCGCCGCCTCTCCAGCCGTCTGCACAGCCGCCCCGCCGCGCCGCCGCCTCTCCAGGCGCCACGGACGTCCGCCTCGCTGCGCGCCGTGCCTCCTCCATCGTCCCTGTCCCCGGCGAGCCCCGCCGGAGGTAACTCCCTCCTCCCGCCGCGCGCCGCGCCTCCTCCATCCCCGGCCCCGACGAGCCCGGGCGGCGCCCCCGACCACGCGCTGCCTCTCCAGCGGCTCTGTCCCCGCCGGCCCCGGCCACTTTTTTTAATTTCGTGTATCTTTTTTATAGTATATTGTATATATAGTATATTGTATATTGTATATATATTATATGTTTTTATGGTATATTATACATATAGTATATTGTATATATGTTTTTTATAGTATATTATAGATATAGTATATTGTATATAGTATATTTTACAGTATATTATAGATATATAGTATATTGTATATATGTTTTTTTCTTTCGTGTATCTTTTTATATGTTAATAATTATTACTAGTATATAGATATATATATAGTATATATATATATATGTTTGTGTATAGTAATAGAATATATATAGTATATATATATGTTTTTTTATTTCTTGTATCTTTTAGATATAGAATATTGTAATATAATAGATATAGTATATTGTATATATATGGAGTATAGTATATATGTGTATAGTATATATGGAGTATAGTATATATGTGTATAGTATATATGGAGTATATATAGTATGATGGTGAGAGGCCAACGGCACTATCGGTTGTCGACGATGCGTCGATGACTCGGTGGTGCTTGCGGGCCGCCCGGACTTAGGTTTAGGGCATCGCTAGAATTTTGCTAATGTTATTGTGTGCATTTTGTAGAAAACTATGGATCCAATCTAGAGAGACCTAGCACAGGAAGAAATTCTCGAGGATATGATCAACGACACCCCCATGTTGATCCACCCGAATCTCCGTCGATTTATCTGAACCCCTCCGGTGAGTATGACGAAAGTACAGGGGACCTTATTTGCAATGACGGGATTAGGATACCTCGGGATACATGGCAGAAAGTGGTGAAGGAGATTAAAGCGGGGACAACAAAGTTCCGTCCCGATAGAGAGAAAGACTTGCAGACAAAGGTCCTCGGGAATGACGAACGCGGAGGACGTGTACGAGGCCTTGGCCCTAGTTATACGTGGGAGATGGGGTTTCCCAAAGACAGAGATACTTATAGGAGCCGAGAGAGAGAAAAGAGGCGACGTCAGGAGGAGGAGGGAGACAAGTTCACCGAGTTGATAGGAACACTTTGAATGCATCAGCAACAGATTGACGAACTTCGAGGAGCAGCGCGCCTGCAAGATCCTGTACTCAATATTACCGCTGTCCCATCTCAGCGGAAAAGTAGCGTGGCTGAATCGGAGGTCCCTTCTGACGATGCACGTATGGTAGATGGCGGTCCTGGCTACCCCGTGGATGGAATCAAGGAGCAGGCATCTTGTGAGCTCCATCAGAAGGTGAAGAACCTATCCATCAAGGTGGCGGTCGGATGTGCTTTACCTTGTCCACCTGGCGCACGCTGGCATGGCCGTGAGATTCCAGCTGGCTATGCTAAAGTTGGTGTGGATGAAATCGCAATGGGATGGGACTCAATGGTGCTTGACATCCCTGGACCTGAAGGTGAGAGGACACTCGGAGAAGTACTGGGTGGTATCATTTTATGGGACAAGAACAACATCAAGCTTCCAGGCTGGACGCCAAAGCCAACACCGCCTCCGAGTGGTCGCATGTCACCTTCACCTCCATCACCTCCAAGAAGCCCACCCCATGACTACGACCACCACAGCCCGAGTCCATCTCGATCTCCGCCGCAGCCTCCGATTAGTACTAAACAACACAGGAGCCCAAAACAACAAATGTCGCCCCTCCCAAGAGTACCTCATAAGAATCTTCCTATCAGACCTTACGATCGTACTGACGAGGAAACTGACATGATCGTAAAGGCCGAATGTGTTGCGCAGCTTCAAAAGAAGAAACCCGAGCCCGCCCCGGTATACACCGAGAAGCAAAAAGCGTATGCACTTTCTTTTCTAAACACAAAATCGCAATATGACTTGCACCATAAGCCAGATGACTTTCGACGCACACTTCAGAAGGAAGTGAAGAAGAGCAAATCAAGTAGAAGTGCAAGCGGGAGAAAATCATCAAGTCAAAGTGCAACCGGGAAAAGAAAGGATGCCCCCCAGCTCGGGGAACAGGCCAAAAAATCGACCCCACCCCTCAAGGTGGTATCCTATGACACTCCCCAGCAGGATATGGAAGAAGCTAAGAAGCTTGCGGCCACTATGAATGTGACCGTTGAGGAATTGCTAGGTTCCCAGGACGACAAGTTACCCAAGGATCAGGTAGTCCCTACATATGTCCCAGGGAAGCCTCTGGTCAGCTTTGAGCAGTTCCAACAACTGCCAACACAAATGCGGAGTTTACATAAATGGTACTTGAAAGCCGTAAAGGAGGAGAGAATAATGATCGTGGCGAAAGTCCCACATGACTACTACTTCCGAGAAGAAGCGGTCCATGTTGAGTTTCCAGAACTCTTCCAGTTATACACTTTCGACGCCCTCGACAAAAGTCTCATGAGTTGCTATTGTCTGTAAGTTGTTTAATTCATTGTCTATATATAAGCTGTTCATTTTTTTCAGTTGTTCAGTTCATTGCATGTAATTATCCTAATTATATCCGTTTGTACTCTATTATTATGCAGAATGAAGATCATGGAATTTAAAAGAAGGTCAATCTTCAGTGTTGGGTTCATTGACCCAGATAAAATACATTGTCGGACGCTAAAGGAAAAACCCGAGGACACACAGGAAAACCTTCTAAGGTTTCTAATGGAGCAAAATTTATGTGACCACATACTGTTTCCTTACAATTTCGCGTAAATGTCTTACTCTATTGTACACATTCTCTTTTGCTTACTCGATGTTAAGTGTAATTGATGAGTTACTGATGTATATATAAACGTGTACAATTTTCACTGGATTCTCATGGACATTCAACTTGATAAGGGAAGAGTTGAAGTCATGGACCCATTAAAGAGACCCCTGGAACAGTTTAGTGACATGCAGGACATGCTCCAGAGGTAATTTTCGCGCTACAGCGGTCTCTTTCGTTGATTTCCTGAGATATCACGTAATAAATAACTCATTCATTTTCTTTACCGGGTAGGGTTTGGAACCAATTCAAGAGTGCGGTTACGGGTGACTTTACTGAGAAGATGACGTTTAAGCCGGTCTCGGTAAGTAGTAGGCGTATCTCTTTACTTCTAGTTTCAATACAATTATGATGCTGGATTATTATTTTGATTGAATTCTATTCTCGTAAAGTGCACGAGGCAGCTACAGGGGACGAATCTATGTGGATTCTATGTTTGCGAGTTCATTCGCACGTTTACCAGTGAGCTGAATGATTATAGAGTTGATGTAAGCAATACATTCATAACATTATTTTTATTACCGTCACTTTTTGTTATGATGATTGATATTCATATTGATCTCCTTTTCTTATATAGTTCGAGAAAATGCGGGATCAGCTCCTACCAGAGCAACGCGTAGTAGCAATTGCTGAAGAACTGACATGATTCTTGATGAACGAGATGATAGATGACGCCGGAGAATTTACTGTGAATAGGCGCCGATGATCCCCGACCGTGTAATTGAATAGACGGGCTCTAGTCCCGATAATTGTGATCTCCATGTGTAACTATCATGTATATATTTGTATGTTCGATCTTAAGAGAAGTTATCTTATGTATGCACGAACATGTACGGTATGTGGTAGCGTAGAAAACTATTTTGAAATAAAAAAAAAATACAAATTAAATTCTCTGCCGCGGCAGAGAAAATGCCTAAAATTCTGCCGCGGCAGAGAAGCATTTGTCCCGGTTCGTAATACGAACCGGGACTAATGGGGGGGCACCCAGAGCCCACAGAGACAGCCACGTGGATGCCCATTGGTCCCGGCTGGTAAGAGGGCTAGGACTAATGGGTGGGCCTTTAGTCCCGCCCCTCCAGTCCCGGTTACCAGGACCGGGACTAAAGCCCCTTACGGGCCGGGACTGGAGGCCCGTTTTCCACTAGTGCATATTGTGATTGTTGTTTTTTAGGATATGAAGCCAAAACATGCAATGTGCCCAGCAAGACCTATAACACTTGGCGATGCAAGCAAGATCCATGTGATGATGCCTGCCAAAAGGAGGGCTTTGCCGAAGGGCAGTGTTTCTTATTCCGTGCCAGACCCTATATTATGCGTTGTTTATGTAAGAAAGTGTGCTAATATGAACATGCTGCAGCCCGTCGCAGGATGTGTGATATAATAACTAGAAATACTGCTCAACGGTTTGAAGCAATCTTGTTGTACTCGTCCATTTAGAGAACGAACTGCCTCAGCACTACTAGAAAATTGACTAACCCTGTAGGGCAAAAACCGTCAGGAAAAGAACAACAACCGACATGAATATTTATCCTGTCAGAAAACCGTCAGAAATAGCCATCAGGAATAGCTTGCCAGGAATGAAATTGTATGCTTGACGGTTGGTTGTCAGGTACAATGTCCCTATCGGTTATTTCTGACGGCTAGCTGACAAGAAAGCAAATCCTGCCAGATCTAGGACGTCCCAGAAAACTATGTTCTTGCCGTTCATGTGCCAGAAAAAACCGTAAGGAATATTAAGACATGATGAGAAAAGAAAACAAAATATTGTAAATGTAATTACTACAGTGGTCAACACATACACGATCAGAATGGGCTAACAATTCACATATCTAATATACTCGTAGGAATTCCTTCAAAATTCTGCATACAACAACCAAAGTCACACGTGTGAGACCATCTCGAGGCACGCGCAAGTGCACCATCAAAAAACTAAATATTCACAACGGTTGATCACATTTTCTGCCTTAAATGTTCCTGCTGCAAATTTCTCATTCATGTTTCTGCACTAGAAATATTGATCGAAGTGTTTAAAATGTGTGAAATGCCAACATTTATATAATTTAAAGGAATATTGCTACACATCAAACTAATGTGTCGTATTTAGAATTTAAGTAGCATCTGGATACTTATTGAAGGCAGGCTTTTCCTACCTAACATCTGCCACAACAGATATAGACCTCTACAAAATGAATAAGTCACACTATAGAAACCATCACGGAATTAATTGATTGTTTACGGTAGGAAATCGTACCTCAAATTCTTGTTGCAACCCCCCTGTTCTGCACACGATACTCCCTATACTTACTACAACTGCTCGATGCTTCGCAACCCTTACATAATGGAAGGGAATAAATGATGAGTTATGGACAAACAAAGAGTTCTCTATGTATATTGTCAACAATTCTTACCCCAATCCTTAAGACATGCTTAAACTAGACCAGCATAGGTGGTACCGATAACATTTGGCCCATAAACATAATTTTAATAGTCCATAGAGAACTTGTCGTTTTTATGTATTATGTCCGTTTTCATGAGCTATAGCTCTTAGATTTGGGGTTCCAGGGCGATTAACAAGGCCCGTGAGACCCGGTATTTGTTTTAGAAAAATGACCAAAAACTTGTCATTTTCGCATTTTAGGGATGTTTTCAAAAGCTATAACCCATAGATTTGGGGTTCTAGGGAGGTTCATAAGGCTCGTGAGACCCGATATATGTTTCAGATGAATGACCGACAACTTGTCATTTTCACGTTTTAGGACTGTTTTCATGATCTATAGCCCATAGATTTGGAGTTTTGGGACGATTCACAGGGCCCAATTAGACTCGATACATGTTGGAGAGGCATGACTGAAAACTTACCTTTTTCGCGTTTTAGGGCCATTTTCATGAGCTATAGCCCACAGATTTGGGGTTCTGGGGCGATTCACGAGGCCCATGAGACTCGTTATTTATTAGAGAAGAATGACCAAAAACTTGTTGTTTTCGCATTTTACGGCAGTTTCTATGATCTAGAGCCCATAGTTTTGAGGTTCTCGAGCGATTCACAAGACCCGTGAGACTTGGTATATGTTTCAAAGGATTCATCGAAAACTTGTCGTTTTCACGTTTTAGGGCCGTTTTCATGAGCTATAGCCCATAGATTTGGGGTTTTAGGGCGATCAGTAGGCTCGTGAGACCCAGTATTTGTTTCACAGAAATGACCAAAAACTTGCCGTTCTCACATTTTAGGGCCATTTTCATAAGCTATATAGCCCATAGATTTGGGATTCCAAGGAGATTCACAAGGCCCGTGAGATGCGATATATGTTTTAGATGAATGAACGAAAACTTGTCGTTTTCGCGTTTTAGGGTCATTTTTATGAGCTATATCCCACAGTTTTGGAGTTCTCGGGCGATACACAAGGCTCATTAGACTCGGTACATAGAGAACAAGAACTGAATGTGCGTTCTAGCTGGCCTGAGCAATTCATCAAATATCCTCTTACGTTGGCAACATTTCCAATCTCTACTGACAAAAAACATTAAGAAAGGACATACATAAATTATATACATAAGTTGTGTCTTCCTCCAATTTCATTTTCAACCTCCCGTGCATCACAATACTGAGGAGAAATGTGGTGCTCCATGTGCCTAGTCTTCATGTACACAAGTTCAGAACAAAACGAGTAATTTTTTTGGAACACAATACTGAGGAGAAAAGCAGACTTCTTTTCAGAATTCATCTAGTACATTTTATCAAAATATTGCTACTTTTCAAAGATTCACTGCATCAATAGGAGAAGCCGACGGCTCCGGTGGTGGAGAAGCCGACGGCTCCAGTGGTGGAGAAGCCGACGGCGAGGTATATATATGAAGTCTGGTGATCAGTAGATGCATTAACTGAGTTGTATATATATATATAAATTGACGAATGTTTCTTCTCTTAGGCCTCCACATCGAGCAAAAAATATTCCAAACGAGGCCCGGCCAAAAAGTTGGACGCATCTACGCGTTATACGATTACGCGGGTATCACCACGGGGTGAACCGGTGGAACCCGAAAAGGCTAAAATTGTATTTAAACAACAATGCGGAGTTATGGTTAGGGATCGCATCCCGATCACCGTTCGAGAGTGGAATAAGACCAAAGGGGCGAAAGAGGGTGAGTATGTCTCCGACAGGTGCAAAGAGGGTCTTTGGAATGACCTCATGACACATTTTACCCTGCCAGAATATGAGGATGATGCCGACACAACTGCATTGAGGAAGAAAGTCAAGCAGTGGACTCTTACGAAGATGGCCGAACTATTCAAGAACTGGAAGAAAGCATTATGGCAAAAGTATCAGAAGACGAAGAAGACTCCTAAATTTGAATGCTATCTAACGAAGCAGCAAGTTAACTAGGATGCATTTGTGAAGTACAAGGAGTCACAACCTGCTATGGAAATGAAGGAAAAAACAAGAAAATTGCCGCGATGAAGAAATATCACCATCACCTAGGGCCAGGGGCTACGCGGCTGCCATGCCAAAGTGGGATGCTAAAGAGAATGAGCTGCTTGCTAAAGGGATCACTCCAGAACCAATACGCGAAGAATGGGTCTGAGGGCAAGGAAGTGGTTCCTTGGACATGGGAGTGAGTATGACGAAAGTACAGGGGACCTTATTTGCAGTGACGGGATTAGGATACCTCGGGATACATGGCAGAAAGTGGTGAAGGAGATTAAAGCGGGGACAACAAAGTTCCGTCCCGATAGAGAGAAAGACTTGCAGACAAAGGTCCCGCACGCGCATGGCTTGCCGTCGGCCACCGGAAGCCATTGACAGCCAATTCCCTCCCTCCCACGCCACTTACAACCCTTGCCCCGCCGATTCTACCCCTCCTCTGGTCTTGGTGGGCGCCGCTGCCGCTCAGCCAAACCCTATGGAGCTGCCCTTACGCCTAAAACACACAAGCATGCACTCTGGTTATGCTACTTCCTTTTTACCTACACGTAAAACACGCAAGCATGCACTCTAGAAGTCTCCAAAAGCTTCAAAGCTCTCTACCATGTCATTTATGGAAACCTAAAAAAGACTAGAAGTAAATTTGCAATTCATCTAGGAGACAAAAATTTGTATGTGAAAACATGTGCTTTTGTTATAATTCTTCACTAAAACAATATTAATAAATAATTAAGGCATGATGCCTGAAAAATAAAAACTTAGAGTTGGTTTCATTAAATGAAGTGAAACTAGAGTTTCCTCAGTGGGGCTTAATTTACATAATAAAAACCATTACATCATAACATTTACATGGTTTTTTGTAATTATGGTAGGAAATCATATTAGCTTAACATTATATGTCATTAGGAAATCATATTAGCCTTCTCTGGTCCACCTGTCATTTCTTTCTCTCTTATAGCCTTGCGTCTTGTCAAGTTGGAGCTCAGCTGCTGGACTCCTCTCACCAGATCGACCGGCGGCGACCTCCGGCCGGGCGACTATGAGCTACCGCATGACTGCGTGACCGGCGGAGAACTCCGGCTGGGTGAATAGGAGCAATCGCACACGGACCATGGCAATCCTTGGTCGAATTTCTCAAGCATTTTGACTGCAGGCACGCAGCAGTCGGTTTATTTGATGGGAAACCGAGGACCGAACCAAATAATCTGTGCCCCAATTCCTGGGTTAGTCCTTTATTAGATAACTGACCGGTCACAGTTTTTTAAAACCTAATTTTTGAATTACCCAGAAAACCGAACCGATTGGTTTGGTCTAACTGAATGCCCACCAGATTTTGCATATCCTCTATGACAGGCTTCGCAAGTCGTGGTCTCCTAGACTTGTGTACCGTGGAGGAGATGCGGATTTTGGGGCTCCAGAGATGGATCGTGGAGGATTAGTCTTGCACCAGGGAAAAAAAATCCCAGGACATGCCACTCGATGCGGCACCGCACCACAGAATACCCGTGCTATATGGATAAAAGATCTTTAAATAAAATTAGAGTGAAATTTGCATATCGAGATTTGTTCTCAAATTTAACTACCAAATTCATAGAATATTACTCAAACGTTTTATTTAATGCATAGTTCTAAAGAAAATACACTTCTGCTTTAGTGCTACTCCCTTGCCAACCTAAAACACAACAACAACTGAGATTGCTCTGTACCCCTTCATAACTAAGGGCGTGATGGTCATTAATGAATTCTCAATTAATCATAACGAATGAATTAAATCGTATCTAGTCATGTAGAAACCCACATTAAATATAAACTAGGAAATCCGTACATCCAAAAGCGGTCCGCGAGGTTGGAGGCTGGGAGGTGACAAACGTCTTAGGTGCTCGATCTCCCAGTCAACGGCCTCCTCACCGGCCTGCAACCATGTTCCCGCCGCGAGGCCCTGAACGTCTGTAATTAATCATGTGAATGAAGAATCTAATGCATGTTTCTCTCCAATATGTCTCCCTCTCGGTCTCTCTCTGAACTAGGAGGAGATGGCGATCGGCCGTGCTGCCGCGAGACGAACGTAGATGGGAATTCCTGCCATAATAACTATGTACATGGGTATATGGGTTTCCGTGGGCCAACAAATTTAATGTTTTAATTAACTAATTAAGGGAAAATACCATATTAGCCTTTATAAATTTGGAGAGGGGAAGCACCGGAGCATGCCTCAAGAAAATAAAGTTACTAATTTTTATTAGGGGCTGTTAATAACAGACATGAAATTTATATGGAAGGGTTCATATATATCATGCAAATTTTCTTTACAGGGAACACTCATGGTGTATTATAACATATATGCATACGTGCAACCCACACACATCCCTCTCCACGGATGAGATTCATCCAGCAGCAGTAAAGGTCGCCTCCCCACGAGTATCCAAATCCACCTTGTTTAATTTCTTTGGTACCACTCCGTCAGACAACTTGCAGCATGCCGCTCCTCCTTTAATTAGCCTTCACCCAATCCTTAGGCACACCATCGGAAAACCGGCATGATTCGGTATTTTTTTATAAAGGTAACATATTAATATAGCGAAGGTATCAAATATACACAGCCTTTGCAACAACGTAGTGCGCTAATAGTTCTACGGATATGCACATTCAAAAAAGAAAAAAGAATTACATCAAAGAAAAGTACTACTACAGTGATCAGTTCCTTAAAACCACGGACCAAACACCACCAGAAATCTAATAGCATCAAAAGCGATGCCTCCAACAAAAGAACAGTGCTCAAGTGGGGCAAAATCGACCCGAAAAAGTGATGTGCGACAAGAAACCTATACGTGAACTGGGATGATATTCACCCAGTTGTTGTGGGCTGTTAGGTGGGGTATTGGGAAGTTTCAGCCTATTATCTTTTAACAGGGTTCTTTCAGTCAATTCGGATAATAAATGTTTAAAACCGAAAATCTCAATTATTTTCGGTTTTTAAGAACTACGGAGCGAATTAGGCACTGAAATCTCAGTTTCGGTCAGTTCTAGATCGGTCCCAGTTCTTTCGGTTTGGTATTTCGGTTCTGGGTTAAAATGCCTGCCTCTACTCTACGAGACAGGCAAGCTTCGTGCAGCGGGTCTCACCAGTGCTGCTACATGAAAAAACGTACTGGAAGTATCGACAGATGGATCTTTAGTTAATCCAATTGTCAACAAATAAAAACATATCTCCTGGACCAGAGAGTTGTAGCTCAGGTATGAAAACTTCAAATATTATTCCTCACAACTTGATTTTGTAGAACACATGCATCGTCACACACGAACAAAGATAAATCATTGATTATTGCATAAAATGCACTTGCAACCATCTTGATAGCACCCCGTGGCAAGATTGACGGTGCATCCTGGGCACAGCGTATGCTCCATCTTCGCCTGACACGCCATTTCACAGTTTTCATCATCACATATTGATGGTAGAGGGATCATATAAATATTACACCCATTTTTTGCATCTGTAAAGTTAAATATTGCACCATGAAAAATTGTATACAATGAAAAAAAATCAAGCCATACGACATGGCTATAGATTGCCAAAGGATAAAATATACGAGTACGGGAAACGAATAAGTAGATACCAGTTGAAAGTGTGGTGGATGCGATGATCAGAAGCAACATCAGAATTGTGGACTTCCTCGCCATCTTAGTTAGATCTAGCGTCGATCAATGGGAGATATTATATATGGTTTGGTTATGTTACACGTGGATGCTAGAAGAGATCAACCTTTATAGAGCACGTGACATAAATGCTCATTATTACTCCATTAATTCAATAATATTCAAGATTTAGTGTACAATAAATGCTAATTATTACGGTAATAATGGGTAATGATTTTCGTAGATTTAATAAGATTTTTAATTAGGTAAACACTAACTACCATGGGTTGTTTTCAACTTACTAAGGGACAGTGTGGGGAGTCAACCTCAATCTCTTAGTTTTAGTGGGCTGATGGTAAGGGTAAGGGCAAGCGCAAGCGCAAGGTCCACTGGATTAGTTGGGAAAATAAGTGTTCTACCAAGCGCGGTGGTGGTATGGGTTTTAGAGACTATGGTGATTTTAATCAAGCTTTACTAGCCAAGCAGGCGTGGAGATTAGTTACTAATCCAGATTTTCTTTGCGCGAAGGTTTTACGGGCACGATATTTCTAAGATAGGGAGTTCATGAAAGCCTCATGTCCTAAACGAGTGCCTCTAACACATGGAAATACATCCTGCATGGCGGGGGCTGCTCAAGGAAGGCATGGTATGGAGGGTTGGGGATGGCCAGAAGATCGATGTGTGGAACCACAACTGGATCCTGAAAGAACATTTCATAATCTCTAGTGTTTTATGTGTTAGATAACAGTTTCAAAAATTATTTAATTGTGTGTTTAGTGGTGCAGAATACTTTTTCCACCCAAATGCCGCTAAACCAAAGTTTTTGGGGGCGGATTATCCGCCCCTACCAAGGGCCAGATTATCCGCCCCACAGAGTTCGTGAAAGCCCCCAAAGCGCATCACACAGAAGGGGGCGGAGTTTTTCCCAAATTAACCGGCCAGGGCCGAAGCTTTTTCCCAGGCCGGATAATCCGCCCCACCAAGGGGCCGGACAATCCGCCTCAGGAGTTTTCCATAGGTGACCAAGGCACGTCACGCAGAGAGGGGGGCAGAGTTTTTCCCGGATAATCCGTCCCTAGGAGTTTTCCAAATACGGCCAAGGCACTACACGCAGACAAGGGCGGACATTCGGTCCGGATTATCCGTTTCCGGTCCGGATGTTTGCCCCGGCCGGATAATCCAGCCCCCACTTAGGACAAATAATCCGGCCCCTGATTCGTCCAACGACAGCTTTTGGATGGGCTATAAATAGCTCTTCAGATCCCCATTTCAGATCTCCTGGATCCTGCGAACATATCGATTCAAGCGCGATCTCCATCTTCAATCACTCAAAGGCTCCAGGATTTGGGGAATCGAAGGAGGAGACCTTGATCTACATCGGCATCCATCAAGATCTTCACTTCCCTGCATTCACTTGGAGGATTCTTAATCTAGTATTTCTTGCAAATATCTATATCTCAATTTTGGTTATTGATTAACTTGTTCTTGTAGCAGCTTGTTATCATTACGGGAAGCCTCCAATTCAGTTATGGATGCGTGCCCCTCTAGTGTTGTAAAGGCTCTGGTTCCCACCTATAAGAGTACCAAATAGTGGAATGTGGATTAGGCCTTTGGTGGCGAGATCCATCAGAGAATATGGTGAGGCCTATTGTGGTGTGGTGGTCTTAGTACTGTCCACTTCTCCAACGCATACGTACTTCCCTAAACAAGGAAGAAATTGCGGTAAAACAAATCATGTGTCTCCGCATGCTCCACTACGATTACACCGTTCCACTCTCTTTGCCTCTACTCGCTTAGTAGTTAGATTTACATAGAGATAAATTTCTCTTAGTTGCATATCTAAAGAATTTACCTTTGTGTTAAGCCTAAAATCGAAAAAGAACTAAAATATGGTGTAGCACCTATTCACCCCTTCTAGGTGCCCATACCATCCATTTGAGATCCCTCGATCAACCTTTCAAAGACCTTTAGGTCATTTACCAGATGTGGAGGTGGACAAGGTACATGAACTTTTATTGACATGAGGACAAGGCTGGGATGTGGAAAAACTCCAAGAGATATTCTATGAGGCGGATGTCACAGACATCTTGAAGATACCAATTGGTAGAGCTGGATCAGAGGATTACATGGCATGGAGTTACACCAAAAATGGTAGTTTCAGTGTTCGGTCTGTTATATGTTGATCCAAATTCTACAAAGTAGAGGCCAACTTTTGACGGAGCGGAGCGAGGCCTGTCGCCAGAGGCTTGGGCCGATATATACTTCTTGTAAGCCGCCGGCTGGGATAAGTTGCATCTGTGAAATCCCCGGTGTTGTGTAAACACTCTCCGTTATAGTAAAGTTTTGCTGGCTGGCGCCCGTGGTTTTTCTCTCTCTTTGTTGGAGAGGGTTTTCCACGTTAAATCTGTGTCCCCTTGCTGTGATTTTTTTTTCGTTCTTCGTTATTTACTTGTCGCAAATCTAACACGGTCCGCGTATCACCTCAAAAATCATCTCAAACGCATGGGGGCAGGCTCAGCTAGCTCCTCTCCATATTAAGTGAGCACCAGGGTTGGCTCTCTCTTTGGGCTGCAGATGTACTTAGCAAGGTAAAAGTGCACTGCTGGAGGTTAATTAGAAATGGCTTGGCAATTGGAGGAGAACTAAAGAGGAGGAAGATTAAGGAGCATGTGCGTTGTGTCGTGTGCAACAGAGAGGAATCGATCATGCACAGGTTCTGGTTGTATCCCCATTCTGTTAATTTCTAGGATGTGCTAAAACAACGAACATCTCTGCAACTGTCATCGCCTCCTGGAAATGTCAGGTCGCCAGGAGCCCTACAGAGCTGGTTACTTGATTGGCTTGGAGCACTGACAACTAAGGAAATAGAGGTTGCTATGCAGTTCTATACCAAATGTGGCTGGCACGGAATGATGCTCACGATGAGCCGATGATTGAGGATCTAGAAAAGTTGGCCCGCCGCACCCTGGCTTTAGTCGAGGAGTAGTGTGCTCTGAAGGAAGTGCAGTCGAGGCAGACCATGCAGAATCTGGAGCACTGGCTCCCGCCTGGTGAGGTTTTGTTTAAAACTAATGCTGATGGGGCGTTTTCTCAAGGGAAAGGTCATGGAGGTGGGGGTGTGTCGGCATAATGGGATCGGGGTCCCTTGCATTGCACCATAGCGCGTGGGTCAGGACCCACCAGTTAGCGACTCAGCGGATGCTTGGCTTGGACGACAAGGGCGTTGCAAGGATGCGAGCACCGTGTGCTCCAAGCAGGTATGGATTTGGCATTATGAGCCTGGCTAACTGTTACCTATGATGTAGGTGCCTATGGATGAGATGAACGCTACACAAAGAGTCTCGATCTGCCAGTCGGGCGCGGACAAGGAGGAAAAGACAATGATGCGCACAAGGAGGTCCGATCCCTCCTCCCGTGACACGCCCTTTTCGTGAAGTATTGTGTAATGTTTTTGATTCCTAGGACGATTTTCAGGGTTGTGATTGTCGTTGTATTGGAAACGACAGTACCTGAGAAGGTTAGATAAAGGTGTGGGGACTAGAAGGGAAGCTCTCGACAGCGTCCGTAAGCGGGATTGGATACGAACAAGTGTAGCAAGACACAGGAAGTACCCTTGTTCGGAGCCCTCGTGGTGAGGTAAAACTCCTACTCTTGCCGATCTGACTATGCGTAGAATACAGAGTACAATCGCTCCTCGAGCTGTATGAACTAGCTACCTCTTAAATGCTCAGCCCTCGCTACGAGAGCCTTGCCCCTCCTTATATAGGTAAAGGGGCAACAGTCTCACTGGCCAGTCCGGCTGGCGGGTCCCACAGGCGGGCTCCAGCTGGCTGGTCACCTACAATATCTAGTGAGGTATGTCATGTCGAAGTACATGCCGTGTGGGTCGTCGTGGATATAGTGAACGTCGTGTGAGCCTGACGTCAGCAATCGACCATTGTGCCTGCTTCACCTGCAAAGTCTTCGATATGGCCTCGTAGTTGTGAGTCTTGTCGATGTATCAGGGTGTACCGTGCACTGTGCAGCACGTCGCCCTGTCCTCTTGATTGCGTCCGGCTACGATCGTGTAGCCGGATCCATGTCTTGCCGCCTTTCCTGGTTCCAGATACTGGCTGGTAGCCGGTATGAAATGCCTGCGTCCGGCTACGATCTACTGACCGTACGCAAGCTTCCTGCCTTAGTTCTTATCTAGGCGGGCCCCCGACACTAGCCCCCGAGCTCGTATGGATTTTGCCCTTAGGTGAAATGTGCGCGCGCTCCCTCTTGTATTTGAAATTTGTGTTCGGCTACCGTCTGATGGTTGCGCTACCCGTGACGTCAGTGCTGGCGCCAGCCATGCGCGCACGAGCCATCATTGCACTGCCGCGCGCAGCACTATGTCGCATCGCACGTCACCTCGAGAACCACCGCCTACCGTTTTGGTCTCTCGCCTGGGATCTCTTGCGCATTCGGCGCCCGCATAGGAGATCTAGAGCAGTGGCGGGGGTGTGGGGCGGTCTGGTGGATGCCACGCGGCACGATAGATGGTTTCCCTCCCTGGGCTTTAAAAGACCGCCCGGGGGAGCAGTTCCCCACTTCCGCTCGCTGCCTCCGCACTTCTCCCTTGCGCCGTCACTGTCTCGCTGCTGCTTCTGTGCGCCCTCCGCCGGACTTAGCCGCGCCGCTTTCTTAGCGTCACCGGAGACACGGGCCACCGTTTCTCGGAACCCACCACCACGGCGGACGAAGAAGTGATGGCATCGGAGCGCGGTGCCTGGTGCGGGTCCTCTGTGATGGAGAACCACATCAAGATACCACGCGACCCGGGTGCTGCCGCCGGAGACGGAGGTGAAGGTGCGGCTCGTGCCGCCAGAGGAAGAGTCGCCGCACCTAAGGAGGGGGAGCGGGTGATTGATGAGTGCATATTTGCATCATGTTTTACATTATTATTTTGCATTGTAGATATAGGATCTTGGTATTTTACGGCGCTCGCGCGCACATTTTATGTCTATTTTTACCAGGATCATGACAGATGATGGATCCAATGGATACAATTATTGGAGCAGTTGTACTGTGGAGAAAGGAGTCAAAAACAACATAAATCGCTTATTTGGCAAATATTAATAATACCAGAAGAAAATCAGAAGCGAACAAGGGAGGCAGAAGGTTCAACGACCAACTATATGGCAGGAGCAAATTTTTCGGCCATATAGATCCGGCCATATAGTTGGCGCCGCCTCCTCCTCCTCAAATAGTTTCACCCCGTGCAACTAGTTCGGGGAGACGAAATACAAAACACCCAGAAATGCAGAAACCTCACCTCCGGAAGGCATCTGGAGGGGGAACTCATCCACCGGGCATCCATCTTCGCCCTACACAGATCCGGGAGGCTAAGGCATCGATCTTCATCATCCACCGCTGCATCACCACCATCTCCATCCATCCCATCTACATCTTGTCTAGATCTTGTTGTAATTCCCGTACTCGTTGTGGATTTATACAAGTCATATTCATCTATGATTGTCTCCATTACCATTGCCATGATGTTGATTGCTTCCATGTCTGAGTAGATCTCTAGTTCTTGGGGAGATGGAGAAACCCTAGTATGAGATTGAAATAAGATAAAGTCTATTATGACATTCATCACTGTGATCATGTGTTAGATTTTCTACATCTTGATGTTGAGAGAAGTCGACCTCTCAATATTTGCCTCTCATGGGGACTTGATGGAGGGAACTACTAGTTGGTATACGGAGGCGTGCTAGCACTTAGAGTGACTATAAAGCTATTGGCACCCTTACGTATGAACTTGGGAAACCGAGGAAACTCACGGAACACTATCCATGCCATGGGATACGTCCTATGGGATTACATCCCTTAATAGCGTAGTAACTCGATTGATGTCGATTGCTGATTGCTATGGTTATGAGGATGATGTGAGCAGCGGTTGCTGCCTAATTGTCCAAATACGGAGTTCCTCCCACACATACATAGTTGAGAATGTTCACGATGATGATCTTTATCTTAGATCCTTATAATACTAGTGGTGTATCCGCTACTCCCTAGAACGCCTTTTCCCTATTGCAGTTCTAATCTCTCTTACATACGCGATACTTACTTTCTGTATTCAGTTATTTTACTTTACTTTATTATTGCTCTTATACCTAAAACCCAAAAACACATTTTTACACAATACTCGCATTTTATCTTGTCACTTAGAACTTAATCTAGCATTTCTATCGTAATATTTATTTAAAGAGTTATTAGACTTCAGACCCCTGCTCCCTGTGGGATCAATATCTTTATTTCAAACTAACTACAAACGATCTGTGCACTTGCAGTCATCAAGCTATTTTCTGGCGCCATTGCTAGGGAGCTAAGCGATGTAGGTCTTTTTGTTTTTATTTTTTATTTTTGTCTTGCTAAATTTTGTTTTGAGTTATAGGTTCCCACCAAGATGATGTAGTTTGAGCATATGACTAGTGCTAACCCACTCAACTGCTTTGGGAAGCCCTATGATATTTATAAAAGAGACAACTCCAATCAGAAGACAAGAGGGTTTGAAATAAATCCTCTACTACTTGGTATTTTACACAAGAAGTAATTTACTAGAGATGAAGAAGATCCTGATCCATATGAGCATATTGCATGTTTCAAAGATATATGTGGCACTTTTCTATTGATGGGATATACCGCTGATGAGGTAAGGGTTAAAACTTTTAGTCAGACTTTGACTAGTACATCTCTCTCATGGTATAGATCTCTACCACCTGAAGCCACTACCACTTGGGATAATCTAGCATGTGAATTTCTAGCAAAATATTATCCATCGTCAAAATCTTTTAGAATCAGACGTCTTATAATGACTTGCAAAAACCATTCTAATGAAGGACTAGTAAGAGCTTATATCAGATTTAAAGATTTACTACGTCTATGTCCGCATCATGATTTACCTGAATGGTATTTATTGCATATCTTTTATGGCAGTTTAATTGACCCTAATAAAATTGAACTAGACTCTTTTGCGGAAGGAGCCTTTATGAATCTTCCTATACCTAAAGCTTGGACTTTACTTAATAGAATTCGTGATCATATAGTTTCATGGAATTTTGGTCTAGGAATTGAAGGAGGCATAGAAATAGAACATGATTGTATTCATGACTATAATAAAAAAGGCCATGTTAAAGAATTATCTAAAGAACTTTATTTGGATTCAGACCTTGTGTTGCAAGTTTTTAAAACTTTTACAGAACATATTAAAGACCCAAAAGAGGGATCGGTCAAGTATGATCCACCACCCGAACCTGAGAAGAAAAGAGAAGATAAAGAAACACTGGCCTCCTTAGAACCAATATACGAGATGCCTTTTCCTAACACTGCATGAAAGCATATTCTTGAATATGAACAGGTCAAAACAATACATGATAAAAAGGAAGAAGAAAATATGCCAGAAGTCGTGGAACATCTAGAGGAAACCGAAGATGGAGAGGTAAACAAATATGCCTTTTCGATGATTTTCTTCATCTGCTTGTTCAGGTTCTTCAGCTCTACCGTCACTGCCGTCATTCCTGCATCCCCCACAGTAGCACCATTGGAATTGCCAGATCCAAACAGGCCTGATCCAAACTTCTCCGCCTCCAACGGTAAATCGATCTCCCCTGATGCGCCCTCTAGTTGAATCTGCTCTATGTACTCATCTAGCCACTCAAAATGGGCGCATTGATTCAATCTCTGAAATCAGAAAGATGAACCTAAATCCCAAATTAGATGAAAAATATGAAATTGGGACACAAAAACCAAAATTGGCAGATTGAGAAGTAAAATCTCACCTTCCCCTCCTCTGTTTTACTCTCGCATTTCACGAATTCCCGCCCAAGGTTGCCATTCTTGTTGGTCAATGTGACCAGCCGCTTCAGGGGCGCAGTACGTGGGCATACATGACAGCTTGTCATTAGCACTACGCCATAGCGCGGCCATGTGCGGCGGGACGCTAAAGTGGAGCACGACATGGGAAGGTCGTGGCCTGTTTGCCGGCGTTGTTGCGCGTCGTTGCCGGAGAAGAAGAACAACAAGGGTGGTCGGGGAGGGAGGATGGGAAGGTCACGGTAGGGCTCGGGTGCTGCATGGCTCGAGGTCCTCTCTTGTACCAATGCTAAGCTGGATAAGTTAATGGGTCCCATGCTGTGGGTCCCACCATCGGGAGACACTCTGTGGGTCCAACGCTCAGGTCCTTACGGAGTGGGTCCCGCTCGGCTCACCTGATTCGAGTTGTCAACATGTGTCTTTGGATTAAGCAGTAGTGTCGCACAACAGCTATTTTCTACCAAAGAAACGTCACATGCTAGCCTTTTCCTTCAACGATGTCCTGTTCTGTCCAATTCCAAGGAAACATGTCGCACAAGAGCTATTGACCCCATCATATTCACCAACACTGCGAGGGATTTGTCGGTGTTCTAGAACAGCGAGTGGAGCAATTTTAACTTTGCTAGTAGCGGTCACCAAGGGAAGAGTGGGGTTGGCACAGCATTAGGACATAGATGGCATTTCAATTGGTTGACATTGAATACATTGTGCAGAAGAGTACCTTGTGGAAGTTGTAACTTGTAGGCAACGCGGACGACCTTCCGAAGCACTATGAAAGGACCATACCACTTGGAAGTGAGTTTCAAAGAGTTTCTTAAACCCAAGGCTGTTTCTCGGTACGGCTGCATTTTCAAATACACCATATCTCCTTCTTCAAAAGTTCTCTCAGTTCTCTTCAAATCAGCATATTTCTTCATCTTTTGTTGTGCTTGTGTCAAATTGTGTTGCAGTTATTTCAGCATGTGGTCTTTAACATCTAGTGTGACTTGTGTATTCTCTGAAACGTTGCAAATAACAGCAATCGATGTCAAGTTTGGAGGTGGATACTCGTAAAGAGCTTCAAAGGGATACATCTTGATGGTTGTGTGGTAACTACTGTTGTACCACCACTCTGCAGCTGCTAGCCAATTACACCACTTGGTAGGTTCAGAGAATGCCATACAACGCAGGTACTGCTCGAGACACTGGTTGACACATTCGGTTTGCCCGTCAGATTCAGGGTGGTATGCCGAAGTGAAGTTGAGGGATATCTTCATAGCATTTTATATTTCGTGCCAGAGTTTACTCGTGAAGATTCGGTCACAGTCAGTAACAATGCTAGAGGGTGGACCATGTAGTTGTTGGGGATATACTTTCCGGGTATCCTCACAGTTCCTCACTAACCAGGGTGGCCCACTTCGGGTTAGAGCTTTGCTTCACGGGTGGCCTAGTCAGGGAGAAAAGATGAAGTCCAATCCGGCTATGGGAAGGCTCAGAAGACTTACCGACTTAGGCCCATAGTGTTACTTGTAGTTCAAGATGTACTCTGTAACCAACTCTTAGTCGTAGCCGGATAGATCTCTCCTATAAACCCTAGGCCAGATATCTATATAAGCCGTCCTAGGGAGAGCCTTTAGGGCACACCTGAATAGTCTACAATCTCAACTCGCACAGGCGAAACCCTTGTACCCCATATCCGGCTCTGCCGTATTACTGGATTACTAGCAGGAGTAGGATCCGTCCAAAGCCGGCGGATTCGAACCTGGGTAAACTTGTGTGCTCACCATCCCGGAACACCGTACGTCTCACACCTCTCTCTTCCGCACGCCTCGAGGACCCCCTCATGGCGTACTTATCCTCAATCCGACAACAGTTGGCGCCCACCGTGGGACAAGTGATCTTTGGATCTACGTTTCGAGCGGAATCTGCAAGAATCGGAATCGGCGAGACTATCACCGTTGGTCGGATCCTCTACGCCAGCGACGTCCCTCTCATCGTTCCCGACGAGACCTGGATTCCGGCTAGGGAGGCCGTGACTGCCTACACAATCATGTCTTTGGGCGAGATCGATGTTTACATCGGTTTTGCTGAACCTGCCCCACCCACCCTAGCTGTGATAATAGAGGCAGAAGAATCTTCTGGGTCCCCTTTCTCCGCGGAGGCGGCAGAGTTCCGGATCTCAGAAAACCCTAAGCCCACCCAGCTCGCACCAGTGATACATTGCAAATGTATCTATAATTTTTGATGTTCCATGCTTGGTTTTATCCACTTTCTTGTGTTTTGTTCCAACTTTGGAGTACTTTTCATATGATTTCTTGGACTAACCTATTAACAAGAGCCAGAGTGCCAGCTGCCTGTTTTCTGCTGTTTTTGGTTCCAGGAAAGTCAGAAAATGAATATTCTCGGAAATGGACGGGACAAAAGCCAAAGTGCCTATTTTTCCAGATGTCATCAAGTGCTAGAATACGAGACAGAGAGGGGCCAGGGGGCACCACACCACCTGGCCGCGCGGCCAGGCCTGGCCCGCGCGGCCAGGCCTGGCCCGCGCTAGGGGGTGGTGTGGCCGCTCCCGGCACTCCCTCAGCCTCTCCTTCCTCCTATATATTGCCCTCGGGACGAAAACCCTAAGGACCCGATCAAAAATCCACGAAAGAGTCTGTAGCCGCCATAATCTCCATCCCTAGATTGGGAGGGATCTGAAGCTCTTCCCGGTACCCTGCCAGAGAGGGGAATTCACCTTGGAGGCCTTCTTCATCACCATGCAAGGCTCCGGTGTGATGCATGAGTAGTTCATCCTTGGACTACGGATCCATGTAGTAGCTAGATGGCTGGTTTCTCCTTCTTTGTGCTTTCATGTTTAGATCTTGTGAGCTCCGTTCATGATCAAGATCATCTATTTGTAATCCATACATGTTGTGTTTGCGGGGATCCGATGGATATTGAGATGCTATTTCAGATTGATTATTGATTCTATCATGTCTTTGTTATTTGACATCTTGCATGCTTTCTGTTGTTAGTAGCTATCTTGGCCAAGTAGATGCTAGCAACTCCAAGAGTTAGTATTTATGCTCGATAGTGGGTTCATGCCTCTGGTAATCTGGGGAAGTGAAAGAAATCTCTAAGGTACTAGATGTGCTGTTGCTACTAGGGAGAAAACAACAATCCTTTGTTCATAGAATAATCGTATTGTTTACTTTACACACAGTTCGTAAAGCAATAATCTGTTGCTTGCAACTTAATACGGAGGGGGTTCAGATGATAACCTGAAGGTGGATTATTAGTCATAGATGCAGTTGGATGGCGGTCTATGTATTATGTTGTAATGCCCAATCAAGTCTCAAGGGAGTCAAGATGATTAGTATATGTATGTATTGCTTTCTCGGTGTTTGTCAAATGCCCCGCTGTAATTTGTTCACCCAGCATGTTATCTATCTAAGGAGAGCCACCTCTAGTGAACTATGGATCCCAGTCCTTTTCTTTACATACAATCTATAAATTGTTTCTGCTTTGTGTTTACTTCCTGCAAACTTTTACTTCTTTCCATTTGATACGTTTAATCCTTTGTTTTCCGCAAAACACGGTGAGATTGACAACCTCATCGCAAGTTGGGGACAAAGTTCTGTGGTTGTGTTGTGCAGGTCTCCATGTTGCTACTAGCACCGGTAGTGCGCCCTGCCAAAGCTCAGTTAGTAACACCTTTAGGGTGTTTCCTTGCTCCTACTGGTTCGATTAAACCCTGGTTTCATCACTGAGGGAAGACTTGCTGATGTATTCATCATACCTTCCTCTTGGGGTTCCCAACGAGCTCTACGTCGAAAGTCGAGGCATCAAGCATTTTTCTGGCGCCGTTTCCGGGGAGTCAAGGACATCTTCACAAGGGGAGTCCCTCATAACAAATCTCTTTACTTTGTTGTTTTTGTTTTGCTTAGTTTCTTTTTGCTTTGTTTGCTTGTTTCTTTTTTTCAAAAACACAAAAAAAATAGTTTTACTAGTTCGCTTTCTTTTCAAAAACACAAAAAAAATTAGTTCCTATCTCATTATGTCTAGCCTTGCTCCAGTCACTATGTCACCCGAGGAAATGATTTTCACTTTTAAACAAGGAATTGAGGAAAGTTTTAAGGAAGCTTGGTCTAGAATCTCTGATCTACATGAAAAAAACTGAGCCTAAAATGACTCAAAGCTTGTTCCTTAGCAGTTTTTACCTTGGGATCGCTCTTTGCTAGAGATATGCTTTAGATGCTGTTGTGGGAGGAGATTTCCTCCAATGTAATGAGGATGATGCTATTAATGCTATAAAGAAATTGATCCTCACTTACAACTTGCCTACCCAAACTGATATTTCTTTCGCAAAAATATTTGCTAGGTTGGACACTCTTGAGGCTAGCACTACTAGCTTAGAAAGTTGCTATAATACGCTTAGGGAGCATCACAATTATGTTCCAATAAAATCTGAACCATCAAAGTGGTTCCCTACAGTAAAGATTGAGATGAACACTAAAACTTTTCAAGCTCGTTGTGATATCATGTCTTAATTTTGTCTTATGCCCAAAGATATTTATAAATCTCTGAATACTTGGGGGCTCACTGAAGGAGGAAAAGAAATATCTCTTTCTAATAAAAATATCATATTACCTCTTGGAATAGCTAAAGGAGTGTTTACAAAGATCCTTGGGAAAACGATTTCTATTGATTATCTTGTTATTGAATGTGCAGGAAAAGGACATATTACACTTGGAAGGTCCCTATTAGAACTCCTTGGAGCAATAATAGATGTGGGAAAGGGGACCATGCACCTTTCTTCTCCACCAAACAATCATATTTTCCCCAAGGTTAAGAATAAAAGTAAGAGAGGTAAAGGCAAGAAATTTGGTCTTAATGCTTCTTCATTTGAGAACACTTGATTCTTTCTTGCTTCTTATGCCTAACTTAAAGGCGTTAAAGAAAAGTACTTATTGGGAGATAACCCAAAAGTTTTAGATGAGTCTTGGAAGTTATTACCTCTGTAATAACCTCTCCTTATCCTTTTTATGTTTGCTTTTTGTGCCAAGAGTAACCTCTAGTGAGAGAGAAGTAATGATTGGGAAAGTTGCTGTCCCGAAACAGATTTCTATGCTTCACCGTAAAAATTCGTGAGAGACCTCTGTATGTCGGATTGAGCTGTAGTTGTTTGTGCTTCTTCCCCAGATTGTTATCTAACTTTTGTTAGTTTAACACTTGTTGATTTCAGCAACATAAGGTCTTCAAAAAAATTCGTCGTTACCTGCTAGTCTGTTTTGACAGATTTCTGCCATTTTCTCCATTTGCTTCTTGTTGGTTCCTTCTTGAGTTCTTTAGGGGAATTGAGCTTTTTGAGGAAAGTGCTATAGTAGCTAGTGTTCTAATGGAAGTTTATTTGGTGTTATAACTGAACCTTAAAACCTTTTTTCTTGAGCGCACTAATGTTGCTAATAAAGATTGTGTGAAGTTTTGTATGAAGGAAAAATTTCAGGTGTATGGAAGGATGAGTAATGAGATGAAGGATGGACTAAAGCTCAAGCTTGGGGATGCCACGCGTGTCACCCCAAGAAATATCCAAGAAGTACAAGCGTCAAAGCTTGGGGATGCCCAAGGCATCCCCTTCTTCATCAATAAAAATCCCAGGTTTCATCCAAACGCTTCATTTTTATTGTTTCATGCACAGTTGTGTTGTTCTTGGAGCGTCTTCTTTTTCGTTTTTGTTTTGGTTTTCGTTTGCTTTGGTTTGCTTAGTTTTCTGAATAAATTGATTGGACCCCCTCTTTCATACATTGGTTTGGTTTGGTTTGGAAAAGAGTAGGAAAGTTCATGCTTATGTGGTAAAAAGAGCTTGTTTTTGACTGTGGCCTATGCTTTGTCATGCCATGCTTGATATTGTTTTGGCTTCTTAGTATTCTTTGCTGTAGCATGACTTGTTATAAACAATTGAGATTGCTTAATGTGCCTTGGATGAATCATGCGTTGTTTTAGCATATTAAAGCATAGTATAGTGGTATTCTCCTTTGATGCTTTATTTGGGTTGACTTGGCACATGCTCACACCATGTTATGACTATCCAAAGTCACCATAGCCTTTATGATCCTTTAGTTTTCAACTTGTAGTATCACTTTATGCTTTGATCAATGATGTTTTGTCGCTCTGCATGATTATGGCCATTATTGCTCTCTTAGTTTATCGCTCCCAGTCTTTTGCTAGCCTCCACAACCAAGTATGAGTTCCACTCATGCATCCAACTCCTTAAACCAAGTTATTCCAAAGAGTCCACCATACCTATCTACTAGCTTATGCTATTCCAAGTATATTCATGCTTTTTTTTACCTTCCAAATTAAACTTGTTATGAGAAAACTAGTGATTAAAGCTCTCACGAACTTGTTGGCACACTTCACTTTATTACCTCTAATAAACTTGAACCATTGGGTCCTTCTTTGTTGCATATATGCTTGCGCTTTATAAGTTGAAATTAGCAGAACCATGTATCATGGGGAACACTTTCAACATTGCATTTGTACTTTGTACCCCGTTGATATCATGTTCTTTTTCTTACGGATCCCGGCGGTGTGAAATAAAAGTGGAACTTGTAAGATCATGGAGTTTGTATGTGTGTTAGATAAACGCCTGGGCCACTAGCCTAAGACATGCCTAATCATGGTGGAAACTTGCAGCATCACCATAATGAGCACTCTATGAAGCATCCTCAATAAAGACCTATGCAAATAGCAAATAAAAAGATCGCTGAGATGCTCATTGTTTGCTTGCCTTGTCATTTTGATTATGGGAAAGCTCCCGTATCATGTGCAAGGGGTACCCCGTTGGCGGTTCTTAATCATACACATGTACTTACAATTACAAGAGCTTACTCGTGACTGAAGTTGAGTAGCATGAGGATCACTCTTCATAAGTAAGGGGCATGAGATTTCGGTTTATAACTTGTCAAGCATATCCTCTTAGTTGTGTCACTTTAACCTTAATCACCTTCAAGATGCTTATGATAGGGGCAATGAGAGCTGAAAGCTATAAGTACCATAATTTTTGGAAGCTCTTTATGAGACTTGAATCCCTATTTCCTTTTATAAAGGCCTTTCTTCCACCATAATATTGAGTCTCCACCTTCTATCTTTATGCACCTACTTTGAGAGCATAGTGGCCATTCTTAGTTCTATGTGCATTGTCACAAGACTAGTTGATTAATGCATAACTTGTTATTGCTTGTTTTAAACTATTGTATCTAGTCACTCATGAACTTTGAAGGTGTCCTATGCATTTATATTTGCTACTCTATTGAGGGACAAGCTGAATACTTTTATGCTATGTTTTCTTTATGTGAAACAAACAAACGTATTGGAAAGCATTGTTATTCATGAATCTTTTGTTTGTGCCTTTTCATGTTGCATCATAGTTTCTTTGTCTTATTGCTAGAACTTTGTCATTCATGTTATGATTGAAGTACTATGATCCCAGCTTTGAATGTTTTGCAAATACTTTGATCAAGTCTTTGATGGTGCATGTCACCTCAAAAATTATTCTTTCTTTTTATCACTTACCTACTCGAGGACGAGCAGGAGTTAAGCTTGGGGATGTTGATACATTGCAAATGTATCTATAATTTTTGATGTTCCATTCTTGGTTTTATCCACTTTCTTGTGTCTTGTTCCAACTTTGGAGTACTTTTCATATGATTTCTTAGACTAACCTATTAACAAGAGCCAAAGTGCCAGCTGCCTGTTTTCTGCTGTTTTTGGTTCCAGGAAAGTCAGAAAATGAATATTCTCGGGATTGGACGGGGCAGAGGGGCCAGGGGGGCACCACACCACCTGGCCACGCGGCCAGGCCTGGCCCATGCCAGGGGGTGGTGTGGCCACTCCCGGCACCCCCTCGGCCTCTCCTTCCGCCTATTTATTGCCCTTGGGACGAAAACCCTAAGGACCCGATCAAAAATCCACGAAAGAGTCTGTAGCCGCCGTCATCTCCATCCCTAGATCGGGAGGGATCTGAAGCTCTTCCCGGCACCCTGCCGGAGAGGGGAATTCACCCTGGACGCCTTCTTCATCACCATGCAAGCCTCCGGTGTGATGCGTGAGTAGTTCATCCTTGGACTTCGGATCCATGTAGTAGCTAGATGGATGGTTTCTCCTTCTTTGTGCTTTCATGTTTAGATCTTGTGAGCTCCGTTCATGATCAAGATCATCTATTTGTAATCCATACATGTTGTGTTTGCAGGGATCCGATGGATATTGAGATGCTATTTCAGATTGATTATTGATTCTATCATGTCTTTGTTATTTGAGATCTTGCATGCTTTCCGTTGTTAGTAGCTATCTTGGCCAAGTAGATGCTAGCAACTCCAAGAGTTAATATTTATGCTCGATAGTGGGTTCATGCCTCTGGTAATCTGGGGAAGTGACAGAAATCTCTAAGGTACTAGATGTGTGTTGCTACTAGGGAGAAAACAACAATCCTTTGTTCATAGAACAATCGTATTGTTTACTTTACACGCATTTCGTAAATCAATAATCTGTTGCTTGCAACTTAATACTGGAGGGGGTTCGGATGATAACCTAAAGGTGGATTATTAGTCATAGATGCAGTTGGATGGCGGTCTATGTATTATGTTGTAATGCCCAATCAAGTCTCGAGGGAGTCAAGATGATTAGTATATGCATGTATTGCTTTCTCGGTGTTTGTCAAATGCCCTGCTGTAATTTGTTCACCCAGCATGTTATCTATCTAAGGAGAGCCACCTCTAGTGAACTATGGATCCCGGTCCTTTTCTTTACATACAATTAATAAACTGTTTCTGCTTTGTGTTTACTTCCTACAAACTTTTACTTCTTTCCATTTGATACATTTAATCCTTTGTTTTCCGCAAAACACGGTGAGATTGACAACTTCATCGCAAGTTGGGGACAAAGTTCTGTGGTTGTGTTGTGAAGGTCTCCACGTTGCTACTAGCACCGGTAGTGCGCCTTGCCAAAGCTCAGTTAGTAACACCTTTGGGGTGTTTCCTTGCTCGTACTGGTTCGATTAAACCTTGGTTTCATAATTGAGGGAAGACTTGCTGCTGTATTCATCATACCTTCCTCTTGGGGTTCCCAACGAGCTCTACGTCGAAAGTCGAGCGCATAAACCAGTGGTGAAGATAGTGGAGAAAGCCGAGCATGAGGAAGACTTAGCGGTACAAGTCGAAACTGGAGTGGATCTCATTGGAGAGGCCGGATCCCAGATCGACCCACCCGCGGAAGTCGAAATTCAGGAGGAGCGGATCAACGACACTGATTCCGGCTCTGATGACGCCGAGACAGACATGCCTTTCCTAAGGTACACACTGCGATGTATGATAATGCAAGATGCAAGCGCAGATGCAATTCTCGAGACCATCAAAAGTTTCGACATGGCTGATCGCGAGAGCCGCAGGTACCTCAGGAAGCACGCGTCGCACTTCGTCGAATATGTGGGATCCGGATCCGGCTCTGCCGATGCAGGAGAAAACACCGACTCTGTGCTAGAGGCAATTGGAACAAATGCCGACGTACCCGCATCCTCGGATGAATCGATGACGTCAGCGGATTTCCGAAAGTTCTCCGTGGAATATGAAGAGGAGTATAACTCCAAAGCTGTAGAAGAAGGAGAAGCCGTGGATGAAGGATCCGGGGAACACTCTCCCAAAGCGCAGGATGACATGGAAGTCAGAGATAATCCCGAAGTCCAGATGTCCGAAAGTACCGATCAGAGCTTGACTCTAGGAAACGGACCCAAAGCCGTCTTTGCTACCGGCGCTGCCAAGAAGGCAAAGAAGAATAACAAGAAAAACAAGACACCGGCAAAAGACCCTCTAACAGAGGAGGTGATTGCCGAGGAATATGAGCAAGACTCGGATGGAGCACTTATCCCAGAAGAGCCGAAAAAAGAAGAATCGGTGGATGGACACGTGATCACTGAAGGTGCGCGTAAACTCATCGATGCTGCATTAACCACACCTTTCCCTACAGCTGTAGAACTTACTGCTGAAGAGCTGGACGAAAGGGCCCAAGCCATAGAAGCGCGTCGTCAACAACTCCTGGATGAAGCCAAAAACATCGAGGGGGAAAAGAAACGCATGGCAACTAAGGATTACATGTATCGGTTGCATCAGAAAACACGGAAACGTTACACCGGTAACGGTAAATTTCCGGAAGTGAACATGGTCCTCTTTGAAGGAGATCCAGGGATGCCTCGTCTCGACAGCAAAGGAGATCTGGTGTACCCAACACCGGTACAGAACACTGTCGTAGCACGAGATATCCTGCCCAATAACCCAGGCCTAGAACAGGTTCGATTGGGCATCAAGCTACTCACCAAGGGTCTAGAGCAACAGATGGTTGCGGAATCCAGAAGTGGAAAACTGATCTTGAAATCCGACCAATGTCACACGGACTCAGCCTGGAATGATATAAGGCCCCAGCGTGTTCCGGAAGACCATCACCGTTCCGACCGACGGGAACACAACTACTCCAGAACCGGATCATCAGGACAACACCACAGATCTACGCATGACTGGAGCAACGTCGCTCCAGCGGCCAAGCAAGATGCCATTGCTGCACTGTATCTGAGGAACCCTCCCCGACGAGAATCGAACGATCGAAGGGGAGAAGATAAAGAGAAACGCCGGGAGGAGGATCGTCAAAGAATGCCACCTCCTAGGCATACAAACCGTCCGGCGGAACCTCATCGTAGTGGGAACAACGGACGAAGGAACGATGGAAAACAATGCCAGGACAAGCCGGCAGGGGGCTCATCGTAGCGAAGACCCTCCCCGGAACTGGAATAATGACGCTTCGGACGGAGGCCGGCGATCAGCCAGAAACAATCCATCTGCCCCACCCTCTTCACCAGGTAGCCATCACAACGGCTCTCAAGGGGGACAAGGAGGACGACGTGGTGGAGGAGGTGGTGGCAGAAGCCGAAGTCCGGCTCCAAGGCACCACAGCCACAGCCGACATTCGGGACGATCTCTATCCCCGAATGACGCAAGGCACATGATCAATTCCAACATAGAGGCGCGGCGCTACGAAAATGATGATATCTACGTGGGCCCAAAGTGCTTCGGACCATGCATGAGAGCTACAAGATTCCCGGAAGGATTTGCTATCTCAAGACATATCCAAGCCTACGACGACATTGCTTGCCCAGATACCTGGCTACAGGATTTTTTCCAAGCTTGCTGCATCGCCAAAGGCGAAAATAGCCTAGTCACGACCCGATATCTCCCACTTATGTTGCGGAAGACGGCACGATCATGGCTTAATGAACTTCCGGAGAACACCATCCACAACTGGTATGACATGCAAAGTGCGCTCTTTCAGAATTTCAAAGGCACATATCGGAGGCCCTGTACGGTCAGAGACCTACATCGTTGCACCCAGAAGGCCGGAGAAACTTGCCGGGATTACCTCGGATGATGGATCGACACCAAGAACTCCTGCGAAGGACTAAATGATCAAACTGCGATTGAAGCTTTCATCGCATGCCTCCCAATTGGTCTAGTGCGCCATCGCTTGAAGTGTGACAAGGTCACTGATTTGGGAGAAATGATAGAAACAGCGAGCAAGTATGTAGATGTCAACGACGATGCAGAGGGATTACTCAATGCCCTAGCTGTGCCACAGTCAGCAAAACAACCAAAGCAACACTCAGAAGCACAAAAATACCTCGGAAGAAAAACCCAACGTGAAAACGGCAGTGGTCACGGCTACTTTCGGGTTTGGAGGACGAGGAGGACGCGGCGGAGGCCGCGGGGATGGGCGTGGAACTTCAAGAGTCCAAGGTAGAGGAGACCAGCAACCAGGCAAAACCTACTCTTGGGCCGACATTGCCAATAAACCGTGTGTGCATCACCTAGACGCCAATGGGGGATCGTCCCACACCAACGCCGAATGTCGTTTCAATGACGACATCAAAAGAAATGACACCGCGGGCTACAAAGCTAAGCGGAAGAAGGGAAAGAAGAATCCCGAAAAAGAAAAAGAGACCAAGGAAGATTCCGACATGGAGGAAGCTGATGCTTCAAATCCCAAGCCGGAAGGGAAGAAAAATTTTCCGACCAAGAAAGACACTTATTGTCACCTTCCTCGGATCTCAACCAGCAAAGGTCAAGAAAGCAGCTCTACATGAGCTCAACGCGACAGTTCCGGCTGTCCCCCAATTCTTGGACTGGTCGGAAGTGGCAATCACATTTGACCGCGTTGATCATCCACCTAAGTTGCACAGGCGAGGAAAATACGCCTTAATCGTCAATCCACTTATTGACGGTTATGGTTTCTCCAAGACCCTCATGGATGACGGCAGTAGCATCAATGTTCTCTATGTCAAAACGCTACGCCGGATGAAGATCTTGGAGACCCAGCTGAACCATAGCTCTGTGATTTTTCACGAAGTTGTCCCAGGAAGAGAAGCCAATTCCCTGGGAGAGATCACTTTGGATGTTACCTTTGGAACTCCAAAGAATTATCGGACGGAGGCACTTTCCTTCGAAGTGGTCCCGTTCAAGAGCGCATACCACGCTATATTCGGATGTCTGGCTTACTAGGCTTTTATGGCTCGTCCGTGTTACATTTACAATATGATGAAAATTCTAGGTCCCAACGGCGTGATCACCATCAGGGGAGACCCGAAGAAAGCGCGAGAGTGCGAGGATGGAAATGCCGCCTTTGCCGAAGCCGTGATGCACGCCTAAGAGTACCAGGAGATCAAGAAAAGCATAGATCCGTCCGAGATGCCCGCAACGAAGAAGGAGGTGACAAAGCCAAATCCGGAATTCAAGGCATCAGAAGAGACGAAGAAGACGCCGTTGAAGGATGATGACCCCTCCAAGGTGACCCAGATAGGCGTAGGCCTAGATAGCGCATAGGAAAGCGCGCTCGTCAAGTTCCTCCAAGCAAATCAAGATATCTTAGCATGGCAGCCATCTGACATGACCGGAGTACCTAGGGAACTTGCCGAGCACTCTTTAAATGTAAACCCGAGCGCTAAACCCGTCAAACAGTCCTTACGACGTTTCGGCAATGAAAAGCGTAAGGCAATAGCTAAGGAACTAGCATGGCTCGAGTTAGCCGGATTCATAGAAGAGGTCATCCACACTGAGTGGTCGGCCAATCCTGTAATGGTCCCTAAAAAGGACACCACTGATTTAAGGATGTGTGTTGATTATACTACCTTGAACAAGGCTTGTCCAAAAGATCCGTTTGCTCTGCCTAGAATTGATCAAGTTATCGATTCTACGGCAGGCTCGGAACTCCTATGTTTTCTCGACGCATATTCCGGTTATCACCAAATCCGGATGAAGGAATCTGACAAAGTCAAAACTTCATTCATAACCCCCTTCGGAACCTTCTGTTTTGTTATAATGCCCTTTGGGCTGAAGAACGCAGGAGCTACGTACCATCGCACGATGCAGCGTTGCCTCCATGACCAACTCGGACGCAATGTACATGCATACGTGGATGATATTGCAGTGATGTCCAAAAAGAAGGAAACACTAATTTCTGACTTGGAGGAAACATTTGCCAATCTACGAAAATACAACATCATGCTTAACTCGAAGAAACGTTTTTTTTGGAATACCAGCCGGAAAATTGTTAGGTTTCATCTTGTCTCAAAGAGGCATAGAGGTGAACCGGGACAAAATCAAGGCTATACTCAATATTTCCAGGCCAACTCGCCTGAAGGACGTACAGAGACTAACTGGTTGCATTCTGCAGTCAGTCGGTTTGTAAGCCGGCTTGGAGAAAGACCCGTACCATTATATAAACTCCTGAAAAAGATCAAGGATTTTGTTTGGACTGACGAAGCTGAAGCCGCACTACAAGACCTGAAGAAAGTACTCTCATCTTCTCCTATCTTTGCTACGCCGGAACCACAGGAACCGATGTTGCTTTATCTTGCTGCGACAAACAAGGTCGTTAGTATCGTCATGGTGGTGGAGAGACCGGAGGAAAATCAAGAACACCTGGTGCAACGTCCGACTTACTTTGTCAGCGAGGTCCTGACAGAATCAAAACAGCGATATCCGCACTATCAAAAGTTGGCTTACGGTGTTTTCCTAGCATCTCGTAAGTTACGACATTATTTTCAGGAGCATCCAATTACCATGGTGAGCACAACTCTCATGAGAGATATAATCAATAACAGTGACGCCACAGGACGCGTCGCCAAATGGGGCATAGAGCTTTCAGCTTTTGATATTGAGTATAAACCCCAGACAACAATCAAATCCTAGATCCTTGCTGACTTTGTCGCTGATTGGACAGAGACGAAGGAGAACATGATCCTCCCTGAGTCAGAATATTGGACCCTCTATTTCGATGGGTCTAAGGCTCGAGGGGGCTCGGGGGCTGGCGTGGTGCTCAAATCACCCCAAGGAGATAAACTTCTATACGTGTTGGAGATCCACTTCACAGCGACAAATAATATTGCCGAGTATGAAGCACTGCTACATGGAATCCGGATTGCTAAGGATATTGGCATCCGACGTTTGATGTGTTATGGAGATTCGGATCTTGTTGCTCAACAAGTGTCGGATATTTGTAATGCAAATAAACACATGGCAGCTTATAAAGCTATTGTGGATGATCTATCTAAATCGTTCGAAGGGTTTGAGGTTCAACACATCCCTCGAGCAGAAAATGAGGAAGCAGATGCACTATCTCGGATAGGCTCTACACGGAAAGAGGTCCCGGATGGCGCTTTTTTGGAGCACCTCAAAGTTCCCTCGATAAAGGGAGTAGATGAGGAATATCCGGCCAAATCCGACTCACCTTTAATAGAGGTCCTGGCTATAAATCGCAGTTGGACCCAACCCTACCTTGATTATCTGGTAGATGGCAAATTACCCGAAGACGAGGTTCTGAGTCGACAGATCATCCGACGAGCAAAAGCTTATACTATACTTAAAGGTGAGCTCTACAAACAGAGTGTTTCTGGGGTTTTTCAGTGCTGCGTATCTCCGGAAGAAGGAGTGGAAATCTTAAGGGAAATCCACGAAGGCGAGTGTGGTCACCACGCTATAGCCAAATATTTAGTGCCAAAAGCTTTTAGACACGGATTTTTCTGGCTTACAGCTCAGGCAGATGCCGAACGATTAGTCAAGACTGTAAAGGCTGCCAAAATTATGCCAAACAAGCTCATGTTCCGGCTGATCAGCTACGAACAATACCTATAACATGGCCTTTTATGGTCTGGGGGCTTGATATGGTAGGACCGTTTAAAGAAGCTCCAAGTGGATTTACTCATCTCTTAGTGATGGTGGATAAATTTACCAAATGGATTGAGGCTAAACCTGTCACTAGTTGTGATGGAGCAATAGCCAAAAGATTTGTCGAGGATGTTATAATCCGGTATGGTTATCCGTATAGCATTATCACGGACAACGGGAGTAACTTTTCTATGGGAGAATTGGCCGAATTCTGCAACGAGCAAAATATCTGGCTTGACATCGCGTCAGTCGCACATCCACAGGCTAACGGACAAGTCGAAAGAGCAAATGGTTTAATCCTACAAGGCCTAAAACCGAGACTCGAAGCACCACTACGACGTGCTGCGGGGGCTTGGGCAGAGGAATTACCCTCTGTAATATGGAGTTTACGAACGACTCCAGATAGGTCAATCGGATACACACCTTTCTTCTTGGTCTATGGCGCAGAAGCAGTTCTTCCTAGTGATTTGATTCACACTTCTCCTAGAGTGGCCACGTATATTGAAGAGGATGCCGAGATTTCTCGACAAAATGATCTTGATTTAGTCAAAGAAGTTCGCGTCGTTGCTGAAATGAGGTCAACAGCCTATCAGCAGAAGTTACACAAGTATCATAGCCAGAGAGTCAGAAACAGATCTTTCAATCAAGGCGATTTGGTTCTCCGGCTTGTGCAGCAAAGAAAGCACAAACTTTCCCCAGTATGGGAAGGGCCATTTTTAGTTAGTCGAGTATTGCACAATGGTTCGTATTACTTAACTGACATGAGGCCAGTCAAAGAAAGACCTGCTACTAAGAAGAGAAAGAGAGCTGGAGGCAGTACAAATCCGGATGAGTTAGACAGACCGTGGAATATTGCTTAGCTACGTCCCTTTTATTCTTAGTTTATCCTTTTTTGTAATCATATATATATATACATGTTCTATGAGAAATAAAAGTTTTTGGTTGCCTCAAATTTTTCTGAGAAGTTCTTACCATCTCATTTCCGAATGATCATGTCATAGTCGAAAATCCCAGAATGCTTGAAAGTACTCTATACTCATGTTCGTTATGGTTAAGATTTCCGATTTTAAAATTGCTACCCTCGGGTATAACTCTAAAGTTTCTAGTCTTTACTTTGGTTATTTGTCTGATTGCTGGATGCGGGCATTTTCCGAGTAGTGAATTGTTGGTACTAGAAGCCGGCTTTGTTTTCGAGTTTAAACTGGTTTAGCAAGTGAGCTCTGTTTCTCGGCAAAGTTTCCGGGCAGAAGGTTTAGCCGGCTCATGAAAGGGACGAGGCGGAAAGCCAGATAAACGATAAGTATAGGCGAAAAAAGTTCAAAGTGCTTATGTAAACATTCCAGGCACACAAAAATTTAAAGCCAAAAGTGTTGAATAGATCAAAAGCTTAGCACTAGCAAAATTATAGTATTTCATATTTACTGACGCATCATGTTTTTTCAGGATAATACAAATGTTTCTGGTAATCTATGATGCAGGAGGAGATGAAGGAGCTGCCAGCTCGCTGGATACGTCGCCTTGATATCGTTCCGAGATGTCCACATCCGAGGTGGTGCGTTCATCGTCGGAAACTTCTGCTGCATCTTCTGGAGGCGGAGGCAGAGTGTCCATGCGGGTGAAGAAAGGAGTATCGTAGCTGGTCAAATCAGCCACGTGACACCCATATCAGGTACAAGAGTCCATAATGGCCTTGATGTCCTGCTCCTGGCCATCTTCATCCACTATAGAGTACCCTCTGGTCACTTGCCATATCTCCATGCTTTCATGGTGGCTCATGACCATGGTGACAGCATTCTGTGCTGCGGATCGCGCGTAGGACATATTCCAATCCTGGACAAGCTGTGGCATTTCCTTCGCTTTGTCCCGCACCTGAAAATCCGACATGCTATGCATGTCCGGAATCTTGAGAGCTTCACCAATATCCTCAAGGGATTGGCGGAAGTCATGAAGCAGGTCACCGACTTGGGTAAGCCGGTGGGTGCGGGGCTCGGTGGAGGTGGAGTCCGTCAAATTCAGAGGACCTATACACAAAACAAGTTAAGAAAATCCGACATTGAAAGAAGTCGAAGAAAATAGAAAAGTGAGACAGATGGAACGTACCGAAAATGACGTCGTCAATTTTGGTCTTCTCCTCCTGAAGCCTCCGGAGTTCAGCCCGGAGCGCCTCGGAAAGGTCCCTCTCTCTGCACAACTCGTTATTGAGGTCCGAGATTTTCTGATCTTGAGCAGCAATCTTGCGATCACGCTCATCAGTAGCCATGGAGGAGGACTCGAGAACTTGAGCTATGCTCTTTTCATGATCCGCTTTGAGCTTATCCAGCTCTTGGCGAAGTTCCTTGTTCTCCACCACTAAAGTTTTGAGGTTCTCGGCCTCTTCAATCATGGTGTAGGCTTATTTTACTAGCCTTGTAAGTCAAAACGAACAATAGTTCAGAAAAATTCGACTACGAAAACATCAAAGACAAGGGTTGAGTCTCGGAATGTTTACCTTCGGCCTCATCCTTGGAGACCTTAAGTTTAGCAGTTTTAAGTCGGAGAGCCTTGATCTCTCTCCGCTTTTCATAGACATTTTTCAAGAAATCCTGGTTATAGGAACATACTTTCTGTAAGTCAGAATACCCAAAGTCAGAAGTCTACTAAAGACTCGGGCTAATATTTTCACTAATATCAGCACGAGCCTTGGGGGCTACACTAGTTCATTCTTTGGCATCCTAATGAAGCATAACCTGGATTATATATCCTACTTCATGCTTGGGGGCTAGAGGATATGATATGAAATGAGGGAAATACAAGAGTTAGAATTCTGACTTACATATTGCTCGCGAGTGAGTTTATCCAAACTCGCGTTTACTTCAACAGCAACCTTCTCGGCGAGAGTCAGAGGGATCACTGATGCTGTTGGAAGCTCACCGGTTTGTATCCTCTCGTCGTGAAGGCGCACTTGTGCAAGAAGGTCGGAGAACTTGATGTCCTCTGCCTCATGTGCTTCTTCTTCGGCAGATAAGTTTCTTTTCTCCAGGCATTGCCTGGCCAGCCGCTGGATCTCTTCCGCAGATTTCCGGGACAAGCCAAACTTGGCAAGACCCGGATTGTTGAGAAGATTTTCGGCGAAGATCTCTGCTGAGGGATCATTACCCGAAGAGGGTTCACCCTTATCTATACCTGACTCACTCATGCTGACATCAGTTTGTGATTCAAGGATCACAGGCTGTGTGGAAGGAGCCAGATCTTCTGCGACGGCTGAAGAAGGAATGATCACCGGCGTTGCGGAAGGTTGGGGGGCAGGAGTCGGAGGAGCCACGGCAGGAGAAGCTATGGAAAGCTTCGTCTATCGCAGGGGCTTCGAAGAAGTTCCCTTCCCCTTGCCCTTGATGAGCTGTTTAGCTCTAAGATTGTGATAAAGTTGAAAACATTACATCTCGGAAGACAATTCGAATAAGGTACAAAGGCAGAAATTGTGTTGAAAGATTACCTCTTCACGATGGGCACCTCCTTTGTGCCGACAGCCACTGTCGAAGCTTTGCGTTTCTTAAGCGCTATGTCCGGCAATGGAACCAGTTCTGCCTCCTGAGAAAACTCTGGAGGATATCCCTCGAGTGGAGCAAGTTCCGACTCGGGAAGGTCAGCAAGCTGAAAAGAAAAAAGCATATCAGTATTCCAATTTAACATAAAGATTGAAACGCATAAAAAGGTTTGTTGATAGAAACTTACCGGCACTACGGGGTTTTCCGCCGTATGCATATCTAGAGAAACCTCCGGGATCCTCCTCTCGATCTGCTCCCTTATCAGCCATTTAATCTGGCTTATATAGCCTTGTGTGGTGTAGGCTCTAGGGCTGATGCGGAGGGAGTCTTTCTTGGATGACGTGATGGAGTGCATCAGTCGGTCTCCGCGGTACTGAAGGGGCTGGATCTGGCGTGACACCCAGCATTGGACCAAGTCGGATCCCTTCAGTCATTTGTGTTTGATCAGATATTCGACCCGCCTCTTAGCGAGGATCAGATCGTCACTGAGAGCCAGAGCGGCCTCGTCCCAAGACGGTTGGGCCGTCGCAGCTCCGTCGACAAAAGCCGTCAAAGCAGTAGCATTGCCGGGAGCCGGAATATCCTTGTGATAAAAGAATGTGGCTGGCCACTATTTAACCGAGTCACTAGCTAAGATTTTGGGATATGCGCGCTCGCGTCTAAGCGAAAAACTAATGGTACCGGTGATATAAGGAACACCGGCAGTGACAGAATTTCTCCGAACATGAAAGTAATGCCGGAATAAGGTCAAACTCGGCCTAATGCCGAGAAATCCCTCACACAAAGAAGCATAAGCGCTCATCTCTAGAAGAGAGTTGGGAGGAAGATGGTGGAGTTGAACACTATAATGGTCAATCACCTCGGAAAAGAATTCTGAGGGAGGGAATGACAAACCTCTGTCGAGGTGGGTGCCGAAGTGGACCTACTCGCCGGCGCGCGGGTTGGGGACGGTTTCCCCAAAGCCGCTCTGCCAGTCGCCGGCGCGGAGGATCCCTTCTATCTCCACGCCTTGGAGCTTCTCATCATCAAGAACGCAGGGGATCCAGACCCCGCGGAAGCTTTCCTTCTCCGCCGCCACTTCCGTCGCTGCCGTCGCCGCTGCTGCCGCCAAGCCGGAAGAGGATGTAGAAGCCATTTCTCCGGCGAGCAGATGACCTAAGATGGGCGGCGCTGGGAGTTTTTGGGGGAAAGCAGAGGAGCTCTGTGCGCGCGGGGGAGATTTAGAGGAGAGGAAAAGGCAAAGGAACAGGTGAAGAAAGGAGGAGGAGAATCCTGACCTCTTATATCCACCTAACTGCGCCAAGATTCGTGCAAATGCTACAATATAACCGCCACGCGTCGTGGAAGGAACTGGGAAGGACCCACGCGATGATTACGCTGCCTCGATCTCCGCGCGCGCATTAAAACGGCGCCTCGGTTCCACGAACCGCAAACCCACCAACGGTCGTGCTGACAGGATGTCTGTCAGATGACGTGACTTGACCATGACTTGTGTCAGGTGGCGTTAGAGACCAAATTCCGGCTTAGTTTGAAAATCAAGCTGGAAAATCCGAATAACCTGTTGATAGGTCCGACTTATTTTTAAGACCCGGATCGTATTTTTTGTTGTGAAGTTTCAGGAACCCTTCAAGATTCTGCAAGCCGAAGATCAGGCTAGACGATGATAAATTCGACTTTGGATCTTGGAGACTTCCGGGGGCTGCTGTTGGGGATATACTTTCCGGGTATCCTCACAGTTTCTCACTGACCAGGGTGGCCCACTTTGGGTTAGAGCTTTGCTTCACGGGCGGCCTAGTCAGGGAGAAGATGAAGTCCAATCCGGCTACGGGAAGGCCCAGAAGACTTACCGACTTAGGCCCATAGTGTTACTTGTAGTTCAAGGTGTACTCTATAACCAACTCTTAGTCGTGGCCGGATAGATCTCTCCTGTAAACCCTAGGCTGGATATCTATATAAGCCGTCCTAGGGAGAGCCTTTAAGGCACACCTCAATAGTCTACAATCTCAACTTGCACAGGTGGAACCCTTGTAACCCATACCCGGCTCTGCTGTATTACTGGATTGCTAGCAGGAGTAGGATCCGTCCAAAGCCGGTGGATTCGAACCTGGGTAAACTTGTGTGCTCACCGTCCCGGAACACCGTACGTCTCACACCCCTCTCTTCCGCACGCCTCGAGGACCCCCTCATGGCATACTTGTCCTCAACCCGACGACAGTAGCTTGATAATATTCTCCATGAAAATATCTGCTACCTTCTGTACCGTGTATGGGTGTGATAACGGAATGAAGTGTGCAAATTTATTTGTTAGGCGATCAACCACAACTAAAATCATATCTTTCCCTTTGGATTTTGGGAGGCCCTCCACGAAATCCATGCTGATATCAGTCCACTTCATTCTTGGAATTTGTAGGGGATTCAGGAGTCCTGGGTATGGCACCTTTTCAGACTTCGATATCTGACAGATTGGGCATTTAGCCACTTTTCCAGCAATGAACTGTTTGAACAGAGGCCAATAGAAAAGTTGTTTGATTCTATGGTGTGTTACTCGGTTACCTGAATGTCCTCCAAAAATTGATGAATGAAATGAAGAGAAAATTTTGTCCCGAAGGTTGGATGAGGAGCCAATATAGATCCTTCCTTTGTATCTAATTACCCCTCCTTGAAGAGTGTATTTGGGGTGACTATCCTTATCAATTGCCAGTTCCTGTAGTAATTTGATACAATTACTATCAGTAGCATAGGATTCAGTTATGTCCACCGCCCAAGCTTGAATGGCAGTTGATATAGCAGAACACTGTTCAGAATCATCTATTTGCAGAACAGTTTCATCTTGGAATTGTCTGGAGATAGCGTCAACCACTGTATTTTCCTTGCCTTATTTGTATTCGATTATGTAATCGAATTCAAGTAATTTCAACATCATCTTGTGTTGTATTCCTTCCAAGTGCCTTTGGCTTGCTAGATATTTTAGGCTTCTTTGGTCGGTTTTGATGATTAGTTTGTTGCCAAGAAAATAGTGTCGCCATTTTTTAAGGCTTCTAGGATTGCCATGGCTTCCTTTTCGTATATCGACTGTGCACTAGCTCTTGGGCCCAAGCTTTTGCTGAAAAAAGCAAGGGGTTTGCCTTGTTGCATCATTACTGCCCCCAAACCTGAAGCACAAGACTCGGTTTCCATTGTAAATGGTGTGGTAAAATTTGGTAGAGCTAATAGTGGGGTTTGAGACATGACTTGCTTGAGGGTGTCAAACGCTAGCTGCTGTTCTTGGCCCCAATGAAAAGCATCCTTTTTCAGTATGGTGTGTAGTGGTTGACAAATGGTTGCATAGCCTTTTATGAACCGTCTGTAGTAGCCTGTCAGCCCGAGAAATCCTGTTAACTTTTTAATTGTCTGAGGAGTTTTCCAATTTATGATGTCCTTAATCTTGCTTCGAAGTGTTTGAACTCCTTGGCCATTTATGATGTGACCGAGATACTCTACCTGTGGCTGCCCAAAAGTGCATTTGCTGAACTTTACTTTCAAATTGTGATTCCTCAATGTGAGCAGGACTTGTGACAAGTGTCTTGCATGCTCTTGCACATTAACACTGTAGACCAAAATGTCATCGAAAAATACAAGTACGAACTTTCTCAAGAATCTAGAAAAAATGGAGTTCATCAATTCTTGGAATGTGGCAGGGGCATTACTGAGGCCAAACGGCATGACTTGGTATTCATAATGGCCTAAGTGCGTATAAAAGGCCGTTTTATGAACATCAGCTTCATTCATCCTTATCTGGTGGTACCCAGACCTGAGATCCAGTTTGGTAAAGATAGTGGCACCATATAGCTCATCCAGCAGATCTTCAATAACCGGGATGGGGAATTTGTTCTTGATGGTCATGTCATTGAGTGCACTGAAATCAATGCATAGGCGCCAGGATTTATCCTTTTTTGTACCAAGATTGCTAGTGATGAGTATGGGCTGTGACTTGGCCTTATCTCCCCTGTCTTGAACATTTCCTTAATTAGAAGCTCTATGGAATTTTTCTGATTGTGAGACATACGGTAAGGCCTGATATTGGGTGGTTTTGCATCAGGGAGGAGAGGGATCTTGTGATCACAATTCCTATGTGGGGTAGTCTAGTTGGTTCAGTGAATAGGTCTTGGAATTGGTGTAGCAGGTTGATAAGAGAGTCATGTATTGGAGGTTGTAAGTCATGCTCAATTTCTGACTTGTCTTCAGTAGATTAGTATAGTACATAGCCATTGGCTCCCTGGTCCATTAATCTAGCACACTCTTCAGATGATATAAGGAAATGTTTCTTAGGTATAATGTGATCAGTAAATTTGTGATCCTTGCCATTAATTCCTAGAGTCAAGTTTCTCCCAATGAAATCGAAGGTAACAGGGTTGTACTGTTTGAACCAACTGACACCCAGTATGATGTCTGCTCCTTGTAGCTTCAATATTCTGAAATCATTTGAGAATTGCACTCCTTCAATTGTGAATTTGCAGTTATGGGCTATTGAGTTGGACAATAAGGTGCCTCCACCAGCAACCTTGACTGTTCTGTTACTTGCTGCAATTAATGGGATGTTGTGTTTGATTGCGAAATCATAGTTCATGAAGGTACTAGTACTACCTGTATCAGCAAGGTACTAGTACTACCTGTATCAGCTAGAGCTATAGCAGTAGTATTTTTCAGTTGCAGCAGTAGAGAAATGGTAGCATCGCTGACCAATCCATTGTAAGCCTGAGAGGAAATTCTCATAAGTTGCTCGGGTTGTGGTGGCTCAATGTTTTCCTACACCGGTTGTGCTAAGGGAGGGACAATATCAGGAGCTAACTGAACGTCCTGTTTCACTTGTAATGGTTCATCATCAGAGTGAACCTGCATCTCAATTGCATTTAGGGCACGCTGCATTGGCACACATTTGTGGCCCAGCACCCAGTTCTCCGGATAGTACCAACATTTGCGCGGAGGTTGATCATTTGGAGCTCTGCTTCTGCCCACAACTTGCTTGTTCAGCTGCTGTGGAGCAACTCGCGGCAGTGCCACTGGTTGGACTATGCGTCTCACGGTAGACAAATGTGCCTTCTCATACTGTCGAGCATACCAATATGCCGAAAGGAGTGTAGTTGGCTTCTGGCACTGCACCGTGTGCTTAATATTGTCCTTTAGTCCACTCATGAAACAGTCGACAAAGAAATCTTCAGGTAAGTATTTCATGTCCCGTTTCATTTGAGTCATCCACGTATCATAACTATCAATGTAAATGTTGACCGTGGTTACTTGTCTCAACTGCTGCAGTTGATCCATGGGATCTGAAGCCAGAGTATCTAGGAATCTGTCCAATAAGACTGAGCAAAGTTCTGTCCATGTAATTTGCTGGAGATTCAGACTGGAGCTGTCCAGGCATGTTTTCGCCTAGCCCTGAATGTGAGCCACTCCCCATTTCACTTTCTTTTTAGTAGATATTCCAACCAAGGTAAAGACATCCTCACATTCCGATATCCATGCTCGAGCTGATTCACCTGCAAAAATAGGAAGCTTTACATGTGGAGTTCGGAGGTATGGTTCCTGCAGCTGTTGTGAGTGTAGATGGTTGTTGTTTGGCTGGTGGCAAGTGTTGTTTTGGTATTGTGGTTCATTGGGAGGGTTTTGGTGTCTCTGGTAAGGATATGGCTGCGGTTGGTATGGAGGTGGGTAAGGGGATGGCTGATATGGTGGTGGGAAGTAGGGGTAATAGGATGGCAGGGGAGGGTAGTAAGGTTGTTGGAATTGTTGGTAAGGGGGAGAGTTTGGCGTTTGATAGAAGTGTGGCTGTGTTGTGGGATTTGTGGTCTGGAAAATGTGGTTCGTGGACGAGGAAGGCATGGTGGAGGAGATGGGGGTGGTGGTGGTCATGATGGGCGTTGCTGCTGTTGAAACAACTATAGAAGAAGTGTTTATCTGACGGGAAATAGGATTTTTCTGGTGATCAGGTGGATGTGGTAGCTGATCTGGTGTCAAGTTGCCAAGGTTTGGTGGGAATGGTGGTGTTGCTGTTGCAGTAATCGGAACAGAGGAGGGAGTTTGGGAGGGTGTGGGGATTTCTGGAATTGGAGAAAGGGCATGGCTTTGGGGAGGTGGTGGTGTTGAAAACCTATGGCTTTGCGTGGATGGAGGCGGGTCAGTAGTAGAAGGAATCGCCGCCGGTAACCTAGACATGAGCATACCCATCATCTCAGTCATGCGAACCATCTCACCTTGGAGGGATGTGATTGTCGAAGTCGTGTCCGCCTGGTAGCGTGTCAGGCGGCGACTGACGGTGCGTACCTCGCGAGGGATGGTGCGGCGCTCGTGGTTTCCCTCGAGGTCGGTGTCGGAGGTGACTGGCATGGTGAGGACGCCCTCGGTCTACTCCTTGGGCGATCGAGAACGAGATCGGGTATGGCTAGGCATGGTGCTTGAGGGATTTTACAGCTGGAGATGGGAGAAAATCTCCGGTAACCTCGGTGAATTTGGGGGAAGAGCGTTGCCAGAGCAACTGGAAGGGAAGGGAGGGAGGGGAAGCAAGCCTGCGGATGGCTGCTCTGATACCACTATGTCAAAACCACGGCGGTCGGGACATGGGGTGTCTTGAGGAGGAAGAAGGTGGAGCACCGAGTGGCTCAGATCTAATGGCAGCTAGGTAAAATAAAGTGCAAGAACAGGAATAAAATTTAGGTTTTTCATTTGCTTGATCCTCCCAGCCACCCACACCTACCCTTTATACTGAAAGGCAGGCTCAAGCATTTTACAATTTTGTCCTTGGGCATTACAGCGTTTAGCTCCTAAAGAAACAGAGGCAAACAGTTAACTGAACCTTGCTTGCTATTCTTTCATCTGGTAACAGCTGGTCCTGACAGGCAAGCCGCGTCCAGATCCTTGTTTGCGCTTGTTGCATTGATATTTAGTTTATTTTTGCCCAGTTTGATTCCATGCTTGCTGGTCGGATCCCATGGCGGCCAGACCCCATGGCCGGGACCAGGAGTACTTCCCTACCGCGTCCATCGCCTCCATCATCGAACATTGGCGGGAGGACGGTTATCATCCACAACAGCGGGAAGCTTGGACAGGCGAAATGTGATTGTCGTAGTTTTGTTTTATTTTATTTCTTCTCCCGATTATATTTTTGGTGCAGAGTCCACGGACTTTTCTATGACTCAACTTTCTTTTATTACCTTTGTCTCAATTCGAAAATGCAGATTGCTACTTGGTTAGTTCCTCAATAGTTTGATTGATCATGCAACACGTCCATTGTTTAATTGCTTCAGTCCTGCCCTTCAAGGTCAGGTAATACTTTCTGAACACATCGCTTAGTTCTTGCCTAAATGTACATATCTTATCCAGGTTTACTATTATTCGGAGGACATTGCTTATTGAAAAATTGGATGTGCAATATGACTTGTGACATATTGGTTTAGCTAATCATCACTTTAAATACGAGTAACATTATCATTGCTATGTGAGTAATCATTATCCTGGCCCTTGCAATAATATCTGGTGTTTCTTGTGCTATTGGATATTTTAATGCATAAGCTTGATCAGATGTATAAATAGCAATAAGTAGTAAGAAACCTCTGATTCCTCTCTCATGAGTTTTTTGCCTTACTATTTCCTCCACGTAGAATTAGTCATTTTCAGTTCCCAGAGTGGTGTCCAATAATCCATTGTATAGAAGCTCCATGGTATGCAATCTATTTGTACAATAGATCTAGAAAAACTTCTCAAAGTAAGTGTTGTGATGTTTCAGAATCAAATTCCAGTCTAACTTTATCTCGATCGAGTTGCTGCAGATTTCTTTGTAGAGATGAGAGATCAAGACTACCTAAGATAAAATATACCATCTCACCTTGATAATTGACCCGCGCATCGCCTCTTTGCTTCTTGGAAACTGGGATATCTCTACCCAACGGTTTGTGATTGCTTCAGGTAGATCTTTCTTGACGCTGGACGCAATTCATGATTTTGTTGTTGTTCCTTAAAAGTACTGTAAGACTGAAGATCCTAGATTCATAAACTATATGTTGGGCAAAAAGTTTAAGAAGGATGTTCAAATTGAAAAAATATTTGCAACCCTCTTATGTGTATGCAAAAATTAACAATCAGGTTTAGACATTTGAGATGACAGTAAGATGTTAATTTGAAGTTTACTTATTTTTTTCTTATGTCTTATGCTTCAGTAAAAACTTTTGGATTGCTAGATCCCCGGAAAAAACTTCAAGTTTCTTATTCTTTACCTATTTGCTTGTTTAGTGGCTAGTGTTTTGTTTAATTTTCTCTGTCCATGTCTCAATTTCATAGCGCGGTGATAGATATATGTGTTTTTCAGTTTTTCTTCACAGGGAGTGGCAGGTTGCACAAACAATGGTGTTTAATACACAAGATTCAGTCCTCTTGAATTTTTTTGGATAAAGATTCAGGTCTCTTCTGGTTATGACTTAGTTCTTGCTTGTATTAACTTTTAGAGTAACATTTGCATCTTCCTTGTGGCTGTAAAATCTTGAAGTTGTTTAGTATTTATTTGAAAGGAATGCATAATATGGAAAACTAGCCACATTTTAGTATTTAGAGCACCTTAAGGAGACCAGGGAAGACAGTAGAACGCTTGCTTCAGAAGGCAGACTAAGTTCAGTCAATCTTTGTGTGGCTGATCATTTATGAAGGTTTGCACAACTGAAAGATCTGGCAGGGGACATGCGGGAGGTTTGTTTCAAATGCACATGGTTTCCGACATTAAAATTTGACCTTACTGTTGGTGATTTATTGCAAAACAAAAAGTTTTCTTGTAACTGAATATGACGGTCTTTTTTGTGCATGTGATTGAGAAAGATTGATTATGTTTGACAATTCATGCAATTCTATGCATGCAGGTTGTTCATTTTAGCTATAGAAAACCCTTCATTCAGAAATAAGTCACTTGGATTTGTCTAGCTGCCACGTTTTAGTGTGTAGATACATGTGAGACTAGACTAATCCAAGTCACCTATTTCCGGACGGAGTGAGTAGATGTTTCGATAGCTTTGTCCATTTGCAATGAAACCTATATTCCATAGTGAAAAATGTATCTCCTATTTGTGCCAAAAATTGTGAAGTTGATATGAAGTTATATCACAAGTAGGTCCACAACTCATTGGTCACCAATTAGGCTTTGGCGAGAACGTAGGCAATTGGAGGATGACAAGGGTATGGGAGTGTGCTATCGACACTAGGCGAGAGATGCATGGAATATTGTTATTTCCACCTAAATATCTAGAGAAATACGGAGGGTGTAAGCGAGGTGGGGGACTAGATGAGCGAAGCATCGTGAAGAGAAATGACACGAGAAAAATGATAACATCAATTTTAGTTTTACGATTTTGCTCTCAACATCGCTAAATCTAACTTGTTGTACCGTGGCAACGCACGGGCATTCAACTAGTTAGTTGTTATTTGCTTTCCTACTCGTTATGGTCGTTTTTCAGCTAACTTGTCTTCTGCTAAATTCAGTTAGCTAGTAGGCCGGGTCAGAGCGATTATTGTTATGCCTCGATCCGGTGTAGTAGGGGAATGGACGAGTTCAAGCGGTCAGTTGATCACCGCACTAACACTCTGCCTTCAATCGTGTTCTTCTCTGAATCCTACTGTTCGTTGTTAGCATAATCTAATTAATCTCGAGAAATTCAGTGACAAAAAAATCTCCCGTACCATAAAATTAATTAAAACCACATGGGTGAGCCATACGAGTTTGTAACTCAATATGGCAAATCAATTGAGATTGATTATAATTGGTAGAATTCGATATACTTGTATGGGAAGCGCGCGAAAAGGAAAGAATAAGAAAAATCGCGGCAGCTCTGAACAGAATCGTACGCGGACTTTGTATTCCAAAAAATAGTGTATGGAAGCTTTTTATTTTATTTTATTTTATTTTGGGAAGTACATGGCATCAATGCATCTATAAATCAAGCATCGATCTGTCGGTCCAACACACAAGGCGAATCAGGCAAGCTAGCCGATCATGGACACCACGCGGCCGGCGGATCCTGTGGCGGCTGGGTTGGAAGTCGACGTGGAGAGGCAGACACGCGTCATGGACGACGACAGCAGCAAGTCCAAGTGCACCATCGTCTTGTTCCTCGTCTACATCGCCGCCGTTGTGTGCGTCGTGGTCCCGGCCATCTACTACATGGAAGACACGCATTACTCTGTCGCCATAGACTCAGCTTCTTCTGTCCTACTGGATCCCAAGACCGGTGTCTCCTTCAATCTCACCCTCGTCATCGCCTCACGGAGCCACGGCGCTAAGGCCTGTCTCGACCCCACCATCTTTATCCAGGTCTTCTACCATGGTGTTCAGCTCGCCACCACCGACCCCGCAGCGACGACGACGACGCCGCAGATATGCGCTAGGCCACGGAACGTGGCCGAGCTATCACCCGTCATGGCCAGAGCGACCATGCTCCCCGTTGGGCAAATGCAGGATTGCCTCGCTGCGGAGATGGGGCAAGGGGCCGCGCTGTTTGACTTGAGATTGATCAACATCCCGTCCTACGGGGAAAGAGGCTTGGTGTCGGACTGCAAGGGAAGTCGGGTCGGAGATGCTGCAGTGCCATGCCATTAATAATCTATCTATCATGTTTTTACAAGATCTAGCTATCTAGTATAGTAGATTGCAGGCTTTGGCACTTGTTTACCTAGTACTAGTATTATAAATGTTTTTGATTTTATATCCTTCTACCTGCGTGAGAGATTTTGGGTTGTCGGAGATTTAAATACACATGTTGATAATGATAGGTCCTGCTATTTTTTTTGGTTTATTTAAGTTGCCTATGCCGATACTATGAGGCTACCATGTTTTTTATTTGAGATGGATGTGGCTAAGAGCATCTCCAGCCGTTTGCCCCTCTCCCCATAGTACCCAGCGGAACCCTTTCGGCGCTTCCGCCGGTGATATTTTTGTCTTGGGGGGTGCACTGCCCAGTCGTGCCCTCAATCTCGCCCCCCTAGCGCATCATACGTTGGCCATTTGTTTTGAAAGTTGATTTCCCGCTACCAAAAACATCCAATTCGACAGTACAACGATCAAACCGGCCACAATTTGTCTATCAAATTATTACAGAAAACGTGAAATCTTGAGTAGAAGGATCCTCCTTTGTCGTCGAAGAAGGATTGCCCTTTGTGGGGGCTGACTCGGTGCTATCGTGGAGGACGACGCAGGGGCAGAGTCAGGCAAAGTCGTAGCCACTGCCGCTGTCGTGGAAAAGCTCGACGGTGGCGCAGCAATGGCCATAGAAGCAGTGATAGGTGGAGGCGCCCGCATCTCTTCTTGGATGAGCCCGCGCTCCGCCAAGTACCATGCCTTCACTTCGACGTCCATCGCAGCTGTGTCGCCTGCCAGCAAGAAAGCCAGGTCAGTATTCCTCTCCTTCGCCGCGGCGTTGGTCTGAAGTAGGGATGTCCTACTTATGGAGCATCGTCGTCCACCTCGCGTCGTGGGTCTTGACGTCGGCGATGCATTGCTAGATCGAGGACTGAAGCCTTTCGTCGAATGGAGCCATGTTCTTGGCTAGCTTGGCCTTTTTGTGTCCATCAGGGTGACTTTCCACTGCCTTTGTGGCCGGCTTGTCGGGTTTTTAGAAGCCATCATTGGCCTTGCCGAGCGTCAAGCGGACATCCCTCCACTTCTCGCACTTTTCTATCCTGGATAAGACCACCACGACGTTGGTGACCAAACAGACTGCACGGATGGCAAACTTGTGGATAAAAATGTGCATACCGTGCGCTCGTAGTCGGTGTCGCTATCTGGGCAAGTGGACCTCCTCTTGAATCCCATATCATTTGTTGCAAGCTTGCTGGACGAGCACCCAATTGTTGGCCATGGTCTTCTCACCGTGATCCATATGAATCATGTTGAACCACGGATCGCAAAGCTTGCGCTCATCAAACAACGACTTCACCCTCTTCCAATATTTCTTAGAATTTTGGTTTGCCCCGGTGATCGGGTCAATGCTAACGCTCTACCATGCTTTGGCAAGGCACTCATCTTCTTTGGAGATCCACTTTATTAGAGGCCTGACCAGAAGGCCTCCTCCTCCTTCCCAAAGGCAGTTAGAACACATTAAGATAATATCAACCTGCCGTGCAAAATAAGAAAGTATTGCATCTTTATGGAGATGTAAATATAATATGGACATACTCTCCTCTCAGCAGATCAACCGCTTGTCTCCCAGCTTTAATTCACGAGATCTCCGATCACATAGAGTGGGTTGCCACTGCGAACAACTCATTTGTGTGGGTCTCAAACCCATCTCGCTCGATGCATTATCTATCACATTATGTGATAAACCCTTTGTGAAGGGATATGCCAAGTTCTTAAATGTTTGGATATAATCCAACGCAATAACTCCAGAGTTTCTCAGTTTTCTGGCAGATTTAAATCTTCTCTTCACATGCCTTGATGACTACATATTATCCTTAGAACTGTTTACCTTGACGATCACAGTTTGATTATCACAGTTCATCGGGATGGCGGATATTGGTTTTTCAACCACAGGTAAGTCCATCAAAAGCTCACGAAGTCACTCTGCTTCAACAGTAGCTGTGTCTAATGCTGTGAGTTCTGCTTCCATAGTTGACCTCATTAAGATGGTCTGCTTGCAAGACTTCCAGGAAACAGCGCCACCACCAAGTGTAAACAGATAACCACTTGTGGCCTTAATCTCATTAGCATCAGATATCCAGTTTGAATCACTATAACCCTCAAGTACTCGAGGATACCCCGTATAGTGAATACCATAACTCGCAGTGCCTTTCAAATAGCGCAAAACTCTCTCAAGATAATGGCAATGATCATCCCCAGGATTTGACACAAATCGAGTCAGTTTGCTTATAGCAAAGGAGATGTCAGGCCTCGTAGCGCTGGCTAAATAAATGAGCGAGCCAATAATTTGAGAGTATCACAATTGATTTTTAGCATTCCTTCGATTCTTTTGAAGTAGCACACTCGGATCATAAGGCGTTGGAGAAGACTTGCAGTCGCTATACCCAGACGTGAAATCTTGAGTAGAAGGATCCTCCTCTATCGTGGAAGAAGGATCGCCCTTTGTGGGGGCAGACTCAGTGCTATCGTGGAGGACGACGCAGGGGCAGAGTCAGGCAAAGTCATAGCCGCTGTTGTTGTCGTGGAAGAGCCCGACGTTGGCGCAGCAATGGCCATAGAAGTAGTGATAGGTGGAGGCGCCCGCATCTATTCCAGGATGAGCCCGCACTACGCCAAGTACCATGCCTTCACTTCGCTGTCCACCGCAGACGTGTCGCGTGCCAGGAAGAAATCCAGGTCAGTGTTCGTCTCCTTCGTCGCGACGTTGGTCTGAAGTAGGCCGATCTTGATGTCCTACTTATGGAGCATCGCCGTCCACCTCGCATCGTGGGTCTTGACGTCGGCGATGCACTGCTAGATCGAGGACTGAAGCCTTTCGTCGGATGGAGCCATGTCCTTGGCTAGCTTGGCTTTTTGTGTCCATCAGGGCGACCTTCCACCGCCTTTGCGGCTGGCTTGTCGGGTTTGTAGAAGCCATCCTTGGTCTTGTAGAGCGACAAGCGAGCATCCCTCCACTTCTCGCACTTTTCTATACTGGATAAGACCACCATGACGTTGGCGACCAAACAGACTGCACGGATGGCAAACTTGTGGATAAAAATGTGCATACCATGTGCTCGTAGTCGGTGCCGCTATCTAGGCAAGTGAACCTCCTCTTGAATACCATGTCATTTGTTGCAAGCTTGCTGGACGAGCGCCCAATTGTTGGCCATGGTCTTCTCACCGTGATCCATATGAATCATGTTGAGCTCGGGATCTGAGACCGGGTCGGATGGGGAAGCGGCGCTCGTGGAGAGAGAGGCCTTGGAGGACTGGTTCGAGATTCCAGTGTCTCAGATCTGAGACCGGGTCGGATGGGGAAGCGGCGCTCGCGGAGAGAGAGGCCTTGGAGGCGCTGGAGGATGATGTCGGTGATCTAGGTTGGACTACGGTTCCGCGTCGTCGGCGGCAAACGGATGAGGAGCTGCGTCGAAGTTTTTGGGAGGAAATGTGTTTTCCAACGAAGGAGTCAAGATTCTGGGAGACGGTCGGCTCGCCGGTCGCCGCTGTCTCACCGCCGCGATCCCCTCCGTGTTCTCTACCGAGGGCCGCTGGTGGGAATGGCGCACGGTGGTGTGTGCGACGACCTCGTTCCGCCTCGCCGGCTATGCCGAAGCCCTGGCGTGGACCTCTATCGCGCCGCCGGTCATCGGCGCCACCGCTGCTTGGGCGGTTGATCAAGGAGGCGATGGTCAGACCTAGGGCTGAGCGGGTGGTCCGCTTGGTGGGGCCCACGGTGGTCAGCAGAGGTGGGCCTTTCCTGGACGACACGGGCCTGGACCGACCGGTCGAGGACGAATCCGTCTCGGACTCGGAGATGGACCTCTTCTCGTGGACCGCTATTGCGAGGCGTTTTAGGGCGGCTTGGTCCCGGTCGGCTACCGATCAATCATCTATGCCCCTGTTCATCGCCTCTGCCACGCCTCGTACTATGCCATCTGCTGCGCCGCTGCCCTTTACGGTCGCGTCGACAGCTCCATCGCATCGGGCTGTGCTTCCTGCAACCTCGCAGCGTTCCCCGGACTTGCGGACCTCTCCGTTGCGGCAGACGTACGTGGCGGTCCTCTCGTCGCCGACAGCGGCCATGGCGGGTCTGAACCCTAGGCCTCCCCTCACGGCGGCGTCGGCTCCTCGGTCGCCGACCGTGGGTGCGCCTCCGCCTCGGGGGCCCTCTGCCACGCCTGCGCCGGCGGTGGCCTTGCCTCGTCCGGCCATGATGCCTGCGGGGGCACCGGTCCAGGCCTACGTGGGGCATCCGTCTCCGACCACGTCGTCTTTTGCTGGGCCACCTGTCTTCCCGCCTGGGGTTCAGTTTCGGCCGCCGGATGCATACTTTGCTGCTGCTCACATTCCGATGCAGCCTCTTCAGGCACCGTACCGGGGCCCTAATCCGGTGGCTTTTAATGGAGGTCCGTCCCATGGATTTGCTGGAAGCGTTTCTGGGGTGGCTCCGATCTCCAGTACGTATCGGGCTCCCCACACAACACCCTTGGGTGGGGGACTGCAGTTTGGGGCGACTTCTGCTTCTGCGGTGAATGCCGTGCCGAAAAGGAAGAAGAAGAAGAAGCCTTCTAGGATTTCTCAGCTTCCGTTGCAGCCAGGGCCTTTTGGTAATGGGTCTTTTGCAGCTACACCATCTCCGTTTATGGGTCAGCAACAGGGTGGTTCCTCACAGTTTCCTGGTTCTGGGGCCCAGCAAGAGTATCATCCCGTGGTACAACAGTATCAGCCTGTGGTGCAGCAGTTTACTCCTCATGCTGGGGGTTAGGAGACCTCGGCTGTTCCGGGCCCTGTGGTGGCCCCAAAGAAGCCTAAGAAGGCTGTCAGGTGTTGGAAGTGTGCCTCTGATTTCCATGCCACCAAGGATTGTAAGGCTGTACATTACTGCTACATTTGTGATGTTGCTTCTCACCCAACTTTGTGTTGTCCAGTGCTTAAGCAACCTAGACCAACTGCATACATGGTTGGGTGTGGTCATGATAAGACGCTATTTGCGCAAATCCCTGATAGTGTGGTGCGCGAGGATTTGGGGCCCAGTCAGATTCCCATTGCTTTGGTCCAGGTTTCAGGTGAGGTGGTCACTGCTGACGTGGTCCAGTTACAGATTGCTCGTAGGTGCCAGGTCAGGCCTAACTAGAAGTGGGAAGTTGTGCCGCATGGGGACAATGCTTTTCTAGTCAGTTTTCCTTCTTTCGAGGATTTGGATAGGGTGGATGGGAGTCAGTTTTCCATGCCTTTGGGCAAGACTCAGCTTGCCGTTTCTGCTTACAAGACCCAGGAGGTGCCACACAAATGTGAATTACATCAAGTTTGGCTGCACGTGGAAGGGGTTCCACATTCCCTCCGCACTTTTCTTGGTTTTTGGGCGGTTGGTTCTCTCTTGGGTACACCTCTGGATGTGGATGTATTGTCTTTGCGCAGGAGGGGTGTTGTTCGCATTCTGGTTGGTATGTTCGATATTACGGTGTTTAAGAGGCAGGATGCTTTGGGGGCCTTTCTTACTTCTGATGCTATGGTTAAGCTGAAGGGGTATGAGCTAAGATTCAGGATGGAGCCTGCAGGGTATTTTCCGGAGCCAGATTTTTCACCTTTCCTATGGAGACGGCCGCATGATGACTCTGGAGATGATGGTTTGGGGAACAACGGTGACGACGTGATGGATACCTCAGACACTGCTGCTCCGCCCCTTGGGGGTGGATCTTCTTCTAGACAGCCCGCTAGCCAGGGGGGGCCTTCCTCTTCCTCGACACGTCAGGTTCTGCCGACAGTTTACGCGGTCACTCCATTAAATGCTTCTCCCTCGACTGCGTGTGGAAAGGAACTTCTGGATGCTTTGTCGTTGGATTCCCCGCTGCGTGGGTGTGGGGTGCCTGCTAGCTCGCCGCGGGTCTCACCTGCCCAGTTGCAGGAAGCTCTTCAGTCGGTCAAGGGGTCTTCTCCTGGCGTGGTCGGACCGACGAGGTGTAGGCCAAATGTCTTGGGTCGGTCCATCCCTAGGGCAGACCCGGTGCTGGTGGAGGTCTCTGAGGAGGCGGACGTTGGGCTGGCCTAGGAGGGTCGAGGCTTGCGGGCACGCCTTTGGAGGTTCCTGGTGAGACGGTGGCTGGCTCGGGGGCCCAGGCGGGGCACCCGGCGACCGAGGCCTAGGTGGGGCTGCACGCATGCGGGGACTTGGCCCAGGAGGGGTCGGGTTCCTCTCTCCTTGCGTCGCCTTGCAGCCCAGGCGGGGCTGCAGGTGGCCATCTTGTGCCTCCCATGATGGAGGTACCGGCGCGCAGGAGCTCCAGGCATGGTACTGATGCACTCGGGGCGTCGATCACGGACGAGGATTCGTTGGCCAAGGCCATGCGAAGGAAGGCTGAGAAAAATCTGGACTCCAAAGGTATATCTCATTCATCCCCATCTTTCCTTTCTTTTTCAACCCCTGTTATTGTTGATAAGCTTGCCAATATTGGTATTAGCATGGGTAGATCTGTAAAGGAAATTAATTTTTCGAGTTCTGTTCTGAGACATATGGAGGTTGACCATTTAACGGTTACTCCTAAGGTCCCAGTTATTCCCGACTCTTTATCAACGGAGGAGGAGGAGTTGCATGCCACAGTAGATGGTCAACTCCTCGTTCACTTAGTTGGTGAAGTGTCAGACGTGGTTTATGATGAGGCTGAGCTGAGCGCATTATATGAGCTAAAAGCTTCTGGCCGAAAATCTAAAAACCTGAAGTCTCGTAAATGGACTCGTATATCCAAATCTACTATTGTTTCTCCATGAATGGCATGTTTGCAAATACCAGAGGTCCTCGTGACTTGCCTAAACATTTGTTCTTTGCCGATTGTGTGAGGGATTATAAGTTGGATTTTTTGGGTATTTCTGAGACCGGGAGACGGGATTTCTCACTGGCCCAACTCAATTGCCTTTCTGGTGGAGTGGACTTTACATGGGTATCCTGGCCTCCACGAGGTAGATCTGGGGGAATTCTTTTAGGCGTCAAAGATGAGACTATGGAAGTCTTAGCTAGTTCGAATGGAGACTTTTTTATTAAGCTTCATATTCGTAACAAAGCGGATGATTTCATATGGTCTCTAGTCGCTGTTTATGGGGCTGCCCAGGATGTTTACAAGCCTGACTTTTTGCGTGAGTTGGTTAATCTAGCTAAGGATAATCCGTACCCTATTCTTATAGGGGGATTTTAACTTACTACGTTTCCCTCATGAGAAAAGTCGGGGTCGTTTCGATGAACATTGGCCTTTCATGTTTAACGCTGTCATTGATAGTTTGAACTTGAGAGAGGTTACGATATTAGGACGACAATATACCTGGGCTAATAGTCGTCCAGAGCCTACATATGAAAAGCTGGATAGAGTGCTTATTGATACTGAATGGGAAGATAAATTCCCTATGGTAATTGTTCGCGGTTTAGAGCGTATTGAGGCACTGTCTGATCATGCTCCGTTACTAATCTCTGTTGGAACACCAATACGAAAGACCAAACACAGTTTCAAATTTGAGCTTGGATGGTTGGATCGTGATGGTTTTTATGAGTTAGTTAAGACTATTTGGAAGAAACCTGTTAGTGGTCAGACGCCGATACAACGATGGAATACTAAAATACGTGCCTTACGCAAGTACCTTCGTGGTTGGGCTAGACACACTGTTGGAATCCTTAAAAAAGAGAAATTACGTCTTACATCTCTTATTAACGATTTAGAAGCTGCTGCGGAAGTAAGGCTATTGACTGCACAAGAGATTGTGATTAAAACACAATTGAATGCAGACATAGCAAAACTACTCCGTGAGGAGGAACTAAAATGGTATCAACGTTCTAAAAAGCAAAGTTTATTCTTGAAGGAGACGCGAATACAAGATACTTTCATGCTGTCACCAATGGCAAGCATAAAAAGAAACTTATTCACTCTCTTGTTCAGGATGAAGGTACCATTGAGGGTCAGGAGCAACTGAAATCATATATTACTGCTTACTACAAGTCTCTGTTTGGGGCATCGCAAGAGAATTCGTTCTTGTTGGACGAGTCCCAAACATCTGATATTCCTAAGGTCTCTGTTGAGGAGAACAATTTCTAACCGCCTCCTTCACGGAAGAGGAGGTCAAGAGAGCAGTTTTCCAAATGGAACATAATAAGGCGCCAGGACCTGATGGCTTTCCAGCGGAATTCTACCAAAAAATTTGGGAAGTCATTAATGGGGATCTAATGCACCTTTTTGAGTTTTTACATGCTGGTCAGTTGGACATTTTTAGTCTTAATTTTGGCAACATTATTTTATTACCTAAGGTTAATAATGCGGAACGAATACAGCAGAATCGTCCTATCTGCCTTCTTAACGTTAGTTTTAAAATTTTCACAAAAGTTGCTACGATTAGATTAAATTTTGTTGCTGATCATGTTGTACGCCCATCTCAAACTGCTTTTATGCAAGGAAGAAACATCCTAGACGGTGTAGTAATCCTACATGAAACAATCCATGAACTACACTCCAAGAAATTAAATGGGGTATTGTTCAAGATTGACTTTGAGAAGGCTTATGACAAGCTTAATTGGTCTTTTCTCCAGCAAACACTCTGAATGAAAGGTTTTTCGAAGGAGTGGTGTGCTCTCATTCAGTATTTTGTGTCTGGAGGCAGTGTTGCTATAGATGTCAATGGTGACACCGGCAAATACTTCCAAACAAAAAAAGGGCTAAGACAAGGAGACCCTCTATCGCCTATACTATTTAACATAGTGGCTGATATGTTGGCAATCCTCATTGAGAGAGCTAAGGCTGATGGCCAAGTTGAAGGTTTAGTCCCCCATCTGGTTGATGGAGGATTATCTATTCTTCAATATGCAGACGATACAATATTATTTATGGAACCTGATCTAGAGAAAGCTGGGAATCTGAAGTTAATTCTAGCAGTATTTGAGCAACTCTCTGGTCTAAAAATTAACTTCCATAAAAGTGAATTGTATTGCTTTGGTGACGCCATTAACGACTCCCAACTATATGCTGATCTATTCGGCTGTGGTATAGGGATGTTTCCTATCAACTATCTAGGAATACCGATCCATTATCGGCGTCTTACGATTGTGTAATGGAAACTCGTTGAGGAAAGACTACAAAAATGTTTAAATAGCTGGAAAGGCAAATTACTATCCCTTGGTGGAAGACTAGTTCTCATAAACTCAGTACTCACCAATATGGTACTGTATATGATTTCGTTCTTCCTATTGCCGAAAGGGGTCTTGAAGAAAGTGGATTATTTCCGATCAAGATTCTTTTGGCAAGGGGATAGTGAAAAAAAGAAACATCGACTGGCCAAATGGAATGTGGTATGCCGACCTAAAGAATATGGTGGACTAGGCATACATGATATGCAAGTCAAAAACACCGCACTTTTAAGTAAATGGTTATTTAAACTACTTACTGAAGAGGGTGTTTGGCAAACCATGTTGTGGAGGAAGTATGTTGGATCCAAAGCGGTGTCTCAGATGGTTTGTAAACCGGGAGATTCACATTTTTGGGCGGGGCTCATGGCCTCCAAAAAACAATTCTTTCATTTTGGTACTTTTAATATTAGGGATGGTTCACAGATTCGTTTCTGGGAGGATAAATGGCTTGGCCAAACTACTCTCCGAGAACAATATCCTGCTCTTTACTCGATCGTTAGACACAAAGGAGACACAATTTCCATGGTAATGGAAAATAATACTCCTAATGTGACTTTCAGAAGAAGTCTAATAGGCCCTAGACTCATATCGTGGAATAATCTTTTAATTCGATTAACCACGGTACAGTTGTCGGAGGGGGTGGATGAGTTCAAATGGAATTTACTAGAGAGTGGTAAATTTTCTGTGGATTCGATGTACAGAGCTTTGATTCAACCTGATATTCCAGTCGATAATAATAGTAAAATTTGGAAGATGAAAATACCCCTTAAAACGAAAATATTTGCATGGTATCTTCGTAAAGGGGTAATTCTTACAAGAGACAGTCTTGCTAAGAGGAATTTGCATGGAAGTACTCAATATGTTTTTTGTCATCAGGACGAGACAATTAAACATCTATTCTTCCAATGCAAATTTGCTCGCTCTATATGGTCAATCATCCAAATGGCCTCGGGTTTATCACCCCCTCGATCGGTTGCCAATGTCTTTGGCAACTGGTTATATGGGATACATGATAAATATGGGACTATGTTTAGGGTGGGAGCGCTTGCCATTATTTGGTCGCTTTGGCTATGTAGGAATGACAAGATTTTTAATAACACTGTGTCTTCATCTTTGCAGGTCATCTATCGAGCTATGGCTATTCTCCGATCATGGACTACTCTCCAGAGTATGGACCTCCGCCACTTATTTCTGGAGGGGTGTACGCGATTAGAGGACACGGCGAGGGATATTTTGTCCCGACATGGATGGCAGCGTGATCTTCGTATAGATCAACATTAGATGGAGGCGCCTTTTCTTATCACTATGAGTTGTAATATTGTTTTAACTTTGGATCTATCGTGTGTGGTTGAACGGCTGTGTGCATCCTAGTTATGCAGAGGCCGGGTGTAAACATTGCTTTCAAGTAATATATGCGCCCATTTCCAAAAAAAAAAATGTTGAGCTCGGGATCGCAAAGCTTGCGCTCATCAAACAACAACTTCACCCTCTTCCAATATTTCTTGGAATTTTGGTTTGCGACAGTGATCGGGTCGATGCTAACGCTCTACCATGCTTTGGCAAGGCACTCATCTTCTTTGGAGGTCCACTTTATTAGAGGCCTGACCGGAAGGCCTCCTCCTCCTCCTGCCCACCTCCTCCTTCCCAAAGCCGCCATCTCCCCCCGCCGCCTCCACCGCTCGCCCGAAGCCGCCGACACCTGAAGCCGCCACCCGAAGCCGCCCACAGGTAATCTCCAAACCACTCTCTTTTTGTATTGAAATTTTGATTTTATTTTGATTTGTTGACATCAATTTGGAGCAACCGCACACTTAGGAATTTGTTATTTCGATCAAATTCATACTTTAGGATGCCCAACCCGCATCTTCGTCATCGACTCGGCGGCAACGGCGGAGGAATGGGCTCCGCCGGGCATGTCCGAGACTGGGCTCCGCCGGGCTGGCACTGGGATGTGCTAACTTTCGGGACGCGTAGCTTTCTGAGGAATCCGGGTCCCGTCGTCGACCCAGAGCGTCTTTGGTGGCCATCGAGTGGTCCACTATCGGTATAGAGGGAGCCAGTCCCCGAGGAGGTGGTACAGAATCATGTCAGGGATGAGGACAAGCATGTCTGTCGCTATATGGCTGCATTGGAGGTCAGGGTCTCCAATACCTGGCAGTTTCTTCAGGGATCTCACCCGAGCTATGCTCTTGTGATGGTTCATTCTCTTTGGGTGTTCACCGTCTGCAGCTCAGTATGTATGGCGGAGGGAGGACCCGGCTGCCTCGAATCGAAGGAGGATGGAGTTGCTAAATCGATGGCGGCCTCTGCCCCGAGCTCACCAAAAATATGTCGGGGGAAAATGGCATAGGAGCAGCACACCAGAGCTGGGGCCTCACATGGGACATGGGACATGCCATAAACCCCGGCCCTCGCGGAGGCAGCCAGTGGGATCAAGACCTCCCAAAGATTCGAGGACGGGGAAGCATACGTACAAGGTTTCGAGGAAGAAGTAGCTAGCATTCGATGGCGGCGAGGTACAGTGGATCGTGATGACTCGGAGCTGCCAACTGTGCAGTCGACGTTAGCAAGAGACGACTAAGAGCAACCGTGATAGTACTAATATTTTTAACTAGGAGGAAGATGCATGCATATGCCACCTCCATCCCGGATCTTCATCATTCACTATTCCACAACTTTTAAGTCATCCACAACTTTGAGTGACACTTTTTATAAACATGATTCCCTATGCAACTAGTACTAGTAAACTATTAATTCCATCACATTCTGACTTCTGATTCAAATCACATATTTCGTATGCACAAGTGATTATTGTTGCGATCGAGACTGATTTCCGATTCGATATGTCGGCCGGTGTAGATATTCTGGTGCATGTGCGATCATCTAATCCAACCCAAAGAAAGGGTGTACGTACGTACTCCCTTGAGCTCACAAGCGCAGGCTCGCTCCAGAACTGTTTGAACAAGGACATGGTCAGTCTCAACCCATTAAGTTCAGTCCTTGGATTTTTACCCTCAAACATAAGACCACGTACTCCTCCTGTGCTTCTACCCCCGCATGTCCATGCCACTGCTACAAGTGAAGAATCACCAACCAAAGTCCTTATGGCCTCGAAGACTCGGTCTGCCATTAGTATACCTTAGACCTCATCTACCATTATATTCTCTGCCACTATCTTCATCGTGGAAAGCAAAACACCGACATGTCCCATGATGGCAACCAATAATGAAACTTCATGTCACTCCCTCCTAAAGTGGAAGGACCAGAAACAAGGGTCCACTTGACCGAATCACATCCGCTGCAATCTACATGCATATGCACCAAATATAGATTGCCGATTGGGCTTTTCGGAATTCGCTTGCAGCCAGATCAAAAATCACATGCATCAAGCATAACACCTTCTTGACGTGAAGAGAACCCTAAGACCACCACCTTTTTTTAGCACAACAGTAGGCCCCAATGCCGCCACCCATCCGCTTCCAAGAGCAGGACAGAGATCTCATCAGGCACCGCTGCCACCACCAAGACCACTCGGAGATAAGGGACTGAGCCACACCCTGCCCCTCAAATCAGCCTCCATGCCGCCCTCACGGCCACAATGTCTGAAAAGGTTGCTGACGAGGGTTTAACTCATCAATGCCCATTGTTATGGACTTGGGTTTTGGAGAAGGAGGGAGCGCTGGAGACATCTATCGGCTAGCAAACAAGCACACAGGGGACAAAGATTTACCCAGGTTCAGGCCTCGTAGAGGTCCCTACTCCTGCTTGTCTGCTCGTGGAATTATCGAAGGAATCGAAAGTTACAATGGTGCGCAGATATAATCCGGCGAGGGTTGTGGAAACTAGGGTTGCGTGTGTCCTCCTCGCCGCCCCCTCCCAGCCTTTATATAGATAGGCTAGGCCTCGGGTAGCAGGTCGAGTCGGTTACAAGTTAGGGTTTTTTCCCTTCAAACTTTCTATCTTTAACTTCTTCTTGTTCTTCAAGCAATCGAGAGTCCGTAGGTTACTCGAGTCTCTCGTTTGGGCCTTGGCGACACCGTGGGCCTGTACATATTTGGACCGTATATACCAAGCTCGAGTACCTGTAGGCTATACCCATGTTAGTAGCCCCCGAGTGTCTAGTGGAATCGCAGATTCGACTGGGGACTTTTTGAAGTCTTCGAGTGCCTGAACGAGTGCATTTCGACTGCTTTTATTTGTGTCATAGGGATTGTTGATATACGTGCCTGATATAACCAAAGTATCGGTATCAATTAACCACCTTAGGGTAAAACAACGCAATCTACTTCGAACTCGAGTCCCCGGACTTGAATCCGGAAAAGTGCTGGTGTAATTCGACTTAGGCCGCGGAGGTCTTACAGGAGTCGAATTCCAGTTATATGGGTGTGAGCACTCGACGCGTCCGTCAAGGCATGTTGATCGTACCTGTAGGCACGGATACATTTCTAGTAGTGCGCAGCTAAATGCGTTGCCAGGCCTTATTCATGTCTTACCTTCACGTTGTAAGCGCGGCATCCGAATCTTATCATCGCGGAGACGATTTGGGTGATCCAGGAGACGCAGTCTCTTTGTAGGGAAAATTATGAGGCGGTGTCGCCATGAGCTTCGAGTGCGGATGTTATCAATACACAACTTTCTGTATAAATAATCATAGGGTGCGCGACCAGCGCTCCCTATGGGAGTAGCCCCCGAGTGCCTGAGTCGAAGACTCAGGCAGGGACTAAATAACTTTTGCGACAGCTGTCGTCTTTTGCTTGCTTGTTTCAGTCGAATTTTTCCAGTGCTCCTTATGGGAGTAACCCATGTCCATAATCGAATCGTATTTCGAATGACCTGGGTTTTCTTCTGATTGGCCTTGTTCCTGCAAAAAGAAAAGAAAATCGTAGGGTGCGCGACCAGCGCTCCCTATGGGAGTAGCCCCCGAGTGCTTGGTGGAGTCGAAGACTCCAGCAAGGACTGAAGTAGTCAAAGTTTTTCGCTGCGTAGCTTTGATGACGTCAGTGCTGACGCTTGTATGACCTCAGTTGCCCGCGTGAGCGAGTTTGACGGGACGTGATGAGCAGTGGGTCCCACTTTCTGACTTTGATTTGACTAGGCGTGCGTAATCTTTATTTTAACTGCACCTCCTCGATTTCCGTGCGTAATGGGAGTAGTGGAGGGACGGTTCGCGCTTCCCCTTCTCCACGTGTCCAACACGATGTGTGCCATGCGTCCAGTAGGGTTTTTCTGAGCCGTTGGATTGCATCTTCCAAGGGTTAAGTAGCGGCGCTGCGACGGTAATTTTCCCATCTGGTCTCATTCATCCTTGCTGCCATCGCCATTGTTGTTGCTCTCTGTTTCCTTGCGCTCTTTCTTGTTGCAGCGTTGGACCAGCTCCGTATCTTCCCCAGCTACTTCCTCCGTTCTCACCGTCGTCGTGCAATGGGGAAGAAGAAGGGAGGCGCTGTTGCTGATTCCGCGGCCACTGTTGCCGTGGCGAAGAAGAAGGGCGGCTCCGCCGCTGCGGGCACCAGCACCGCCGCCGGCGGGAAGAAGAAGGTCGCGGGGACCCGCGTCACGAATGGTGCCTGGCGCCCTTCCATCATCAAGGCGTCTGATCTCCGTCTTATTCGCCAAGACGGAGTGTTGCCTGCTATAGTCGCCGACGCGCGCGTCCCTAGCGGTGAGACCATTCCTGCTCCTCCCGCTGGGTTTCGAGTGATGTTTCTTGCATTCATCATCCGCGGTCTCTCCTTGCCTCTTCACCCCTTCTTTAGGGGTCTTCTTTGTTTCTACGGGCTCCAGCTCCATCAACTGTCCCCAAATTCAATCCTCCACATCTCTTGCTTCATCACACTTTGCGAGTGCTGGCTCGGAATCGAGCCACACTTCGGCCTTTTCAAGCGCATCTTCAAATTGAAGCGCCAGTCTGCATCTGGCTCTTTAGTTTACGATGTAGGTGGTTGCGGAATCTACGTCGACCCATCCGCCACCTACTTCAACATCAAGCTCACGAAGTCCGTCCAAGGGTGGAGGGATAAATGGTTTTACATCCGTGATCAGAAGGCCAAAGGTGAGCACTTTGGACTCGCGCCCTTCGATCCCGCGACCCCGTGCAGAAGGATGCACTCCTGGAAGAACGTAGTTATGCCTAGCGAGCTCGCGGAGACAGACGTGCTGTATCAACGCGTCTGTGACATCGAGAGTCGCATAGGCAAAGAGGAGGGAGGCTGCGCTCTCATCCGAACTTGGCTGCACCGTCGCGTCCAGCCCCTGCAAGCCAGAGTCCACCCCATGTTTCAATGGGCTGGCGCTGATGATGTCACTCGCGTGTCTGCCGATGGCATGTCCGCGAGTGAGGTGGACAAGAGGGGTCGACTGGTCACGAAGTACACCGGCAAGGATGTGCTTCCTAGTGAGCCAGTTGTTCCTCCCTTTGATGCTTCGAATCCTCCTCCTAAGGTATAGTTGTGCTACGCAGTAGATTATTTTGTCGATTGCTTTTCTGTTTCTTACTTGTTTTTTGCTGATTTTTGTTGCCTGTATGCAGGATTGGGCGGTGTCGCCTTGTATGACCCCTCTCCCTGAGGGGATTATTCCTCGCGAAGCCTTGGAAGAGGATGAGTCTGAGTTGACTGTTCGTTCTGATATGGAGAAGGAAGCCCCCGAGTCCGATAGTCCGGATACTCGCAAGCGTTCGCGCAGCGAGGATTCCGACGTGTCGTCTCCTTCGACTCCGGAAGGTACGGGCGTTGGTGCGGAGTCGCCAATTCCTGCCGTTCCCGTGAGGGCCGTGGCACCATTTTCTCGCAAGAAGATGCGATTGCCCAAGGAGTCTTCGTCGGAGTCGGTGGAGGCCACATTTCATTTTGACAAGTTTGACTGGTAAGTTTTCTAATTCATTTGTTCTTCTCTGTTTTCTTCTTGTTGGCTTGTCCCGGAGTTTTGCCCTTTCTCAATGTGGGTTTTGTTTTGTAGTCAAGAGGTGTCGTCATCTTCTGCCGACGTCGAATTTCTGAAGGAATCGGGAGTCGCGACCTCAAAGGCCAAGAAAGAGGTCGAGCGCGCTCCTTCCCCTCCAGCGGCCCACTCCGGGCATAACTCTTCCAGCTCTCCTCACGCAGGGGAGCATCGAATGGTTGCCCGGATGACGGCACATCAAACATCTTCGGAGTCATTGGAGGACCATGTAAGTGTAGTTGTTTCCTCCTTTGTAGTGTTGCAGTCGATGTTATCTATTGCCTCTGATGGTTCTTTGTTGTACGATAGCTCCTTGTGAAGGAAGCCGCGCACTTGGCAGAACAAGTGATGGCGATGGGCCGCCGGCATGCAATGTTGGAGACGCGTCACCGTGTGGTTGAAAGTGAGTGTTCTACACTTATTCTTCTTTGTCTTGTCCTTTTAGTATAGTCGACTGATAGTCAACTTTGGTTTGTCGTGTAGCTGAACATAATGCTCTATTGCGTGGCGCCGCCACCTTGGAGAAGACACTGGCCGCGGCTGTGAAGGGTCGCGACGAGGCAATCGCAGCGCGTGACAAGGCGCGGAAGCGTGAAGAGGATTTGCGTGCCTCCTTTGCAGCCAGGGAAAAGTTGTTCGAAGAACAACTGTTCTCAGTCGCTAAGGCTCTCTCAGGTACTGTTGCTTGTGGATATTGTTTGTCCTTCTCTGCTTCTAATGTTTTTGCTGGTCACTCTGATGTTTTTTGGTCCATGTGTGGGTTTATGTACAGATGCTGGCGATTTGAGCTTTGACCCGCAGGCCCTTCGTCGTGATGACGCTCTGGCGGGTGCGCTGGCTGTAGTCGAGGACCGTAGCGCCACCGTCCAGGATACACTTTCCAAGGCCAAGGGCGCCCTCAGTCGCCTCCGGGAGGAGTTGATGCCTAAGGCGGAGCTGATCGATAATATGGACGAGCTGGTGGAGTCACTCGCCGGGGGTGTGCCTTCCAGCTACAAGAACTCACTCCGCGCGGCTGGAGCGTCCACGTCACTCGCCATGGTGCAGGCCCACGAAGTCGAGATCGATCCTTCCGCGGTGTCGAAGGCGATGCCTATTGGCATGGACAGTCAGCAGGTAGTCTTCGCTCCTTTCGCGACTGCCTATGGCAAATATGGGCATCACTTGATAAATACTGTTGCGAAGTACTCTGAGGAGCTCCAACGTGCCAAGAAGGCGGTGAAAGCTTCGGCCTTAGGGGCCGGCGAAAAGTCAGTGACGTCTGATACTGCCACGGACTTGATGAAGCCGTCGAAGTCGAAGAAGCCAGCTGCTCCTTAGTTAGCTTTGTAATAGTTGATTATTTTATGTCCTTTTGTTTAAGAACATGCCTCCTGGCAACTGTATCTGCTGATACTTATGCTGGTCTTGAATGCATCTGACCCTTTTGTCTTTGTTTTGATTTGGTCGTCTTATTTGCTTCTATCTTGACTTGTGGTAGGGTACATCAAGTGATCCTATGAGGGGGATCCAGGACTCGCCAACTCTTGATGATACCGTGGCACCGTCGCGCTCTAGGGTAGATGAGCTGTCCTTGCTTTCGCGACTGCGTGATCGCGTGAAGCAGCTGGAACGTGAGTTAACCGTGCTCCGCGGTAGCGCGGACGTGTGGAAGTCGAAAGCGAAAAAAGCCACCGCTCGAGAGCAATATCTGCTTGGCGAGGTGACGCAGCTGGGCGACCAATTCAAGTGTTAGTTTGCTTGTTCTCATCTTTTCCTTGTAGTCACTCGCAGTGGTACGTTGTACTCATGCTACTGATGCTGCTTCGTGTAGTTGTTAGCGCGCGTCATCCGCAGGAGGAGAAGGATAGAATTGCTATTCGCCTGCATGATCTCATCCAAGAGCAACTTCAAGAGAGTGGATACTTCGGGTAGATCATGATCGTGCGACTGCGTTGGCGACCCTGCAGGATCGTGCATCGCGGGTGCTGCTCTTTCTGAAGAAGTCGTAGTCATGCCTGAAGAGCATTTATCGGGCGATGTTTCCGCTGGATGATACCCCATCAAGCTTGCTGGCCCTCCTAGCCAAGTTTCAAGATCTGCCCGTGGTTCGCGAATGCGTGAGGCAACAGTTGGTCGCTGGTGCCAAGGCTGCTCTATCAATGGTGCGATTGCACAGGCCTGACGTGGATGTTGCAGCAATTGCGTCTGGGCCGCCTGCACCACCAGCAAGTTCTGCCTGGAATATGGTGCCGCACTACCAGGCGGTGGATCGCCCAGCAGAAGAGATCGTCGACTTCTTTGAGGAACAAACCAACGTTCTCCTGCTGCAGTAGTAGCCTAATTTGTATCTTGCACATAAGTGTACTTGTGTTGTAAAGTTCGTATAGATGTTGTAGATAATTTTTTGTCAAATGTGTACAAAGAGCTTTGTTAGCATGAGGTGCGTTGCACTATGCGAGTCCTTTTCGTTAGCCTGGCCATGTTTTATCTCAGTCCCTTTGTCAACCTATCAGGTGCGTTGCAGCTGGGTTGAGGTTGTGTTAAGGGGTTCGATTGATGTACCACCTACTCAGGATATCGCGTTTCGGTTCGAAGAACAGATGTGTATAGGGTGGCGCAGCCCCCGAGTACATAAATTGACAAAGTGAAGGAGAACACAGAGTTTTGGGGCACTTAGCTTTTATTTATTCGAAGAACAGTGCGAGGTACAATGTGTGGCTAAGTAGCCTTGGCTGAGTAGCCTTATTTGCGATGTAAAAGTGAAAAAGTGACTAGGGGTAGAAGCGTCGCAGTTGTGCGACGTTCCAGGGGCTGGAGTATGTGACTCTTGTCTCTAAATCTTGAAGGCGATAGGCGCCACCTGGGATTACTTCTGTAATCACGTACGGTCCTTCCCAAGGGGACTCGAGCTTGAGATGCCCCTGCTGCTTCAGTCGCAGGACCAGGTCGCCTTCGACGAAGGATCTGGGGCAAAGCCTCCTACTGTGGTAGTTGCGCAGGTTCTGCTGCTAGATCGTTAATCTTTCTGCGGTGATTTCCCTTGCTTCGTCAAGGAGGTCGACGGAGTCTTCGAGTGCGAAGGATGACTCTTGTTCGCTGTAAGCAACCACGCGCGACGCCTTGTACCGTACCTCGGCTGGTAGCACTGCCTCCGCTCCGTGCACCATAAAAAATGGCGTGTAGCCCGTGGCGCTGTTTGGAGTTGTACGTAGGCTCCAGAGTACGGATTGCAGTTCATCCGGTCAGCAACCCGCGGCTTGCTAGAGTGGCCGGAGGAGTCACTTCTTGATGCCGCTGCAGACGAGCCCGTTTGCCTTTTCCACCTGACCGTTGGTCTGTGGATGCGCTACTGAGGCGTAGCTGACGTTGATCCCTAGGTTCTCGCAGAATTATTGGAACTCCTTGGATGTGAAGTTTGTCCCATTGTCAGTGATGATGTTGTGTGGCACCCCGAAGCGGTAGACGATGGACTCGAAGAATTTAACTGCGTTGTGCGCGGATTGGTTGGTTACTAGCATGGCCTCAATCCACTTGGTGAATTTGTCGACTGCGACCAAGAGGTAGACGTAGCCTCCTTGCGAGGACCTTGGAAGCTTGCCGACCATGTCGAGCCCCCACTGTGCGAAGGGCTAGGCCAATGGGATTGGTCGTAGCTCTGCGCCTGGCGTGTGCGGCTTGTCCGTGAATCGCTGGCAAGCATTGCATTTTTGAACTATTTCCTTGGCGTCACGCATGGCCATGGGCCAGTAAAATCCAGCTCGTAGAGCTTTGGCAACGAGGGCGCGACTGGCGGCGCGGTGCCCGCAGGTCCCTTCATGGATGTCGAGGAGATTTGCTTTTCCATCGGCCATGGAAACGCATCGTTGGAGTACTCCTGTGATGCTGCGTTTATACAGTTTGCCGTTGATAACAGCGAATGCCTTGGATTGCCGCGCGATGTGCCGTGCATCTGTCGGATCGTCCGGTAGCCTCTTGCTGAGGAGGTACGTGATGTACGGCTGCGTCCATGATTGTTCAATCATCATGACGCTCATTGGTCCTTCGAGTCTGGTGTCCAGCTCCAAGTCATCGAGTGCCATTGCCTCATTGGGTGGCGTAGCCCCCGAGTCCGTTGCTGCGCTTGTTTTCTTCTCTGCGGCCTTTGGCTTGATGGAGCGTTCGCATATGCGCTCGAGAAATACCCTAGGTGGTATGGGGGCACAGGTAGAGCCTATGTTGGCGAGTGCGTCCGCCTCTTCGTTGCTTTCGCGACCTACGTGTCGCAGCTCGCAACCATCGAAGTCTTCTTCGAGTGTATCGTAGAGGTCGCGGTACGCGATCATGTTGTCGTTCAGTGCGTCACACTCATGCATTGTTTGGTTGACGACCAGCTTGGAGTCCCATATATGATGAGCCTCTTGGCGCCGCAAGCTTTTGCCATCCTCATCCCGTGCAACAGGGCCTCATATTCAGCCTCGTTGTTTGAGGCTGTGAACTGCATTCGTAGGATATACTTCATCTTGTCTCCTTGAGGTGATGTCAGTATGACACATGGGCCTGCTCCGTCTTTCCGCTTGGACCCATCGAAGTGCATTGTCTAGAGGTAGGACATATCTGGCTTGTCCGGGAGTTGGTTCTCCATCCAGTGCACGAGGAAGTCAGGGAGAACTTGCGACTTGATTGCGTCGCGCTTTTCGTATGTGATGTCTCGTGGAGACAGCTCTATTCCCCAAAGCGTGACTCGCCCCGTGGCGTCGGGGTTATTGAGGATATGTCCCAATAGGGCATCGTTGACTACCACGATTGGGTGTTCCTGGAAGTAGTGGCGCAGTCGCCGGGCGGTCATAAAGACGATGTACGCCAGCTTCTGGTAGTGCGGGTACCGCTGTTTTGTTGGTGTGAGGACCTCGCTGAGGTAGTATACCGGGCATTGTATGCCGTGGACCTTGTTTTCCTCAGCCCGCTCGACGACGAGCACTGTGCTAACCACCTGGTTGGTGGCGGAGATGTACAGCAACAGTGGTTCCCTTTCTCGTGGAGTCACCAGCACTGGCGAAGTGGATAGCAGGTGCTTGAGATCTTCAAATGCTTTTGCGCTTCATTGGTCAACTCGAACTTTTCAGCTTTGCGGAGGAGCTGGTAGAAGGGCAGTGCCTTTTCACCCATTCGACTGATAAATCGACTGAGGGCCGCGATTCGTCCGGCCAGTTGCTAGACGCCTCTTATGTTCTTTGGTTTCTCCATGGCCAGTATGGCTTTTATCTTCTTCGGGTTCGCCTCGATTCCCCACGCGGAGATGAGATACCCGAGTAGCTGCCCTGATGGTACGCCGAAGGCGCATTTGTCCGGATTGAGCTTGACCCAGTAGCGGTCGAGGTTGGCGAAGGTTTCACGCAAATCGTCGATTAGAGAGGCTTCCTCCTTGGTCTTGATTACTATGTCGTCAACATAGACTTGGATGTTGCGACCCAGTTGTTCCTTGAGGCAAGCCTGCATGCACCGCTGGTAGGTGGCTCCCGCGTTTTTTAGCCCGAAGGGCATTGTGTTGTAGCAGAACACACCAAAGGGCGTTGTAAATGCTGTTTTCTCCTGATCTTCCTCCTTCATGCGCATTTGATTATAGCCTGAGTAGGCATCGAGGAAGCAGAGGCGCTCGCATCCCGCGATGGAGTCGATGATCTAGTCGATCCGTGGCAGCGGGAAGTGATCCTTTGGGCAGTGCTTGTTCAGAGAAGTGAAGTCCACGCACATCCGCAGGATATTCGTGTCCTTTTTTGGTACCAGCATCGTGTTGGCGAGCCAAGTGCTTTCCTTGATCTCGCGTATGAACTTGGCCTCAAGGAGTCTCTTGATCTCCATTCCAACTGCCTGCGCTCGTGGCTCAGAAAATCGCCTAATTGTTTGCTTGACTGGCCTTGCGTCGGGGTTGACGTTGAGTGCGTGCTCGGCGAATTCCCTGGGAACTCCTGGCATGTCCGCAGGACACCAGGCAAAAATTTCCCAGTGCTCACGGAGGAATTCGACGAGCGCGAGTTCCTATGCGGGACTCAAGTTGTTGGCGATGAGGGCCGTCTTGGCGGGATCCGATGGATGGACCTATACTTTCTTTGTGTGCACAGATGAGTCAAAGGAGAGATCAAGTGAGCTTGGCCTGCTCAGGGGAGGCAGACTGTTGTCTGTCGTCTCTTTCAATCTCGCGAGTTCTTCCTGCATGCCGAAGGACTGGGAGATTCTGTTGAATTCCCTGCGCAACTGTCAGATCGCTCAAAGCTCCCGTTGATCGTGATGACGCCGTTGCGACCTGGCATTTTCATCTGCAGGTAGGCGTAGTGGGGCACTGCCATGAACCTAGCGAACGCGACGCGCCCGAGGATGCAGTGGTATTGTGAGGGCCAATCGACGACCTCATAGTCAATGCGCTCGCGCCGGAAGTTCTTCGGCGTGCCGAAGATGACGTCGAGGTTGATTTTGCCCAGGGGGTATACGCCTTTCCCTGGGACGATGCCGTGGAACGTTGTGTCCGATGCCTCCAGGCAGGTTAGAGGGATTCTCATTGCTCGCAAGGTACTCGCGAATATGAGGTTGATGCCGCTTCCGCCATCCATGAAGACGCGACTCATATCGAAGCCTCCAATTTGCGCCTCGATTACGAGGGGGCAGTGACCTGGACGGGGTATCTGAGGCGGGTGGTCGCGCTTGTCGAAGGTGATGCATGACTCGCTTCCACTGAGGTACTCAGTGGTGGATGGTGGGGAGTGCGTGGCCAAGTTGACTTGGCGAGTGATGGCCTTCTGCACCCTATTGGAGGGGCGTCCCTTTTGGATCATCATGGTGCCCATGGCCCGTGGGTACGGTTCGCCTCTGTGGTGCTGGTCCGGTGCGGCTCCGTTTGGGGGTGGCCCAGGTGGTGGTGGCGGTGCGCCATGTGCCACGACGCCTGGAGCGGCTCCGTAGCCTCTTTCGACTGCATTGCGATTCATCCGAACCAATCCCTCATGTAGCTTGAGGAACTCGCGGCAATCCTTGAGGAGGTGGCGGGACTTTCTCTTGCCATCATGCTTGTCGATGTAGAAGTGTACCGTGTATGGCCCGGACAGTTTGTCTTCGATGGAGGTCGCGGGTGCCTCATCGCGAGTGCGGCGTTGCCATACTTGCGTGGTTTTCCCGGAGTCGTGGTATCTGCTGCTACGGTATCCGCTGTTGCGGTTATCGTCGCGTCTATCGGCGTAGCCGGCCGTGACCATGTTGACGTCGTCGCGGTCATCGTAGATGCGCATGCGACGCTTACCTCGGCGGTCGCGTCGTCGTTCGAGTTCTTCCTCCTCTTCGGAGTGAGTGCGATTCTTTACCAAATCTTCTCCATCGGCCCACCGATTCACGATCTCCATCAGGTGGTCGATGGTTTGGGGCTTTGAGCGGCCTAGCTCCTCCCTGAGTTCTAGGCGGCGGACATCACCATTGAATGCATCAATCGTGTGGTCTTCCGAGATGTTCTCCGCGGAGTTCTGGATGATGGACCACCTTTGGATGTAGGAGCGCAGCGATTCGCCAGATCTTTGCTGGCACCATCTCAGCTCTTCGATTGATGCGGGCCGCTTGTACGTGCCCTTAAAGTTGCGCACGAAACTGTAAACCAGCTCATCCCAGCTGCGAATGGATCCGCGTGGGAGGTTATTGAGCCATGCTCGGGCGGCGCCCTGCAGCTGTAGCTGCAAGCATTGCATGGCAGTGCTTCGACTGCCTCCGTGGAGTCTAACGGAGGAGATGTGGTCTTCCAGCCAGATCTTGGGGTCCTGTAGACCGTCAAATTCCAGGTTCTCCGACGGGAGTTTAAACCCTTTAGGCATTCGCTTCTGCCTAATGGATCTGCTGAAGCATCTAGCGCCGCAGAGCTCCCCATCTTCTTCGTCCATGTCAGTCGATCGAGCACGTCATGCCCTTGATTTGTCGATATTGCGCTGCGTAAGGTCGTCGCGCGCATCATAGTCACGATCGTGTCGCCGTGAGCGGCGGCGCCGAGACAAGTCGTGACAGTTGTCGCTGGATGAGGGCGAGGAGTGGCGCTTTGCTAGCGCTTTGCCCTTTTTTGGGTCTGGTGTTGGCTCCTTGTCGAGGGCGGCCTCGATTAATCCCAAGCCCGCGATCGTAGATCGGTGCATGGCAGTTCGGGGATCTCCAGCTGGCGGCTGGTTATTGAGGAGGTACATGGTGGCTGCCGTCACCGCAGCCTGCGGCGTCCTGGGGACCATGTTGCCCCTCGTGTCGAATGTCATAGAGCCGAAGTCAGGACTTTCACGGCTTCTATGCGTTCTTGCTCGGTAAGATGAGCCATCCGCGATTGCCTCTTCTTGGCGAGGTACTCGTTGCCCCTTGAGGAGGATCCTCCGTAGGAGGAGAGCCCAGCACGACGAAGGCTCGATTCGTCCGCTGCCTTTTTACGCGCCTCAAGTTGCACGATTGTTTGCAGTTGGCGCTTGAATTCTTCCTTCAAAAGCCAGTGATAACCCATCAGCAGTTCTTGCGGGGACCCGAAGGGTAGAGGAGTGCCTCGTAATGCCTCGCGGCAGCGATCCCACTCTTGCTCGTTGAGCTTAGCTTGATTACGACGCGTTCGCCGGTTTGCTCATTGATTATGCTGGGAGGTTCGACTGCTCCTCTGTTGTTGACGGGGGCGCGATTGCCACCGTTACCGCCGTTGCCACCATTACCGGTGTTGGGTGGATCGGTGCCATTGCCAGGGTTGCCACCATTGTCGCGATTGGCAGAGGTGTCGCCTGCGTTTATGACAGCACACATGAAGTGATTGGGGAAGCTATTGCTTCCACAACTCTCAGATCCGGAACCGTAGGTTCCATCTTCAGTGGCCAGATCGCTCAGATCGGAATCGCGACTGCTGTCGCTAACTGTGTTTTTGACTGCCGTCGGGGCGTTGAGCTCGCTGAGCGTGCCGATCGATGGAGGGAACCATGATGCTGGGGCAATCGCCGGTGCTGTCGGCTGATTAGGCATGCGAAGCGTGTCCATCTGACCAACTTGGAAGCGGAAGCTCCTAATCGCCAGGCTGATTCCGTCGCCCACGGACTCGAAGGCCGGGCGGGTGTCCGGCGTGTGGACGGTGAAGTCGAACGCGCCAAAGAGCTGGCGAATCTCCGCTGTTGCGGAGTTGTAGATCGCAGTTGAGGGGGCCGAAGAATCCGCAACATCAGCACTCCCAATTCCCACAGACGGCGCCAATTGGTGAGGGTTTAACTCATCAATGCCCATTGTTATGGACTTGGGTTTTGGAGAAGGAGGGAGCGCTAGAGACATCTATCGGCTAGCAAACAAGCACACGGGGGACAAAGATTTACCTAGGTTCAGGCCTCGTAGAGGTCCCTACTCCTGCTTGTCTGCTCGTGGAATTATCGAAGGAATCGAAAGTTACAATGGTGCGCAGATGTAATCTGGCGAGGGTTGTGGAAACTAGGGTTGCGTGTGTCCTCCTCGCTGCCCCCTCCCAGCCTTTATATAGATAGGCTAGGTCTCGGGTAGCAGGTCGAGTCGGTTACAAGTTAGGGTTTCCCCCTTCAAATTTTCTATTTTAACTTCTTCTTGTTCTTCAAGCAATCGAGAGTCCGTAGGTTACTCGAGTCCCTCGTCTGGGCCTTGGAGACACCGTGGGCCTATACGTATTTGGACCGTATATACCAAGCTCGAGTACCTGTAGGGTATACCCATGTCAGTTGCCAAAGAAATCTAGGGCCGCCGCCCCGGAACCCATCTCCCCTAGAAGAGCCGCATAGTCCAGGGCTGTCGTGAGAATCCGGAACGAGATCCCGCCACGGCAAGAGGGTGGGGACCTACCGCTGCTAGCCTTACTTTGGGATGAGAGCCCTCCACCACTGTTAGCCCCATGTCCTTTGACATGCGGCATGAATCGACATCGACATAGAGATGGGGGCAGCGGTAGCTAGGATTCCGCCCAATCCACTTGACGTGCGGTATTCACGGACATTGGTTTTAGGGGAAGAGGTGTGCACCGGAGACTTCTTCAACTAACATACAAACAATGGGGACGCGAGTTTACCCAGGTTCAGACGCCAAATAATGTGTGGTTATGCGGCACTAATTTCCACTGTCTTCTATAATGTAACCTGGCGCTTTCTCTGCCGTGCCGTGGAAGCTCTAGGACGGCGGATCATGTTGTGCCAAGCCAAAAAATCTGCCGCTGATGCACAATCCGCGACGCAGTTATCCTGGTGCTTTTTTCCCCACCGGTGCAAGCGCGGCAATTAAGGCTGTGCCTCCGCGTCTATACGCGCCAGGCTCCAAACTCCATGTTTCAGTGTTAGCCGGTGTTCGATTCAACATGGCCAAAATACTCAGCAGAACCTCGAGAGGAAGTAAGGAGCAAGTCAGGGTCTTTTTTGGACATCTTCTCGCTACATAATTAAAGATTACAATATTAGATAGTATCAATAAAAACTATGTACACAATTCAAACAAATTTTGGCATGACCTTTGCTTAAGATAGGACATGTGATTAGAAAAATTGGACAAAATGGAAATTAATCAGAAATTTGTCAGAACTTTGGGCAACTCTTACATATTCCCTTGAAGAAGAAACACACCACAAATCGAATTTATTCGCGGGCAACACAAAAGTTGCCTCGGCACTATCATTGGCACACAAGACGTAAGTATATTTTCGATGATATCGTCGTGAGAGCCTTGTCACGGTCGGCCCGGACCACCGAGTGATAGGCGTAGAATATCCCGTTGCGACGGCCCCCAAAAAGGGCATAGGAGGAGCATACCGGAGCTGGGGCCTCACATGGCCCATGCCAGAACCCCCTTACGGAGGCAGCCGCTAGTGAATACCTGCCGCGGACCTTCACCGCCGTCACCGCCATGAAGAGCGGGTGCTCCACCTCCCCTCGCCGCGACCTGCAGCGACCCGCGCCCCCGACTGCTGCCCGCGAAAGAATGGCCCAACACCCAGCTAGCATGCCGGGGAAGCAGACGTAGATGGAGTCGATGAGGAAGTAGTGGTCGATGGCGAGGTTTGGGCGACGATAGTGGATTGTCACGGCTCGGAGCTACTAGGTTCGGAAACAGCGAGGGAGGCAGGTTCCAGTCCCTACACAACGTTAGTGCGACCCTACCAACCGCTGAGTCGATGGTGCAGATGCTTGAGATACAAATCATAATACCAATCATAATAGTTCTTCTTCCTTGAGATACAAATCATAATGCACGGCACATAATAAAATTTCAAATAAAGTAAAAAAACGCTGCTGGCCCGTACATGCATATAGATATCTCTCTAGCTAGGGACCCAGATAGATTCTCTCCTCCTTGAATGTTATTACACAACACACAACACCACCCCACACACCACAGAGAAGAGAAGAGAAGGGACTGGACGACACCACAAAGACAAAGACCAACATGATCGCCTGGAACAAGCAGGATATGTTATTAGATGATCGCTAAGCACTTTTCATCGCAGCTGACCCGCTTGCCATGGCAGTTGTCAATGCATTGTTGGTCCTTGCCGACGCAGTCGACTCCAATGCATTTATGGAGATCAGTGCCGCAGCTAACAAAGCATTGGCACCTACGTTTGCAGCTGTCGTCGGTGTCGCAGCTGGCCACACAGCTTGCCAAATCGATCAAGATGTTGCATTTGCTCTCGCAAATGGCCATGTTCCCGCCGCACCAAGAAACCGCACAGTCGAGGGTGCTGCACTCTGTGCAAACCTTACGGCAGTCCGAGACACAATCCGCTGCTTCTCCCGGCTGGCCCATATTGGCCAGGACCAGCAGGACAGCAACCACGGTGGCGGCCTTGAGAGCAGAGGAGGCCATTGCTGGAGGCTAATTAAGAGGAAGCAGGGAGCAACACAAGGATGGAAGATAACACGCCAAATGACCTTATATATATAGGCTAACTAACTATAAGGTAGCTAGCTAGCTCTATATTATTAAGAGTACTACAGGTTGACTTTAATTACACATTCACTTGCATCTTGTACTTCTCCTCTGGTGATAGATAGTATGTTTAACTGCAAAGATGCCACCTCGATCCCGGATCTCATTGATTAATTCCCTATGCAATCTATAGTACTACTCTACTTAACTATTCCATCACATTCTGACTTATGATTCGAATCACAGATTTCGTACGCAAGCAGCGATTGTAGAGATCGAGACTGATTTCTGATTCGATATGCCGGCCTGTGTAGATATTCTGGTGCATGTGCGACAATCCGATCCAATACAAATACAGGGTGTAACCGCGCGCTCCAGGGAGCTCCACAATTGTGATGAGAAGCTACTGCGTGTTTTGTTTTGTTTCAGGGGTCTGTCATATAGATTGGGGGGGAGGAAAAACCATATATATAATATGGCTATATAATTAAGCTTGGTGAAAACATGAAAAACCATCCAAAACTTTCTATCTTCCTCAAAGGTTCGGGGGAACCTCCCATTGTGAAGCTACAGAGCATTCTTTTGTCACTAGCATATTTGCCCGTGCGTTGCTACGGGTTAGATTTGTTTTAGACCATGATCGTAGCACATATCAATTTGATATGTGCTTTGAAAAGAACATTCAAATAAGAAAGTAGTCTTTGCTCAACGTTGATCAACATGGCATAATGGCATATTCAGTCAACAAGTTATTGATAAATATGAGAGCAATGCGCTGCTCTCTCTCTGTACGAATAATCAATGTATGCATAAAAGGATGTATGGGTACCTGGAGTCCTGGACGAGTAGAACGACAATGAAAGCCAAGGCGCTTGTCAGACTCCGAGGCGCTTGACATCAAGAAGTAAAACATTAAGAGTGCTGACAGAGTGACGTATAAAAAAATAGCCATCAGGATCAATGCAATAGCACTGCCATCACAGATACAAGCGCATTGTGATTTTAATTGGTACAATATGATAGTTCATTGCAACCAACTATGTTTTTTTCTAAATAACTTTTTAAAACTTTCAGATGTTTTTTAATTTGTCAGAATAAAGAGCTATCCGATCTCTAAATTGCTTTGCTGGTAGTTCGACAAGCTAAAATATACAAATGGCAGGAGATCACTGTCAAGTCAGCTTTGTCTTTGTGTAAGCTTTTTCGAATCTACTGCCATCTAGTTTCTTCAAGCATTTTCTTACTCCTCCTAGGAGTCCAACGCACGAAACGCCAAATCGAAGTTAATCCCGCCTCCACCAAATCCAGAGCGTGCAGTTTATGTGCGACTGATCATTCACCTGTAGCACAAGCGAGAAAGAAAATTAGTCAAACCCGATTCCTCAAATCCAGACTAAAATCGGACAACGCGGATGCATCAACTGTAATTCAGAGAGCACGGCGGCCGCTCATGTGGTCAGGATGGAGAGAGTCATCGGGATCGCACCCGGCAGCCGCTCATGCGGTCGGGATGGAGGGAGTCATCGAGAGAGCAGTTGGGTAGCGGTTGCATGTACTTGGCCGGCTCAATTCAAAGGCGATATGCGCGTCGCTGCCCGTGCACGCATCCTAGCAGAAGCCTTCATCGCCGCCCGTCCGTGTACGATCCAGGTGATGTAGGTGGGGATACTCCACAGATCTTGATCTTTTTCAAGTTTCGCTTGCACACAGTCAAGGCGGGACCGGCTGGAGCATGAGCGACGACAGGAACCTTGGACACGGACCGTCTACCGAGACTCTCCATTGTATCAGCGCGCCGCCCGACCGCAGTCAGCGCCCGCCTTTGTCCTCCCTTAGATCGATTTGGTAGAAAATAGGGTTTCTATGGGAATTAAGCGGGGATGAGAGGGGCTATATATGAGCAGATTTCATGGGCAAGGGGGCAAAATTAAACGGAACAATTCGATTTGGGAGAGGAATCGACCAGGACACGAACTGTTATTGTTCGATTGCGAACGAACACGGCACGTGGTTGGAGGGGTGGTCTCTGAAAGAAAAAATAACGATTCAGTCAGGTATAAAATAAAATAAATAATATAATGTCATTGGTGTGTTATATGTATGTTGGTGGGAGGACAAAACGGTCCAAAAAAGTGTTGGACCGGAAGAAACAATCCGTCCTTTATTATTAGGTATAGATTGTTTCTAATGAATTAGTTTATTTAACATAAACAAAGATGATACACACATAGTAATTAGCACCACCTATGATGAAAACATATTTTGTTTCATTCCGAGGGCCGTAGATATATAATGGGGAGAGGACACCTATGAATGCACACGAATAACCGCCAGAACCCTTTTGTTGTTTGCATGGGGTCCTAATATGGAAATATAAGGTTGGTGAAAAGAGGAAAAAGTCATCCACAACATGGAGTGATATTTCCTTTATAAACATTATTATTCCCTATGCAAGTAGTACGAGTAAACTGTTCCATCACATACTGACTTTGATTTGAATCACAGATTCCGTACGCAACAGTGATTGTAGCGACCGATACTGATTTTCCCATTCGATATGCCAGCCGGTGTAGATATTCTGGTGCATGTGCGAAAATCTGATCCAATCCAAATACAGGGTGTACTCGCTCCCTCGAGCTCCCAAGCGCTGGCTCCATAATTGTTTGAAACGAAAAAAATGAAGCTTTTGACTTGTATGGCGTCGTGGCTCTACTGGGATACCACTCTCAATGATTTTGGTTTGGTATTATATGATTATCTTTCTATTATCTATTATATTTTTTTGACTAATGAAATATATTAATATCACCAATATACCAATTACACATGCCCCTACAAGAAGAAGGAATCAAACAAAAGATCCTGCTAGAGTGATGCAATCCTTGCAAAAGCAACACAAACCACACTCAAGACACCACTCGGAGTCCAAATTCTCTAGAAGCGACCCTTCTAGAAAAAGGGAACAACGCACAAGCGCCATCGCCACCAGATCATAGATCTTAGGTTTTCAACCCGGAAAAAGTCCGTGCTCTAAAAACAGTGACTTTAGCAAGGCCATGGTCACACACAATCAATTAAGATCAGGGCTTGAATTGTCACACTGAAAGATAAGACCATGTACTTCTCTTGTCCTGCCACCCCCGCTTGTCCATGCCACTGCTACATGTGAAGATTCACCAACTAAAATCCTCATCGCTTTGAAGACTCGGTCCGCCATTAGTAGACCTCAGAAACCATGACATTCTCGGCCGCTGTTTTCATCGTGGAAAGCGAAACACCGACATGCAACAAATAACAAAATTTGTGTCACTCCCTCCTAAAGTTGCACGAGCACAAATAGGGGTGCACTTGACCGAATCACATCCTCTGCTATCTATGGGCATAAGCGCCAAATATAGATTGCCGGCAGAGCCTTTTTGAACTCACCAGCGGCTAGATCATTGAGCGCATGCATCAAGCTGAACACCTTCTTGACGCGAAAAGAACCCTAAGACCGCCTCCTTATTCAAGCCTAACATCAGGCCCCGACGCTGCCACCCGCCTGATTAGAACAGCAAGCCGGATGTCTCAGCGGGCACCGCTTCCACCACCGGCACCACGCGGAGATAAGGGGCTGAGCCACACCGAGCACACCGAACTAGCCGGCGACGCCTCCCCCCACCTCTCCCCTTGACTAGTCCCACCCCCGGACTTTGAGGTAGGGAGTACCTCCCTTTCCCCTATATAAAGGATGGCATATGGAGGGATTTAAACACACCAATAAATCCTAAGCTTGAGGCTTCTCCCTCCAAGTGCTCTCCTCTCTCTCTCTCTCCCTCTCCCTCTCCCTCTCCCTCTCCCTCTCCCCCTCTCTCTCTCTCTCTCTCTCTCTCTCTCTCTCTCTCTCTCTCTCTCTCGTGTGAGGGCGGCCCTACTGTTAGGGCTGCGTGAACGAGAGTGTTCTTCACCGCAGAGCACCGATGCGCTGCCGGGATTCCTGATCCAGGAGATCTACTTCTGCAACCCCCGCCATATCAGGGATCGGGAGTCATCATCAAACACTGTATGTGTGTAATTCCCAACGAGGAACTACACTTGTGGTGCTCAACTCGTTCGATCCATGGATTCATTGGAGCTGGTGGACCTGAAGCTGGTGGAGCTATCCACGACCACGAGGTCAGCGTCGATACGACTACATCAACCACGTTCTCCTGAACGTTGACAAGGCTTTTTGGTCTTCAAGGGTATGTTTTGAAAAGGTCCTCATGTTACTGCATTACTAATAGATAGATCCTAGGATTAGGGTTGTGTGCGTAGCAAAAATTATTGTTTTCAGACGCCGAACCCCTTCAGCCCTCACGAGGGTCGACCTCGTGAGGAGACACCCTCCCGAGTGAGAGCATCTGTGGAGGCCACATGCGGATGGATCATAGCGTGGCCGGGGCCTTTTGGTAAACCCGCCTGGCGGACTACGGGCGGGCTAAGTCGTGACAAGGGGAGTGGCCGGCGCATGCCCGTTATTTTCCTCGGTAAAGAAAGATCCGGCCCACCCACCCTTCCTTGCAGCGGGCGGACCGAAGACCTCAGCATGGCAGGCATGCCATCTTGCCGGTTTGATGCAAGAGAAGCGGTAGGTAGCGCTGAGCAAGGTCAAAACGACGTAAAGGAGGAGCGTCCAACGTCGACCGAGATCCATGCCTTCAGTATCGACCGGGTAACTGGAGATATACCATCAGCCGACACGGACTCGTTACGTCGGTGCCCTGGTTCTATTTAACATCGACCGAAGTTTTTCCTGTCTAACTTGCCGTCTGTTTGACTTGGTTTCTTATATTTTCCCGCTCCACCGCCCCGCTACGCTACAATGCTCTCATCCCTTCCCCCATGCACCATTCCATTGTGCACCTCCCCGAACCTCCATCACCCTCTCTCTATCTGTTGCTTGTATTCCCGCCGTTGTCCCCTCCCTTCCTTCTCTCCTTCCTGCCCTAATCTGTCCTGGCGTGGCCAGGAGGCTGGAATCAAGAAGTTGATCCGCTCGTTAGTCGCACGCCCACGACGGTGGATGTGAAGTGGATCCAACATTGAGATAGATCATGCACGACAGTAGAGCACGAAGATGGATCCTACGAGACTCGAGAGCACGGGCGAGGGCGGCCCAAGGGAAGATGACGTGCGAAACAAAGCTCTGCCGCTACGAAGCTTGGTAAATCTTCCTTTCGTCCTCCCTGAAGGTAAGAACCATAATTCTGTCTCTTCTCTTTTCAGTTAGCGACTATAATCCAGTGTTAATAGCGAGGATGTGTGTCTATAACAGTAGGACATCTGCAGCATCCGGAATCCTTCTAATGATTCGGCACCGGTCTCCGCGTCGTCCGACGCCGGCCAGGATTTATAGTTAGGGATAAACATCCAGAAATAAAATTTACTGTAGAAACATATCCAGAAATATTTATAATCTATTATATACTAAAAACGATATAAGGTTGTTTTTCGAGACACCACGTTGATCCACATCATCAAAGTTATTTTAGCTATTAGATCTATAATTAATGGCGAAGATTTAACCGGAGATTGAAAGATAGGTAGTGTTACGTAAAAATAAACGTGTACAAATAAAGGTCTTATGTCACGTGCGTTAGCTGCGGGGATGTGGCCGTTAAGAAATACCTATACTAGGTCTAGGTACACATTATTACAAACTGATACATGCCTACATGCGGATGAGTGTGTGCAAATAAATACTACCAAAACTATCGATGAGTTGATCAATTCCATCTACGCCAAAGCAACTATCAGGGAGCTATGAACCAAATTAATCAGCTAGCGTGTCAAAAAAAAAATAGATTGATAAGCTAGCTAGGTTAGTACTCTTGTCTGGCATGAGCGTTCTCGCGATAAATCTCAGACAACATATTTCGGTAGAAGTAAAGCTCATCACATAACGAGTTGGCAGATAAAATTTTATGTCCTTTTGAAGACATGAGCTATAGCAATCATGCTACGACCTGGCAGATAAATACAATCTGGCAAGTAAAATACATGCAAGGCTGCTTACAATTTTTTAACTTATTTTCGTACAGTAATGAATTTAGTATATGAAAATAATCAAAAGATACACGATTTGCTAATTAGACTATCAATGCAAAATGTACTCTCTTTGTACGGAAATAAGTGACTTAGATTTGTCTAGACTCACATGTATCTAGACACATTTTAGTGTGTTGATACATACGAATCTTGAAAAATCCAATTCGCTTATTTTCGGATGGAGGCAGTATGTGTCTTTCAAAAACAATTTCCTAACACCTTCACCGTAGGTTCCATATTCGGTGGGCATTTGGCTACTGAAGATACTTACTACTCTTTTTTAGGTAAAACCATGGACTCCCTCTGTTTCAAAATATAAGATATGTTAGCTTTGTGAAAGAAGTGTATCTAGTCCACTTTTAGTGTATAGGTTCATCTAGGTTTGGAGTGAACCTACACCCTAAAAGGGTTTAGATACACTCTCTTCACAAAGCTAAAACATCTTATATTGTGAAACGGAGGGAGTACAAAGAGTACAAGAAGTAAAATAGGTACACATGTATAAAAGTTGTCTACGAAAACACTTCCCCACATTCTCAGCGGGACTACGAAGGACATATGACATTGGTCCAAAACTATGATGAGAAGAAACCATCTTAATCTAAGAAAATAACCAATTTTACACCTATATATTATAATAAAATCCGGGGAAAAAGAACATATACATAGAAAAATGAGATACAACATAAATTTCCACACGATGAAATTGAAACATCTCCCGAGCTCACACTTTATTAATTGCTATATATTTATTAGTGTACATAAACATAACATAACTGATATAATGGCAATGTAAGTAAATAGATCACACATGTTATTGTTACTAAACTAATCATCATCATCATTATTACTATTATTATTATCCAAAACATACAATAGAAAGTATAGAATTATGCTACAAACTCTCAGAAAAATGTGTATCATCATTAGGGGTATCGAGTTTATATTATTTAATCATAAGTTTTTTGCTTTTCGGTTTTGTTTATACATGTGTATCAACTATTCGCCCTATAGTACTCAGTAGGTAGTTCTCAGCTACTATGTATTGTTTATGACCAACTCGACACATATATTGGTGGTTTTCAACAAGAAAAGATTAGGATATGTAGTAAAAAACTGATGGCTAATACTAACAGAACTATGACATCCAAGCCATTGTAGTAATGTTACACAACACAAAAAATTCATATGAGTGAATGTATAACATGACCAGATTCAATTGTTAATAATATCACATCCATTTCAAAATATTATGGAACTTATATAACATTTGTTGTCACACAATATATAGTCCATTTTGAGGTAAATGAAATTATACTAAAATGTTTGGAGACACTTCTCTAACAGTAGATATTGTTATGGAAACATATTAATGAAACTTTCCACCATATAATAATTATTTATTTTTGGAAAAATAATGGTAAATTTCCTAATTTGTGAAATTTCCCTATATAAAGAGGTAATTTTTTCGAGATTAAAGGAAGAGTGGTGTGTCAATGGACAAAGAGAGAGTAAATTAAAGGAATAAAAAAATTCTTATGTGGGAAGAAGTTAAGATCTATAAAGACTAAAAAGCGTGATATATGTTATTTGTCCTACCTGTTAACAGGGATCACTTTTCACTTCACTTCTTTATGAATAATAGATGCAAAATGCTCAGTTGCTCAATACTAATTGGTTATTATGTTTTTTTACTTAATTTATGTTCATATATATATATATATATATATATATATATATATATATATATATATGTCATCTGATCATTAATCTGATGGACTCATATATGTTCCAATGTGATTTAAATAATGGAGTTTTATAACTTACCAAAACATTCTCGACCAGTTGTTGCAATGGACCATCATTATTAGTAGACAATAAATATACGTTTTTCCAATTAGGATTCATAACCAACAATCTGAATTGTTTTTATTAACTTCATAAGTTGATCTAATAACACGTAAACACTATGGTATAAATGAAAAGTTATTCTATTTATTGTTGTAATATCATGCACCTAATGAAAAATATGATGATTTTCCACAACTGCACACTGATCATGCTCCCACAAATTGATAGTTGTTTCGCTTTCATGTGATATTTTATATAACATTGTTGTTGTGGTGGCTATATAAACATACTATTTTTATGTGTACCACATAAATATTTTTATAAACTATAATTAAAAATCTCTCATACATATTAAACACACTACAATGATGCCCTCGCATTTGCGAGGGCCACCGTGCTAGTTAGGGATAAAGATAAAAACAAAATTGCACCAACCAGCTGCTCGTTTAACTCTCGATGGCCTTCATAGCGTGGAAATAAACGGAGTGATCCTCGATCGCCGTCCATCTTCACTTGAGGAGTGTATGTATTCTTGCCAATGTCGGCGATTTTTTAATGGAGTGATCCTATGAAGATAGCATCCATGCTGATTTTTAATTATACGTTAGTTTTTTCTTGTTTTTCATCGGGCTCCAAGTAATTTTGAGTACAATGTTAATTATACTTTACATTTGATATGATAGTTTTGAGTTGGTATGCAAGGAATATTTCAAGCGTGTCCCGTTTGATAGTTTTCTCCCCCCTCTCTTCCTTATCTATAAAATAACAGAGCAAGGCACGTCGGCAGCTGGGCCTCCCTTAGTGCCTCTCCACCGGAATAGCCGACTGAATAGGTCTGGGCCAGCGGCGCATTAGTTAGGGCATTTTCTTTGGCTTCTTGCTAGTAGTGGGCCTCGTGCCTAGTCATGGGGGTTGTTCGTCTGTGGTACCAAAGTTGGCAGGCCAGCGCATGGCGATACCTAAGTTGCCTGAAATTACCGTGTTTCGAAAAGTTGGGCCGCCAACTACCGAGAAGGGCCATTTTGATGCAAACTCGTCTCACCCCTACCAAATCCAAACATGCCGTGAAACTGCCCCGTGAAGTAGACGGTCGGGACCCTCATGTCAGTAATATTTCCGTGACGTGAGCGCCAACGCGGCAACCACGTAGGCAAAACGAGATACTAAAGGAGCATCGTGCGTTGACCAAATTCACAAATCCACCCCTCCCTCCTTTCGCATGAACCCTAGCACCGGCGGCGTCGAAATCCCCTCTCCAACCAGAATGATCTCTTCGGACATTTGACTTCCGGCGCCAAGTTGTTGCGCCTACTCACTGCTACCGAGCTCTAATGCTGAATGCCGTGCCAGCCGTTGCGATGATCTAGCCCGCCTCTACCGCCGACGAGCTGAGCAGCGCGGAGGATGGCAGATCCATTTGACGATGAAGAAGTACTTCTGGCTAATTTCGGGTGAGTTACTCTTCTCTTTGCTATTCGCACTACCTATAACTTCTAGCTGGCTATTGGCATTACAGAGATATATCGAACATAGAATTGTTTGCTAGCACGACGCTGACAAACAATTTTTATCTTTTGTCTCCAATTTTCTGTCAACTAGGATCTCTGCTAAACCCAACTACACGGTTCTGGTCACCATCTGCGGCTACCTCATTAAATTAGCACATGGGAAGAGCACGTGGAAAGAGGCTCAGAATCTGAAGATAGAAGTAGCGCCTGTGAAGTTATGCACTATCCCTGGTTTGGTTGCTGCTGTGCGTGAACTTGCTGAAATGAGGCCGGAGAAGACTGCACGGTTCAGCCTCCTTGATGAACGAGGCTTCAAGGTTCCTATAGCGCGTGACAGTCAGCTAATTGGATTGATGAAACAGCATGTTAGGCTTCGCGTGGTTATGCTGGTGTGTAACATAGTGGATGAGGAAGCTCCTGCTACTAGGAGTCGCCTAGCTATTATTGGACTGGGAGGTCTAACTCGAACCCCTGCTGTTGTTGAGCAAAATGTGGTTCCTCGTCCGCGACATGCTTCTGTCAGGCAACCTCCTCGTAGGAGTCCCCGTATTGCCGTTGTGGAAAACCCTTCTCTAGAATCTGCTGGTACTGGTTGTCCCCTTCCCCGTGCCCGTGTTGCTGCGGCTACTGCTCACCCAATCCATGCCGCTATTGAGCAAACTAAGGCGTCCGAAGGCTGCCCCGCTGTTGTTGCCAAGACCGCTGCCTTGTGTGCTGCTCCTCCTCGAAACAGTCCTCAAGTTGTGCGAACGCGTGCTCTGGAATCTGCTGGTACTGGTCGTCCTCATGTTGTTGTTGATCTGGACGCTGTTGACCCAATCCCTGCCGCTGTTGAGCAAACTAAGGCTTTCGGAGGCTGCCCCACTGTTGTTGCAAAGACTGAACCATTCTCTCCTCCTCGAACCCGTGCTCGGGTTCAGCGAGCTGCTGGTCTGAAGCCAGCTCATGGCCTGGACTTTGCTAGCACTCGAAACACTTCTGTTGTGGGAACTGCTCCTGATCGTCGAGGTGGCATGGCAGCAGCTCGTGGAGGCGCGGAGGGGGCGTGTCCCTGAGGTGGGGAGAAGCACACCCAGGGGCCCGTCGGTGCAGGAGCTCGTGGAGGCGTGCAGGGGGCGCCACGGCCACCCGTCTTGGGGTGCTTCGGCTTCCAGGTAGGCTTGGGCTTGGTGACGGGATCGCCGTCGCGACAGCCAGCGCCGATGTAGGTGGGAGCGGGCCGCGGGGCCTGAGCGACGAGGGCGGTGGAGGCCGCATTGGAGGCGGCGTTAGCCTGCTGCATCTCCTCCATCAGGAGCATGCTCCGAACCTGGAGGAAGGACGGCAGGGGCTCCGTCATGGATATGATCGTCGCGACCGAGGCGAAGCGCGGGCTGAGGCTGCGCAGGGTGTTGAGAACGAGGGCGCGGGCGGAGACCGGGGAGTCGACGTCCGCGAGGGCATCGGATATGAACTTCTGGCGGCGGCAGTACTCGGTGATGGAGAGATCACCCTGCAGGAGCTGGCGGAAGTCATTGTCGAGGTAGATGGCCTTGTTCGCCTTGTTGGTGGAGAAGAGCTCGAGGATCGCAAGCCAAAGCTCGCGGGCCGTCTGATCGCGAGCGAGCACCATGTCGGCGATGTCCTCATCGATGCCGGAGTGGAGGGTGTTGAGGACGGCGTAGTCGTCCGTGACCCAGGCGGTGTCGGTCTTGTTCGCGGCCACTGTGCCATCGATGTGACCGATCAGACCGCCGCGGCCAAGGGCGGCTTTAATGTAGATGGACCACTTGGAGTGGTTGCCCGAGGTGGAGCTGAGGACGATCGGGGCGTGGCTGCGCGTGGCGCCGCCCGGCAGGATCGTACCGGCAGAGGAAGAGACGAGGGCGCCGCTCGTGACGTCCAGGGAGGCAGCAGAGGTGGTCATGGTGGCAGCAGAGAGGGGCGGTGGCGGCGCTAGGGTTTAGCGGCGGCGGCGGCTTAGGGGGTGGGTGGCTAGGTTTAGGATCTAGAATCTGATACCATGTAGAAACCGAGAGAGAGATTGGGGGGAAGCCTCGCGTGGTTAAGGCCACGGGGTTCCTGGGGTTTATATATTGGGCACACACGGCCAGTTAGGGTTAGGGTTAGGTTACAAGTGTACAAATTACGAATACAACCCTATACAAATATACAAGTCTAACAACGGGTGCAACCACGTGTTCCCCTCTCGCTCCAGGGGCTGCTGTGCATTGAGGTCGTCGAGGACAAGGACGCTGGGGATAGCAAAATTAGAATCCCTCCGAATTTCTGGGGAACCATTGAGGGCCTCTTCCCCGGCCGGCAGGAAGAGGTGATGAACTGGAGCCTCCAGCAGACAAGCTTGCGCAGATCTTGGGCGACCCCTTCACTCACATCCAACCTCCCTCGCGGCCGACGACGAACACCACCTGGACCGGGGTCATCGCGTCCGGCCTTGCCTGGCCCGGCAATGGGGAATGAGGAGCCCATCCATGATGAACATGATCGGAGATGGGCCGCGCCGTCGTGCCTACTCCCTTCGTGGAGCGCTCCGCCGTGCCTCCTCCTCACCAGCGGCTCGAGGAGATCAAGCATGGACATGGGCTCTGTATGGATGCGGGTGAGGATGAGGAGAGAGAAAAGAGAGATGGTAACAGCTGTGCGGTGAGGTTGGACAAGTGGGAAGAGAGAAAAAAGGTGGGATTGACACTTAACGACGTCTATCTAGATGGCCGATTCAACGGTGAGATGGAGGTGCACTGTTGTCACCATGTGTAGCCCACTATTTCCCATATATATACATATATATATATATCCCTGTTTCTGAATAAGATGTTTTGATAGACTAATGTGGGTTACGAAAACATAAGAGGTTGTCAAGTAAAAAAAAAACACAAGAGGTAGTAATACTATATAAGCTGAGGAATACAATGACAGGCAGCACGATGCATTGCATTTGCACACCTTTCTTTCTGTCCACTCAGACTTGCTAATCTTGTTTTAAACGATGTCGAATGCATCTCATTCTCACCACAGCAGGCGTGGCTGCTCTCTGGAAGGCCTCAACATTGAGGTCGTCGGGGACAAGGACGCTGGGGATAGCAAAATTAGAATCCCTCCCTCCGTATTTCTGGGGAACCATTGAGGGTCCCGTTGTCGAGCTCGGCTTTTCTGTGTACGCGGGCTACTTGGAGGCCAGGGCCTTGCTTGGCGAGGGTACCATTGAGGATCTGAGAAGGCTGTCTCACCAGGCACAACAGATGGTGGCGGAGATGTTTGCTAGTATCGCCGGTGGCGAGGACGACGACGAGCATTCTTCATGCAGAGAGAAGAAAGTGGTGTGGCACAAGGTGGTGCAGTTAAGGCTGTCGCCGGAGCTCGCACGGTGGAAATGTACCCAGCACGCAATGGGCAACGTGCTCCCCCATAAGGGCAGGGGCGTAGCTAGGCCCCAGGCAATAGGGGCCTTGACCGGGGGCTTGTTGGTAAATTCCTTCCTTAATTGTTGCTATATTTACACGATTTGACACTGTTTAGAACTGTAGCAGTGTAGTTGTTGGCCCGGATCGTGACTCGTGGCTGGCTACGCCTTTGCATAAGGGCATGGGGCTAATCCAAGCCTCGCCACAAGTGCTCGCTGTGCTGGGTGCCGCCGACTGGCCCGAGGCCATGACGACCAACAACGCCCTGTTTGGCTGCGGGTTGACGGACCTGCTCATTGGCGCCGCCGACGTGCGCACCCTATTCCCCAACTATGTCACTGACATGGGCTTCTACTACGAGCACGGGTACAACCACGTGTTCCCCTCGCTTCATGGGCTGCTGCGCGATGGGATCACAGATGCCTACGCGCGGCGCACCCTGGGCAGCCAGCATGCATGTCGTACATCCAGAACAAGATCGCCATGGAGGCGTCTCACAAGACGCTACTCAAGGACTACTCTGCACAGATGGATCGTCGCACCGCCCAGGTGATTTACCTGTTAGACAGTGGCGTACTCGGTATGGGGGCGGAAGCCGTGGCCCGGGGCTTTGACGTCCGGGCCGTCATGAGTGACCTCGTCTTCAACGTTCGGCACATCATCAACGATCGGCACATGCTCCTCCGCCGCGCCCTCCTGGGATGGCCCATGGCCCGCAAGTCCCCACCACGAATCCAGTGTGAGGCCGACTTCGACGAGGTCTTTGACGCCGACTTCCGCACCACCGGCTTCAGCAGGCCCCTCCACCCCAATTACGCCTGCGACGGCGGCAAGGAGACCTGCAACCACGTTCGCCGCTTCCTCCTCGACCACCATCAGGACCAAGACCTGCTAGGTGCCCTTTGGTGCTCCCTCGTTACAGGGCCACTGCAATACGTCCGGCAGGCCGTGGTAGACGAGCAGCGCGAGGAGCACCTCGCTGAGTCCTCGCGCATGCAACTAGCCCAGCTCTTCTCCAAGGGCCTCGTCGTCGAAATGGCATGGCTCCTCGCTCATGCCAGCCACCACGCCTGGGAGGTGAACTACCTGTACGAGGCCGCCATGTTTGGCAGCATCCTAGACGTGGGGGCATTGACAGGCAAGCTCGACCGGACAGAACAACAAGACCAAGAGGAGGGAGACAAGTGAAAGGTCATTCCTTCTCGAGCCACGTCTTGCCAGCAAGACTTTGCTCTGTGACTAGTAAACCCATCTGTTATTGTTGGAAATCTCTTATTTCTAAAAGTTTATTTGGAACTTTTCTATAAAGTTTCTTACATCTATTTTCAGAATTGTCTAAATCCACGTGGAAATCACAACTTTTCACCGTAATTTGGCAATTAAAAGTTGACAGACTCTCACATGATTTTGTGATTTTCGACTTGTCTAAATAAAATTGTTTGTTAACCAGCTGCGATGTCATCTTAATCAGTTGGTGTAGGTACAAAGTGCTGGAAAGTAACGAAATAAAGTAAAATTTGTGGCCATGTCTACTTAAGAAGTAAAACTTTGTAGAATGGTAGTATTAACTACCAGAAATCACAACTAGATGGAGACTAATAGCTATATATCATAAGAAAAAGCTTACTGGTATTTAACTTAAGAACGGAGATAAAGATATTGCCTATAGCATCTCCAAAAGTTGTTATCACACGAGTGGTTTCTGGAGGATCTACAACGCATACTTAACTCAATATCTTAAAATTAATTAATCGAATAATGGCCTATAGCATCTCCAAAAACATACCCATTATGGAGGACGACTGGATATGCGTGGGCCAACGAAAAACTTGCTCCAAGAGTTTATCCAAAATGGACCGCAGCCAAATAAATTGGGTCATCTCCCATATTTTGCTACCAATGACTCATATATGGATATGGATGGGTAGCCTACCCATGTCACCCAAAGGGCTAACCGCCCCGATCAAGCTGAAAATTCCTCGTGTTGGACACATGAACCGCCGCCACCGCGCTCGCCATGGACGGCCATGTCGGGTTCCCGCTACTCGCCCTCCTCCACCAACCCCTGCCGCCCTCTCTCTCTCCTGGCTACCGCAGTGTCTGGAACTCAATGCATGCCGGCAACTTGCGTCGGCGTGCCATGGGGGTCAAAAGCATGCCAGTCAGTGGCCTCTCATCCGTCACGGAGATCCTCCACGACACCCCCCCCCCCCCCCCCCCCCCGCATGTCCTCGCCGAATAATGTTCCTCGAAGACCCTCTTGGGCGCCCACCACAGCTACAGAAATAGTAACAAGGTTTAGATCTGTTGTGCCTTGTAAACAAAGTTTATTTATACTATTACTTGTCTAACCGTACGTTCGTTGTCAGCCAAAATTTTGTGTATGCTTATTTTGGGTGATTTTGCCCCTAAAGGTTTTGAGGTATTATAGGAATGCCACCGCCAAGTAAAAAAAGATGCTCGGTGGTCTGTCTCCCCACTGACGCCACCACCTACCCCTTCTCTCCTCCAGCGAGGTGGACGGAGATGGACCTCGCAGGAGCGTGGAGTGGCTGGTGGGACGCAGAGGGAAAACGGTCACCCCACCACCCCAGGTGGACGGGACTAGCTCATCCCACCGTCTTGGGCGGCAACAAGAGAATAGGAACGAGAGGCAGCACGAGCAGGGGTTCCAATCGGCTGTGGCGGGCGACAGCAGAAGGCCATGAGTCGGAGGTGCCCCAGTCCTCGTATCGTGCAGAGGTGGCGTGCCGGTGGCAACCAGAGGAGGACTAGGCCAGGCAGGGCGTGCGGAGGCATAGGTGCATTCGGGGATGGGGGTATGCACTGAGTCTAGCGCGGTCCATCATAGTCTTCCAGCACCCTGACTGTTGTCCTCGACATCAAGCACCAGGTCACCGTCCGTCGTCCTTCTCCCTTACCCCAGGCCACCGACGACCCGCGCAGTAGGTCGTCTGTCCATTCGTGCACCCCTCTATGGTTAGGTATGTCCCTCTCCTTTGGGCTATTCCATAATCACATCAGAAACATGTTAGATCCCTTAGGATCATCTAGCTCAAGATTAGAGCCACAGAAATGGGATCAAGAGTTCTGTACCTTGATCTGGAGGTCCAGCCATGGCCTCCTCTTGCTTCTTCCACTTCTGCTTGTGTTCTTGATCTTCAGCTGTGAGTGGTTATTCCTAGTGCTTTCAGTCCTTGCTTGATCAGTGAGTGGGGAGAGAGTGAGAGAGCAAACCCTATGAGTGTGTGTGTGCTTCTCAAACCCTAGGGCCCCTTTATATAGGACCTGCACTAGGGGAACCACGCCTGGGAGATGGATGGTCAGGATGCCCCTAATCAGGGCATCCAAGGGCTATGATTAAAAGCCTCTTAAAAGACTTTAATTTGTCTTAGATTAATTACAGTAACATGTAGATCACTGTAGTTTACTTATATCCAACATTCTCCCCCTTGATCGTAAGGATAAACTTTATAAGCACATTTCTCAACAAAACAACATATGAGACAACAAAATTACAACGGTCATATAGTACCGCAGAACCCAGTTACTACAATATATCACTTTATTTCAAAACATAACTCCTTTAACTTAAGAGCTCCATAAACTTATACTTATTACAAACTTATGAGCTCAACTCTTTGTTGAAACTTATACAGAGAAAATAAATTGCACCGGTCGGTTAAGTACCATTGAACTAATTGACTACAGTACATTGTTCCATCAAAGAGAAGAACCCTTCTTAGACTTATGGGGAGATGGTGTCATAACGGTCCCAATTCCAGGATCAAAAGCTTTCTGCCAATCCCATGCTAGCAACATGTTCTTTGAACACACTGGGTGGTAGGCCTTTCGTAAGTGGATCCGCTAACATTTTGTTAGTCCTTATACGCTTAATACTTATTGTCTGATCCTGGATTCTATCTTTCACAACATGATACTTGATGTCAATGTGTTTGGCAGCACCACTTGACTTGTTGTTACTCGAATAGATCATTGCGGGTTGATTATCGCAGAAAAGAGTGAGTGGCTCAGATATACTGTCAATCACTCTTAAACCTGGAATGAAATTCTTCAGCCATACCGCCTGCCCGGTTGCCTCATAACATGCCACAAACTCTGTTTGCATTGTTGACGATGCAGTAACACTTTGCTTGGTGCTTTTCCAAGAAATAGCTCCTTATGCTAGGGTGAAAATATAACCCGATGTGGATTTCTTAGTGTCAACACACCCCGCAAAATCAACATCTGATTAACCCACCAGCTCGAGATTATCAGTTCTCTTATATGTGCGCATGAGGGCCTTTAATGCCTTGCAAATAGCGCAAAGCTTTCTTAGCAGCCTTCCAGTGATCCAACTCTGGTTTAGACTGATATCTGCCAAGCATCCCAGTTATAAATGCTAAGTCAGGGCGAGTGTACACTTGTGCATACATCATACTTCCAATAATTGAAGCATAAGGAACTGGCTTCATTTGCGCATATTCATAATGCAATAACCCATATTTTTAAGATTTAATAAATTCGAGTTAAGTGAAAATTAGTTTCTAATTGTTCTAATTTTTTTAATCTTTAGTATTTAAATTGAATGCTCAGTTTTGCATGCAATAAAATAGAGGAGTTAATAAATACTGGAGTCACAACCTGACTAGCTCGTACCTGGTGTTGTACACTTGGGTGAGAAAGAAAAGAAATAGAAGTGGAGCTGGCCTTCGCTCATCGAATTAGTGTTATAATTGTAACTTGTAACCTATTCGTATACGGTCTCGGGACCTAGCCTATTATATATAGGCTGGGAGGAACCAATGGAGAGACACCGAAAAAAGCCTTAATCAATCGATTTAAACATAAGCAATTAGACGACTTCGAATCTCTTGTTTGCCTAATCAGCCGACGAAATCTCTAGTATTCTCTTTTCTACGAAACCCTAAGTCCATAACCATGGACATTGCCGAGGTTATCCCTCGTCAGAGACTATGAAGGAATCATGAAAACTATATGTTGTTAGAAGTGCAAAAAATGGAGATCTTAGAAAGAAGAAAGCAATCTCTTTTAGATGGTGGTGCATCGGCTAGTGATGGAGGTGTCTTCGATGACCACGGTATTGCCTGATCTTCTTCGGTACGCTACGTCGTTAATGCGGTGATGCTGCAAATTTTTGTGTTACTCGATGCGTTTAACTATGTCCACATGTTTGTGTAAGGTGTATTGGAAAGATTCGATCTGAAACTATTAACCATTGATCTATTTGTCTATTTATTGCATATCCATGATCAAATTGCTGAAAATCGATCAATTTATGGTGCCGAGCTGCGGAGTCTTGCCAAACAGACCCGCAAAAACCAAATCCAAAAGGGCTCTTTATACGCCGCAAACACGTTTTACCACGGATTTTGTACGCGTTGTTAAGGGGCCACTTTTATGGATAATAATTTCAAATGAATCAAAACATATTCCAAAAGGTAAAGGATCCAATGTCTAATAACGATAGGGGCTTTCTTTCAATCTATAACAGGAGGGTAAAATTATCAAAATGTAAAGTAAATGGTGGCAAAAATGCAAAATTCCCCATCGCTCGTCTCTACCATGGAGCCCTATCTACAGCCTACAGTGGCCCGGTGTCGCCTCCACCGCCACCGTCACTACCTCTCCAATCTAGGCACGTTGCTTCCTGTTGGCGCCACCGGCAAGATCCTCCTTGCCTCCAAAGAGCTCGGCGGCCGCTCTGCACCGAATCAGCCGCCACCGCCGCATGTCCTCCCGCCCAACGAGCCTCTCCACCCTAATATCGACCTCTGGGACCCCGAGCACGCTCTCTGGGACCTAGAAAGACACGCCATAGTCGCTCAAGTCTTCGCCATTAGCCTTAGTTATAGCTCTAGATTCATCTCTCTCGTCGGGTATCATTAGAAACCCACCGAGATCATCTTGTAGATACATTATATGATCTCTTGATCACTTGTGAATAAAGTCTGAGGGATTCCCCCTATTACCCACACATCTTTGTCATTGAGATCTAAACCTGCTGACCCGAGCCATCCATTGAACAAATAAACTCTCTTCCGTTTCTTGTAAGTGATACTATGAAGGGATCGTGAAAACTATCAGTCGTCAGAAGCGCAAGGCCGACTTGGAGGAGAGGAGGGCCCAAACTAGAGGAGAAGAAGGCAATGAATGATCTCATTGCCGAGGAGAACAAGACCATGATAATGTATCCAAGAAAAATGGATTCACACCAATGGAAGTGATGGAAGCTAGCAAAAAATGGAGATCTTGGAAAGAAGAAAACAATCTCTTTTAGATGGTGCTGCATCGGCTAGTGATGGAGTTGTCTCGGTGACCATGCTACTGCCTGATCTTGTTTGGTAAGCTCGGTCGTTAATGTGGTGACGTTGCAAATTTTTGTGTTACTCGATGTGTTTACCTATGTCCACATGTTTGAGTAATGCATATTGGAAAGATTGGATGTAAAACTATTGACCATTGCATCTATTTGTCTACTTATTGTCTATCCATGTTTAAATTGCTGAAAAATGGATCAATTTAGGGTGCCGAGTTGCGGAGTCGTGCCGAACAGAACCTGCAAAAACAAAATCCAAAAGGGCTCTTTATACACCCGCGAACACATTTTATCACACATTTTATACGTGTTTTTAAGGGTCCTCTTTTACGGATAATAATGTGAAATGAATCAAAACATATTCCAAAGGTCAAAAGATCCAATGTCTAATAACGACAGGGGCTTTTCTTTCAATCTAACAGGAGGTTAAATTATCAAAAAGTAGAGTAAACGGTGGCAAAAAATGCAAAATTCCCCATCGATTGTCTCTACCATGGAGCCCTAGCTACAGCCTACAGCGACCCGCCGCCGCCGCCACCGCCACCTCTCCCATCTAGGCACGTTGCTTCCTCCTCGCCTGCAAAGAGCTCGGCGGCCGCTCTGCACCGAATCCGCCGCCGCCTGACGAGCCTCTCCACCCTCCGGGACGCCCTCCAGCCAGGACCTCGCCGCTCTCTGCCCTGGTGAGCTGCCGACATTCGCTATGTAAAATTCAAAGTGACCTCTGAAGCTATATCCGCTGAATTACCATTGCCACATCTCTAATCTCAACCAATCAATTACCTAATATCCTCTCAAGAAAATTTCTTTGCATTACAGATGACGCTTGTCCACTAAAGTAAAAAAATTAAAGATAGTCTTCCCTGTTCGGTTCAGTTACCCAATTTTGGTGATAACTAGATTAAAACTGCTAGTAGTGATAGGACATGTGATTGTTAGCAGTGCGCAAGCGAACCATTGGTTCATCAATTAGGGTCATCTTTTCGTTAACTGAACCAAGTGCAACTCTGCAACCTCAAACTTCATTTTCAGCAAAGCCTATGTATGTTTCTGACGTGATGCAGACTGCAGATTAGTTATTGTTGGTGACCAACGATCTGACGCCACACACCCTGTTTCCTCCGAGAAGCGACGCCGGCACAGTGAGTGGAGGTGTGGCCACCGGTTCAAGCAGTGGGAGGTGACAGGTTTACCCCCTTAGCTCATCCATCTCAGCTCTGAATCTTGGGTTGTGAGCGCTGACTGGATTTTTTACCGTCTTGCAGATTTCGTCATGTCCTTGTTCACAGGTGTATCTGTCATCACCGATGGAAAACTTTGCACCACGTCCGCCGTCGACGCCGGCACGGACAGCGGGTACCATCTGCTGGTGGTCAAGGACTACTCGCGAACTGCACAAGAGATACCCAACGGCAAGGGCATCCAGTCTGGGCCTTTCATGGTAGGAGGCCATAAATGGCACATCGGGTACTATCCTAACGGTGACGAGCCGAGTTGTGCTGACTCCGTTTCTGTATATATCTACTGTCTCCATGATGATATGGAAGAAGAGGCTGTGGAGGCCAAGTTTGAGTTCAGCTTCGTCGATAATGTTGAGTCTCAAATGCCAAACTATCTTCGTGCAACTAAAACATTCAGCTTCTCCGGTAAAGATCATCGCTCGGGCTACGAGGTGTTTATGAAAAGAGATGTACTAGAGCAATCGGCACATCTAAAGGATGATTGTTTCACCATCCGGTGTGATATCATGGTTTGCAATGATCTCAACACCCAGGAGGATGATGGTGGCACCATGTCTGACATTGGCGAGCATCTTAAAATTCTACTTCAAGATAAGGTGGGTTCAGATGTCACATTCGAGGTCAACGGTGAGACCTTCCATGCACACAGGTGTGTGCTTGCTGCCCGATCTAAAGTTTTCAACGCGCAGCTCTTTGGCCCCATGATGGAGGGCATTACGTCCAGTGCCATACATATCAAAGACATGGAAGGAAAAGTGTTTGCGGCTTTGCTTAGCTTCATCTACACAGATTCATTCCCTGAAATGGACAAGGACAAGAGCATGCACAAGGAAGGACAAGAAGAGGAGGAAGAAGGACAAGAAGAGGAAGCAGCAGATCCTGTTACGTGGCTGCAATGGCTGCAAGACTTGTTTGTAGCGGCAGACAGATATGATATCCAACAGCTCAAGTTCTTATGTGAAAAAAAGTTGTCCGAGCACATAGGTGTGAGCTCGGTGGCATCCACTCTAGTTCTAGCTGAGAAGCACCACTGCCATAGATTAAAGGAGGCCTGCTTCAAGTTTATCCAGGTCCAATCTCTCCCATGTTTGGAAATAGTAATGGAGTCTGAGGGCTGGAAGCATATAACTATGACCTATCCCACTGTTCTGAAGGAGCTCATTGCCAAGTTTGCATCCAATCAGAAGAATAACAAGAGGAAGCGGTAGAGGATGTAATGCAAGACCTGAAGTAACACTATTATGCATATAGGGGATGGGATACTCTAGGTAGATGGTAGTCTGGGTGTCCAACTCTTTGTTGAGTATGGGAGTTTTTTGGTCACTGTAATTGAGGTGATTGCCTCTGATAAACTGCATGGTCAGGAATCAGGATGATGTGTGAACTATTGCTGAGTAATTTTGTTTCAGTGGCGCTGTTAGGTAAGATGCAGAATGGGAAGATTCTATACTGAATTCATATCATTGCTGTTTGCTTGAGCTGGAAGTTATTTTGGGTGTGAATTAACGATGAAGGAGGTATAATTAATCTCTTGCTCATTTCCAACGCTTATCTATTGTTTTATAAGGATGCATATGTTGTTTGTTTGATGTAGCTTATGATCTTGGCAAAGTAGGTTATGGTGAATTGCTGATTGGATATAATTATATGCTGGTATAATAGCACATAGTAACATGGGCATTTATCTCCAGCTATTTGATTTGTTATACCCCCCTATTTGTCACATCCACCTAAATACTAGTAGTATCTCAGCTGCTATGTGCTTTTTTTCCTTTTTTTCCCTCGTTTTCGCACATCTGGGCGTGTTGGCCTGACGTTGGATCATTCAGGTTCAGCATATAGGCAAAGGACACAGATGAATCAGAAGCAAGAAACACAGACTAGCATTTATGTGGAGGATCCCATGTCATATATGCATAATACTCCTACTTCAAGTATTGGAGCCATTGCAGCCACAATACATGCTCTATTTCATTCTTATATGCTCCCAGCCATCTGTATCCATCACTTTCTCCAAACACAGAAGAGGGATGTAGCCATATTTACATATTTTATTACTACTGCTTTCTTATCTGTGATGCTGTCTCTGTCAACCTCAGGGAATGAATCTATGTCTTTGGTTTGTATGACACCACACGTGGTGCCCTTTGCCATGGAGAAAGGGCCAAAGAGCTATGCCACATGAAGATTTTTGAACGGGCTGCAAGAACGCACCGGTGTCACATCAGCACCCACCTTATTTTGAAGGAGATTGTTAAAATGCTGGTGTACGTCATGACCAAATCTGAAGGATGCTAGTTTGCAAGGACATCTGGTGTACGCCGGTGAATGACGACATGACCAAATCTGCAACCAATGAGCAACCAGCTAAAATTGGTACAACAATACTACACATCGCCTTACAGGGGACATCTGAATCAGCAACAATGGGATATATCAGTGCTAACGTAGCTCAAACTGGGATACATATATATAGGATGAAAAAGATCAATCGGGAGATTGGCAGCTCACCTGGGGAGAGAGCGGCGAGTTCGGTTGAGAATCTCGTCTGGAGGCGGAGCTGGGCGAGTTATTTTTTGAACCACGCCAAAAATAATGCTGGATTTGAATTTATGTTACTACTTACTAAATAGTAGCACTTGCTAGCAATTCTGAATGGTATTTATTTACAGGTTGGAAAAGTATAGATCACTCGACCATATCTCCTACATTTCAATTCGTTTGGAACTGATAAATAGCAGCAACTCAACTGGAATAAACTTCCATTTGATTTTAGCAACCAACTCTCGCTTAATCGTGAGGAGACTGGCCGTAGCAAAACTCGGGGACGAATTGTAAACCTGCAACGATATCTGAACGGTAGACAGCGCCGCCTTGGGTGTTTTTTCTTGCAGCAACATCGCTTCATCAACTGACAATGCCTATAAACCTCCAATAAGTTACCAGTCCTGTCGACAAAATAATGGTGGATAATTTAGATTGGACTTGGTGGAATTGCTACAAGGGCTATGAAATTAAGCACAAACGAATGAATCTAACCAGTCTGGAGTATGAACTGAAATGAAATACACCCTGCTAGTACTAGGAAAACAAGGAGAAGCTGAGCAACCCGCACCCAAAGGTCAGATGGAAAGCATCCGACACAAGGACGACGAGCAGGGTGAGGATGCCGACAGCAATCTCAGCGGCAGAGTTGGCGGCATTGAGGTCAAAGAGGAGCGTGAGACCATATAACTGCATGGGCAATACTCAGTTATCAGAGGAAAAATGACTCTTAGAAGTTGCAGACATATGGACTTATTAACAAGTGGCCAATAATACTCAAGTGTCAGTAACTCTTGTTTTTGGTGGTTGGGTTCAGGAGAGCGTTCAGCAACTCAAGTTCACTGTAACAAGTAATTTAATGCTCAAACTGAATGACAAACTCATTTCAAGGAAGAGGGAAATATTGTTTTGATTCGGTAACAACTAGACAATAATAAAAATGTCAATACACAAGCATCATGGAACGTGTCATGAAGAGCACAACCGTAACATGGCCTGCCATTAAAATATATATCTTATTGGTTAATAAGTCGAGCAGTACTATGTGTATGATAACCTGCAGGGTCCTTGGAATATTCCCCTTGGACATCTGTGAAGGAACGGCAACATCAAACATGAAGTCAGAGTACTTGTCCAGAAAACAAAGTTGAACCTGAAAAACTGTCGCATCGCAGTACCTACCAACATGTGATTTAGTTAACTAAACACAAAAATTAATCTGATACAATGCTGCACTGCATTACCATCTGATGTCTTCATTCAGTGGCAGAACCTGAAGGACTGTCACATCGCAGAACCTGAAGGATTGTTGAACTAGAAGAAACTTACAGTGGCAGATTAGGATTCACATAAAAAATCTTCCGTATTCACAACATATGTATGTACTCTCCATGTATGCAGCCTAGACAATTTAAGCCCAACCTTACAGAAGAACAAACGGGATGTAAACTGTGAGAAAATGCCACAAGAAATTTTAAATGGAGAGTTGGTCTGAAATCTGTTTTCAGCTGAATGTCATGCTCCAGAGAATGTAACAGCATCTGGAGACAACAGGATAATAAATATGCTCTGAGGCGATTCCTGAATGTCTGCGAACTCAAAGTAGTTTACCTATATGGGCGCCGGTACACCTGGTCGAACGAGAGGGCGAACCCCACCCTCGTGAGGCTGGACAGGGTGTTTGTCACTGCAGGGTGGGAGGAGCTGTACAATAGCTGCTCCTTGCGTTGCCTGGCTTCGGTGATTGCTGACCATAGCCCCTTACTTCTCGACTGCACCACGCAGACGGTAGGTAGGAAGCGCTTCCAGTTCGAGCGCTACTGGCTGAAGCTCGATGGCTTCAGCGAGGTGGTCCAGGATGCCTGGGGGGGAGATTGACGGGGACCCGGACCCCTTCAGGAGACTCACGGCCAAGCTGAAACGTACGGCATGACAGCTCATGAGCTGGAGCGACAAGAAGGTTGGGTGCATCAAACTGCGGCTGATGACAGCGCGGGAGGTAGTCTTGCGGCTCGACCTGGCTAGGGAGTCCAGGCAGCTCTCTCCGGACAAGCGCCGCCTCAGGGCACTCCTCAAACAGACCTACCTAGGGTTGGCCTCCCTGGAGCGCACGATGGTGCGACAGCGTGCCAAGATCGCTTGGCTGCGTGAGGGCGATGAAAACACTTCGTTCTTCCACCAACATGCCTCATATCAGAGACAGAAGAACGTGATCCACAGCTTGTAGGTTGACGATGCGGTCATCTCGGACCATGTGGCCATGGTTGAAGCCTCTTTCAACCACTTCCAGGGACTCCTGGGCACTGCTCTGGACCGCGAGTACTCGGTCGACCTGGACTTCCTGGGCCTGCCCTCGATGGACCTGACTGAGCTCGAGGCCCGGTTCACCGAGGAGGAGATTTGGGGGTGGTGAAGGACCTCCCCCGTGGGAAGGCGCTGGGCCCGGATGGATTCACATCAGAATTCCTGCAGAATTGCTGGAGCACGGTGAAGGATTATTTCATGGCCGCGTTCGCCAAGCTTTTCATGATGAATGGGCGCGGTTTTCAGGGCCTCAATCAAGCCCTGCTTATACTGCTGCCCAAGCATCCTGACGCGAACGCGCTAGGGGACTATAAACTCATTAGCCTAATTCATATTTTCGCTAAGCTGGCAGCGAAAGTATTGACAGTATTGACTAATAGGGTAGCCCCGAGGATGGAGTCGCTGGTGGATCGCAACCAATGCGCTTTCATTCGGAAGCGCAGCATCCACGACAACTTTATGTTGGTTCAGCAGATAGCGAGGTTCCTTTATCGGCAAAAGGAACCCAGGGTGATGCTGAAGCTAGACATAGCTAAGGCCTTCGACTCAGTATCCTGGGGACTCCTGTTTTAGGTTCTCCATAAGGTAGGGGTCGGTCAGAGGTTTTGCGATATTGCTATTCTGCTGTCTACAGCGAGCACTAGGGTGATGCTCAATGGCGAGCCAGGCCCCCCTATTTGGTACCGGAGAGGTCTGAGGCAGGGGGATCCCCTCTCCCCTACTCTCTTTGTCCTCATGATGAATACGCTTAGTAGGGTGCTGGCTAGAGCTAAGGAGTGGGGGGTGCTGAAGCGACTTGCGCACCGGGAGCTGACGACCTCGGTCTAGCTCTATGCGGATGATGTGATTATCTTCTGCCACCCGGATGAGGATGAGTTGCGCACGATCCGGGGTATCCTCGACACGTTTGGCCAGGCCTCTAGTCTGCGCACTAACTTCGCGAAATGTTCGGTCTCCCCGATTGCATGCTCGGAGGAGGTGGCCAATGTTGCGGTGACGGTGATGGGGTGCCAGGTGGCGCCCTTCCCCGTCAAGTACCTTGGCATACCGCTAGGCATCCGTCGACTGTCTACGGAAGCCTTCCAGCCAGTCATCGACCGTATCGCGGATAAGCTGCCCACGTGGAAGGCCTCTTTGATGCCTAAAGCGGGGCGTATTACCCTGATCCGTGCGGTCCTCGCGGCGATCCCGCTCCACCAGCTGATATTGCTCTCCCTTAACAAGAAGGCGCTCAGGCAGGTGAATAAGATCTTACGCGGGTTCCTTTGGGTGGGCAGGAAGGAGACTCAGGGTGGACACTGCCACGTCAATTGGGCGAGGGTGTGCAGGCCTCTCTGTTACAGAGGGCTGGGGATCCCGGACTTGGCCCGCACGGCCACTAGCCTTAGGACCCGATGGATGTGGAGAACGTATACGGATCCCTTGCGACCCTGGCGCGGGCTTGATATGCAGTTCACCAAGGGAGAGCGCGAGATCTTCTTCGCCTCCACCACTATGGTGGTAGGCGAGGGGACGAATGCGCTCTTCTAGACGGATAGATGGGTGGATGGGAAGTCAATTGGGGAGATAGCGCCGGACCTCCTAGCGCTAATCCCGCGACAACTCAGGAAGATTTGGACGGTGCAGCAGGCGGTCGTTGACCATAGCTGGATCTCGGACATTTCGGGTGCGGGGAACCCACTAGCACTATGGCAGTACGTCTAGCTCTGGATTAGGCTGCAGGGCATGCACCTGGGGGATGAGCCATACAGGCTAGTCCGGAAATGGACGACGGATGGCCAGTATTCCTCCAAATCCTGCTACTATGCCCTCTTTCAGGGGTCTATAGTCTCGGGCCAGTGCCAATTGATTTGGAAATCGTGGGCGCCACCCAGGGTGAAGTTCTTCCTCTGGCTCGCCTGCCAAGACAGGTGTTGGACGGGGGAGAGGTTGGAGCGCCGGCAGCGGCCCCACTGGCCGACATGCGCTCTTTGTGACCAGGTTGTGGAGACCATGTCTCATATCCTCACCGGATGTCCGTTTTCTAGGACCATCTGGCACGAGGTTCTGTCTTGGATCCGATCTACTGCTGGCCCCCCGGTTGTTGAAGGCCCCTTCGCGGAGTGGTGGAAGCTGGTGGTGCGATCCGTCCCACGTGAGATGCGCAAAGGAACCTCGTCGGTGATCATGCTCACGGCGTGGTGGATTTGGAAGCATAGGAACGCAATCATCTTCAACAGTGAGTCCCCCTCGGTGGCCGTCCTAGTCGACACGATAAAAGCAGAGGCTGGGCTGAGGCTGGGGCGCGGGGGTTGCGCCAGCTACTTTCTTAGGCTAGCGTCTTGGGTTGAGTTGTGTGGTGTGGGTGTTGGTCCTTTCTTGGACTTGTATCATAAACTTCTTTTCTATCAATGAATCGAAACGCAAAGCTTTTTACGTTTTCACGAAAAAATATGCTATGTCGAATCGCTAGAAACAAGAGACGCAGCCACGTTTCTCCTTGGTCTAGTAGCATTATTAGAGATCATATCCTCGAAATTGTCCATGCCCAAAATCATGTACAAGAGATTATTTAAACTTCCCTAATCATTCACTTCATGTCAAAAAACAACTTGCAACTCAAAACTGCTTCTAGAAAAGGTTCGCAACCTGCCTTCCATAGAACATCTTCATAGTTCAACTTGATAACCACCAGAAAAGGTTTTACATGACAGGGGAAGGCAACAATGCACAGAAAAACGACTAGCTAGGGAACTTGCATAGATATGCTTACACCTGAAATTACCATGCAATTCCATATTTGCCCATATGTTGGACCTTTCTGGTTCAGCATATAGATGAATGACATGATGAAACAAAAGCAAGACGCGCAGCTACCTAGAGGATCATATATATATATACATATATATACACATATATATAGGTATATATATAGGAAAAAACCTTCTTACTTCTCTACTGCTTCTTTTTCTTGTTCTCCTTCTCCTTCTCTTTTATTGTTCTCCTTCTGATTGGACGCAAGCTTGGCAATAAGCTCGTTCAAAGATAAGCTCGTGCAAACTTGGCAACCTAGAGGTGGATCTAGATGAGTTCGATCCAGATGTGGAGATTCCAACTCAGGAGGAACTACAGAAACACATGGAGGAAAAAGTCAAGGAGTGGACTTTTAAGAAGATGGCCCAGCAATTCAATAACTGAAAGAAAAGATTGCACCTTGACTATGTCGTGAAAGAGAAAACTCCGAAATTCACTTGAGCGTTTGAGAAACTAAAAAACTACTGGGCTGATTTTGTGGCGTACGAGACATCGGCGCCAGCTAAGAAAATTACTATAACAAATAAGAAAAATGTTGCTAAAAAGCAGTATCACCATACTATGGGGCAAGGTGGCTACAAGCCTAGCAAGCCTAAGTGGGAGAAACTCGAGTCCGACCTGTTTGCTAAAGGGATCACTGAAGAGCCATACAATTAGATCAAATGGGTAAGGAATTGGTTTTACGGGCATAGGGGCAAATTTTCTTCTTTAAAGCTGGGAAACTAACAAGCTCATTTTCATAAAAACTAACTTTCCCAAACTTAGACGTTTCCATAGCATTAGTAACAAATGTGTTCAAAAGATTCATACTAATAACATTGCTATTAGCATGCAAAGAAAGTTTCATAGTGTTTTTAATTTTCTTTTCAGACAATTCATGTTCTACATTAGAAAAAATACTAAAAAACTCTCTAATTTTGTTGTTGTTTTCCATTAAGCCTAACTAGTGAAAACAAGAAATAAAAGGACAAAATTGAAAATCTAAAGGAAATAACTTCGAGCACTCACACCGGAGGATGTGAGTACCTTTTACCTTATCTCCCCGGCAACGGCGCTAGAAAATAGCTTGATGTCTACGAACTTCTATTCTTGTAGACAGTTGTTAGGCCTCCAAGTGCAGAGGTTTGTAGAACAACAGTAAGTTTCTCTTAAGTGGATCGCCCAAGGTTTATCGAACTCAGGGAGGAAGTGGTCAAAGGTATCCCCTCTCAAACAACCCTGTAATCAAGATATAAGAAGTCTCTTGTGTCCCCAACACACCCAATACATTTGTCAAGTGTATAGGTGTACTAGTTTGACGAAGAGATGGTGAAATACAAGTGGTATAGATATAAGACAACGGTGCCAGAAAATAGCTTGATAGCGTGGAAGAGACTAAAGGCAAACTGAAATAAAGATGGCAGCAAACAAACATGTAACAGATCTAGTTGCAAACGGTGTTTCAATGCTTAGAAATAAGGCATAGGGACCATACTTTCACTAGCGAACACTCTCATATAAATATCTTCTCTTCATGATACTACTCTAAACTACTCTCCGGTTGGACACTCTAATTCATGGTAGGGCTATAACAGTACTCCTCAAAGTTCGCTTTCCGCATCTAAATAATCCCATACTGTCACCTTGAGCTCTAGATGGTTCCAACAAACACCACAATTTCATAGAAACATCTAACTCCAAATATAACTCATAACAAGTATTTGTAATCTCTAACCTAAGTGCCACCATAGTGTGCACGCTGTCACTTTCACACACATGGGGAGAGCAGAGATCTATGAAAGCACTTGAGTAGCAAAGTAGATCTACTTTATTACAAAGCTCATGATCACAATATGATCATACATAGAGAGAGATGCACACATAGCTACCGATAGAACACTTAGCCTCGAGGAAAAACTACTCCCTCGTCATCATGGGAATCAGCAATGGCGATGGAGATGGTGGTGGAGATCGATGGAGATGGCTCCGGGGGCACTTCTCTGTCCGGCAGGGTGCCGAAATAGAGACTTTCTGTCTCCCGAATCTCCTCTTCGGTGGCGACGACGCTGCGAAACTTTTCGTGGCTGGAGGCTGGTCGATTTAGGGTTTTCGTCTCAGGGGCTTCTTATAGACGAAGGGACAAGGTTGGTGAAGTGTCGGGGCCCACACCACCTAGAGGCGCGACCAGGGGTCACCCGCACATGCCACATACTTAAGGGGCTCTTAAAAAACTCGCAAGAAGAGATATAAAATTAATAAAATATTGTTATTATAGATTATATGATTTGCGGGGCACGTGCATGCTTTACTATTACCGTATAGCTCGCATCGCATGCGATTTGTCTGTGGGTCTGCCTTTGACTCCACAAGCTTTCTTAATTTGATGATCTGAGTCATCATCATACTCTACGTGGCAGTCAGGTTGGCACTCGTGGCAGTGACCTGTGATAGGTACGACTGATCAAAAGTTTGCACCCGTGGTCCCGCGGTGACCTTTGATATGTACGACTGATATATCAAAGGTGATGCGCATGTGTGTGATTAGTTTCAACCTTTTATAAAAGATTGGAATAACAAAATTTTAGATTTCGCGGGGCTTATATTCCAAGGATCTTTTGAGGTTGTGTCTTAAGGGTTCCAGAGAAATCCTCAGCGGGATGTGTAGCATCGACATGACGGTGCCTGCGGGTGTCAACATATTTCTAGTAGTAAGGTGTCAGGGCTACCGTACCCTCTCTGCAATCTCCTCCTAGTGTTGGGGGAAACCCTAGGACTATCTCATTGTGTCCGGACAGCAGCTTCGTGTTGAGGTCGCATCCCTGCTTCAAGGTGGTGCTTTGGTACTAGGTGATCCGAGGTGCATGTAGCATGGTGGAACAAGTTCGGCGGGGCACATCGGTTGCAGGTCGCCATGTCCACTTCTTTCTTTGGATATTTTTTTTACTGATGAGCATGTTTGGTAGTACTTGGCCTAACAATTTATAAAGCTAGAGAAAGTCTATCTCGACTTATTATATTTGTAAGAAGCGCATTAGTAAACTGGTATAGCTGTTTTGGATCGAGTCGAAAGGGAGGGGCCCACTGCATAGTGGGCACGATGCTGATCGCGTGGAATTCGTGGGAGCTGTCTGTTGTTGTAACCACAAGAGGTCCGTCGTCGACGGGGACGCCTCAACCACCACCAGTCCTACGTATATCCTCACGAGCCACGGCAACATGTGAGGTGCAATTATTTTGGTTGCTTTTTTTAGATTTTCCCAAATCCCAGCACGAATCTCTCCTGAATCAAATAAACACTGGCGTATACAAATTATTATCATCATGCAGTAAAAATGCTGGCTACGGCTGTTACTTACTACTCCCTCCGTTTTAAAATATAAGATGTTTTAACTTTTGTGAAGGTTCACTCTGAATCTACACACAAAAAGATGTCTAGACACATTTCTTTCGCAAAAGCTAAAACATCTTATATTATGAAACGTAGGGAGTAAATAAATTCTGATCAGGAGAAATTAATGTACAAAAGACCATTGGAAGTTTGGAACCTTGCTCCACATGTGGCAATTCAAACAAAAATAACCAAAACTTGTAATAAATTTAAATACTAAACTTTGCACGAAACATATTCATACCTCTAACCCTTTTCTGCAGCTCCCGCCACGACGGAGCTGCGAACAACCGTGCGGCTCCACAGCCCATGGCGCTGCACAATGGACTGCGGCGCCACGCCAAAATTCTGTAGCGCCGTAGCTCGTGGAGCCGCACAGTTGTTTGCAGCTCCGTGGTGGCGGAAGCTGCAGAGGGTTAGATGCTGTGGATATTTTTTTCTAGAAAGTTTAGTATTTAAATTTGTTACAGGTTTGGATTATTTTTGTCTAAGTTGCCCCCACATGTAGAGCAAATAAAGCAGGGCCACATGTCACGTTCTCAAACTCAATCTGTGGCTGCTCCACACTCACACTACCACCACCTACATCCGTCACTTTCGTCCACGCACACACTCTGACCCACTCTCTCTGTACCGTACCGTACGTGTGGGCCATCAGTTTGGAATTTCCAAATCAGGCAGAAGCACCCAAAAAATGCAATCCACATGTGTTGTCACTCTCGCTTGCCAAGGCTGCTGCTACAAGTCATCGAACATCCGACACACATGGAGAACCCATGCTGCATTCTCTTTATCACAATCAATACCTTCTCTACCAATACCAACATCTGATCGCAGTCACCATGATTCTCTCCACCTCTGTCAGTTTCATGAAAATATATATGAAGACATGTCTCATGGCACAAACAAGAAGGCCAAGCTTCACAACTCTTCAGAAAAGCCACACTAGCTAAAGATATGGGCATGCACGACCTCGTCGATTTCGCTCTAGATATCAAGTAGTGCACTGCGCCGAACTATGGAAATCTCCGAGAGGAATACAGGAACTCGTCGGCCGACAGATCGAGGAGACCGACATGAAGCATGTCAACGCCTTGGTACTTGAAAAACAGTAGGGTCCGACCATTCTTACTCTTTGATGCAGAAGAGCAGCCCTCGCGCCGCCATCCGTCGCCCAACAACGACGAAGGAGGTTCTGAGAACCTCCACCGTAGTAGGAATCGGTAGGCGCACCACGCAACGACATGTGAGCAACACGCACGCATAACATGCATACCGACGCAACGCAACAAGCCAGCACCACACGATCCGGCGAGGTGTCACTGCATGCAGCTAGCCGCGCCCCGCGCAACCCAGATCGGACCTATGGCCCAGATCGAGGTTGTGCATCCCAGATAGGTAGCACACCGTGCCACCGCGCAACCGCTCATCTGCACATCCCAAAAAGGGCGCATGTAGCATGTCGCACTGCTCATCGATCCCTCACCCCGCAGAGCCTCCACTTCTGACGTCGATGCGTCCCCTCTCCGTGCGTAGAGGATCTTCCGAGTGCGCATCCTAAAGCGCCGCCATTTGGTAGTTGGGTGCCACCACCACCACCGGGGTGGCAGTGGCCAGGGAGGCCCAGTTTTGGGGCTTTTTTTGTTAGGTTTTGGGAGCCTCCAGAGCTAGCCACACAGATGACCCGAGAGGAAGAAATACCTTTTTTTGGAGACAATATATAAGGGTGTGTTTGCTTGGATGGATCCCCGTTTCTCGCATGGGGCGATAAGAAATAAGGGTGTCTGCTTCCACACGCGGAAGAGAATCTTTGCACCACATGAGTTTTAAAGCAACTCTTTGCCTGGCCCTGGAGGAACACTGAAATCGGTCATTTTCACGGAGTCAACTTCTTCTTGTGCTCACGTGTGCAAGGGAGGGATGGCGGGAGCTCGCCCGTGTACGGGAAATTTCGGCAGGAGAAATTGGGGCCACCGCCCGTTGACTCGCACCGCCTATTTAGATTGCTCTGTCTCACCTCCAATTTCGCGCCACCATTTATCACCTATTTCGAGCTCTCCCTCCAAATCCTCTTATTCACCGACGAGCAGGTAAGTGACGCCTCCTACACCAGTGGATCAAGATCATCTCCGGCAAGTCTTCTTCCTCGGCTATCTCTGGCATGATGTTCTCATTGGCTGATGTTTAGAACTTCCTCCGTAGTAGGAATCGGTAGGCGCACCACACAACGACATGTGAGCAACACGCACGTGTAACATGCACACCAATGTGGCGCAGCAAGCCAGCACTCCACGACCCAGATCGAGGCCGTGCATCCCAGATAGGTAGCACCGGGTTGATCAAGTTGAACTTCAAATATTTTAATTGTATAAATTGTTTTTGTTGGTGTGAACTTCAAATTCTATATGTCTAAATAATTTGAATTCAATGTCTATCGCGTGAGAGAGAAAAAACCATTTAGGACGCCGTTTGCTCTTCCCAATTGTTCGATCCGACGCTTTTGCTAGACGTCATTTGAGGATGCAGCCGAAGACGCTCTAAGGTTCATTTAGGTTTGGATCTGAGTGGACAGGGAGGACCTAGTACGCACTAATACAATGTTTCGATATCTACTAGAGATGCTGAGGACTTTGCGCACTAGCCCTCGTAACGGGTTGGGCAGTTGTGGATCTGAGTGGACAGGGTGGGCCCAGTTCACAGAGGGCACGAGGCTGACCCGTTCTTGCTCGGGAATTCTTCTGGCAGTGTCGACAGCGATGCCTCAACAACCGTTTCATCACGAGGCCAATTATTTCGGTTGCTCTTTTGGATTCGATTTTTCCGCCCTGCTAATCTCCCCTGTCAATCAGCATTTTAGAATATATAAGACTGTGAGAGTAGTATTGCCAATCCCAAAGTAGATGTCACACAAGGTTATCTAAACTTGGATGTATCTACGTATATCTTTTTAAAAATATAAAATGTTTTAGTTTTATGAAAAGAGTGTATATAGATTTCTTTTAGTGTGTAAGTACAATCTAAACTTAAATGAACCTACAGACTGAAAGGGTCTAGATACACTCTTTTTATGAAACTAAAACATCTTATATTTTGAAACAGAGGGAGTAGTAAATAGTATCTAGATACATCAAAATTTTGATGACACATGCATGAAAGCAACATCAAGGGACCTCTCATGGATTAATCCTCATCGCTGCATGCATGCTAGTACAGTTTTGTGTATGATAGTAGCAATCTGCCTATGTTACATTATGGGTGACATTGATGACCTTCCGTATGAATCTGATAAGAGCACACTCCTAATACTAATCCCAGCTGCTTATTTCATCATCGATCGTTACTGAAAAAACCGTGGTTTCAGCTGTCCAGCTTACACCTGGACAAATAGGCGCTTCTCATCAAGACCCCTTTTTTAACGTTGCCAACCATGAGTGGTGTGTGCTGTACCCGGTTTCAAATGTTTTTGACATTGCCGCTTATGCATTGTTTGAGTGATCATGCTCTTACTCTTATGTCTTCTTCTTTTTTTTAGAAATGAGTGATTTTATTACTTAAAAATAATATTAATAACCAGTCTCTATATAGCTAGGATGCACACAACCGATCAACAACATGACTAGACAACAAAGTACGTATACCAATATTACATAATGCACTTATCAAAATAAACAGCCTCTAGCTATGGAGGATCGATCCGCAATCCACAAATCACACGGCCATCCATGTCAGGAGAAAATATCTCTCGCCGTATCCTCTAATCGCGTACAACCCTCCACATACAAATCTCGAAACTTGTAGAGTAGTCCATGAGCGGAGAATAGTCGTGGCCCAATAGATAAAATACAAGTTAGAATACACAATGTTATTAAAAATCTTATCATTTCTACATGGCCATAGTGACCAAATAATGGCAAGCGCTTCCACCCTAAACAAAGTCTTATATTTATCATCAATCCTATGCAAAAGGTTACCAAATACATTAGCAACCGAACATGGAGGAGATAAGCCAAAGACTACTTGGATGATTCACCATATAGAACGAGCAAATTTCCAATAGAAGAATAAATATCGAATTGTCTCATCATGATGACAAAAACCGCATTGTGTACTTTCATGCAAATTCCTCTTTATACGATTATCTTTTGTGAGAATTACTCCCTTACGAAGATACCATGCGAATATCTTCGTCTTTAGGGGTATTTTCATCTTCCAAATTTTACTATTATCATCGACTAGAAAATCAGGTTGTATCAAAACTCTATACATTAAGTCAACTAAAAATTTACCACTCTCTAGTAATTTCCACTTGAACTCGTCCACACCATCCGACAGTTGTATCGTGAATAATCGTAATAAAAGATTGTTCCAAGATAACAGTCGAGGGCCGATGAGGTTTCTTCAAAAATACACATTTAGAGGATTAGAATCCATTACCGTGGAAAGTGTATCCCCTTTATGCCTAACAATCGAATATAAAACTGGATATTGTTCGTGAAGAGAAGTTTGACCAAGCCACTTATCTTCCCAGAATCTAATATGTGTTCCATCCTTGATATTGAAAACACCAAAAAGAAAGAAATGCTTTTTGGACGCCATTAGTCTAGCCCAAAAGTGTGACTCACCAGGTTTCCAAACCACTTGAGACATAGCTTTGGAGCTAACATATTTTCTCCATAGAATAGTTTGCCAGACCCCATCTTCTGTAAGTAGTTTGAAAATCCATTTACCTAGAAGCGCGGTATTTTTGACCTGCAAATCGTGTATTCCAAGTCCATTGTATTCCTTCGATCGGCAAATCATATTCTATCTGGCAAGTCGATATTTCTTCTTTTTACTATCCCCCTGCCAAAAGAATCTTGATCAGAAATAATCCACTTTATTCAAGTCACCTTTTGGTAACCGGAAAAATGAGATCATATAAAGTACCATGTTGGTGAGTACTGAATTTCTGAGTACAAGTCTTCTCCAAAGGGATAATAACTTACCTTTCCAAGTATTAAGACGTTAAAGGAGTCTTTCCTCAACGAGTTTCCATTCAGCAACTGTGAGACATCGATAGTGAATTGGTATTTCCAAATAGTTGATTGGAAATTGTCCCTACCCACAGCTGAATAGTTCAGCATACAGGTGGGTCTCATTTTAAGCCTCGCCAAAACAATACAAATCACTCTTATGGAAGTTAATTTTCAATCTAGAAAGTCGCTCGAATGCTGATCGTATGAATTTCAGATTCCTTGCTTTCTCCAGATCATGTTCCATAATTAAGATTGTATCATCAGCATATTGAAGAGTAAAAAATCCCCATCAATAAGATGGAGAACTAATCCTTCAATTGGCCCATCAGACTTGTCTCTCTCAATAAGAATAGTGAATATATCAGTCACTATATTAAATAGTATAGGCGATAGTGGACCCCCTGTCTTAGTCCCTTCTTGGTTTGAATGTAATTGCTAGTGTCATCATTTACTTTTATGGAAACACTACCACCGGACAGAACTTTATGAGAGCACGCCACTCCTCAAAAAAACCTTTCATGTGGAGTGTTTGTTGAAGGAAAGACCAACTAACTTTGTCATACGTCTTCTCAAAGTCAATATTAAACAATAGACCATTTAGTTTTTTGAGTGTAGCTCATGAATTGTTTCGTGCACGATTACTACATCATCTAGAATGTTTCTTCCTTGCATGAAAGTAGTTTGAGCAGGGCGGACAACATGATCAGTGACATAGGCATGAACTATCCGGTCCCCAAGATTAACTACGCTGGGCATACAAAGGCCTACGGCCCATGAAGCTTGTGAAGAATAAAGGAAAGACCAGGAAGCATCCGACGGAGAGAAGCATTTAGAGATCAAGAAATAAATAGAAACTGACATAATATTAGTGTTGTAATTATAACTTCTAACCTATCCGTATACGGCCTCGAGACCCAGCCTATTATATAAAGGGTGGGAGGATCCAACGGAGAGGTACTAAAGCTTTGAGAAATTTGTAATCATACTCTCCGCAATAATCAGACAATCTCAACTCCCTTGTTTGTCTGATCCACCGATGAAATCCCCATCGTTCTCTTTTCCACGAAACCCTAAGGCCATAACCATGGGCATTGCCGGGGTTGCCCCTCGACAATTGGTGTCGTCTGTGGGGAACCTGAATGCTAGAGTCATGGATTCAGCAGCCCCTTCTTCACCAAGAAACAACTCGATAGCAGCGAAACCACGCCCGCCCACCCCTGTTTCGACTCATGTCGACTTCAACGAGGAAACCGATTTCATGATTGGGAGCTTCCACTTCCGCGGGTAGGAACCTGAAAACCACTATCTACTGGCCCCGATCTACTCGGGTCCGACGGTCACAACAATAGCACCCATGAAAATAATTGCATCCTCTGTCGCCTCATCTTAAGAAGCCGTACCTCAGCCGATAAACAACGAAGAAAGTCGTGGAAACTCCGCAGATCTAGGGGATCTGGCCGATAATCCATCACACAATTAGCAAAAAACAAATGTTTAGCCAAGTCACGAAGACCTCTGCTATTTGAAAACATGCCATTCATTGAGAAACAATAGGATATTTGGATACACGGGGTCACTTGCGAGTCTTTTGACGCTATTATTTTCGACCAGAAGCTTTAAGCTCATATAATGAACCTAGTCCATTCTCATCAAAGTCCACCTCTGACACCTCAACAACTAAGTGAGAGAGGAGTTGACCATCTACTGTGGCATGCAACTCATCCTCCATCGATGAAGAGTTAGGAACAACATCGATCTTGTGGCGACATTCATCAGTTGCTAGATCTCTCCGCTCTAGTCCGGACTCATAAAATTTGCCACATGAGCGGTCGGCATGACCCCAATCAGATGTTGACCTTCGAGATGACCAAGCCTGAGATCGAGAGATGAGTCAAGGCCATTGCCAAGACCTCAATGTCGGAGGAATGGGAGTAGGGCAAAGAGCCTCGTGATAGAGATCACCCAGTGCTTGCGGTAAGCATAAAAAAGCTTTAACTGACACATATCATTCCTGCTGGCATAATCTTTCATGTCGACTTATTATTTTTTCTTCATAGTTTAACTTTTCGATTTCTCATGCCTTCAGTGGGCAAGGAATTCTTATAACACGCATCATGAAGTGAGTTTGACGCATGTTAAATCTGGATAAGAGCCTTCAGGAAAAACTAATCATGGTTAAATACGTGGCCACGCTAGAAGCCTTTTTTCATAAGTGCGGTCATTGATCTCAAATTTGAACTTTAGAGCATGACCCTCTACAAGCCTAGCAAACACACGAGTGTGTTGAAACACGTTGATATCATTGTGAGAGCTTGTCATGCTGAAGAAAGGACGTGTTCACGATAGTATACTTGCTCTTCATGAAATCATTCATGAGGTCAAGGTTTGCCATAATAAGCGTGTGTTCCTCAAGTTGGACATTAGAAGGCCTATTAATGGTTATACTGGGCCATCCTATGCAAGGTTCTCAAGAGGAGGGGGTTTGATGACAGGGTGATCTGCTGGATTATGCAGTTCGCCATGAGTGCACCACAATTATATCAATGGGGAGGTTGGTCCTTATTTTCGACCATCTTGTGGAGTGAGACAGGGGATCTGATATCACCCCTTCTATTTAACTCTATGGTGGATGCTCTAGCAGAAATTCTATGCTCATATGCTTCAAATCCATACCAGGCCTTCAGATCAACTTCGATAAGAGTGAGGTCAGGATCTTGAGGTACTTAGACGAGGATAGATAGCGTATCATTGACAGCCTCAACTGCCGGTTGGCTGACTTCCGCATCACTTATCTGGGGATGCCTATCTGGGATACATGAGTCCTGATCAAGGATCTAGCCCCCTGGTCACGAGGGTTCGGTCAAAAGATGAACCTTGGCTAGCTAGACTCATGACCAAGGGTAGCAAGAAGATTTTGATCAACTCCTGCCTGTCCAGCCTCCCCATGTACCAGATGGGGATATACCTGTTTAAGTTCTGGAGAGCCATCTAGGATATCAAACATGACATCTGGTTAGGTGCACTTATGGCTGGACGGCTTCCAGGAGCTCCCCTATGGTCTACCTTCCCCACCCTCTTATCCATCCGTGTATCCCCTGATATGTTGGTGGCGGAAGTGGTGCAGGAGGGTCAGGAACATCCTGATCTAGAGGACCTTGCTTAGATGAGGCCATGGACTTCCTCAGACTGCGAGGCTCCTTTCCCAAGTCTCTCTCGGAGGAGAAGGACTCGATTACCTAGCTCCCTTCTCCTTCGGAAGGCTTCTCAGTTAGTTTAGGACCCTGTTCCAGGGTACTGAGCTGGAATGGACGACTCCGCTCTAGAAAGGCCCCTTCCTCTTAGCATTATGAGTTTTATGTGGCAGCTCCTCTAGGACCCACTACCCTTCGGGGTGGAGGTGTCTAAACGTAATGGCCCTAGCGATGGCATGTGTCCACTATGTTGGACTCCGGTACATCCACCCATATTATGTTCATGTGTCCCACCACTAAGTTTCTGTGGAGTTTTGTTTGGGAAGCTCTTAGGCCCGCCTGGCAGGCCCAATACGTCGGTGAATTCCTAGAGTGAGAGACAAACCGTACCGGAAGGTGGCGCCGCCTCTTCTAGGCCTTATCTTGCACTCTGTGGAATACGCGTAATAAGATGGTGATTGAGGAGATTTTTCCAAGACATGCTTCTGACTCCGTGTTTGCTTTTCTTGCATATCTTCAGTAGTGTTACACGCTATCTAGGTATCGGGACTAGAGCACTTGGACAACACTCATCAGATCCCGAGAGTGATGACGCATTACTTCTCGACCACTGATTGCCCTTGACATGTGTCCTAGTGGGGATGTCTCGTGACCGTTCTTTTCCATTTTGTTGGCTTTGGGCTATGATGTACTGAGCGCCGGACAAAGCGGAACGTAAACCTATTTCGAGGAAAAAAATTAAACCATTTTATATTTTACTTTACACGAGGGAGTAGCAACAAGGAGAGTCATAGCAAGAGAGTTAATTTAGGAATTGAATTCCACGAAAATAAAATCGGGGCAGGCGCCAGGGTGTCGCTGGACCCACCCGGAGAGAGGATAATTACCCAGCTACAGACAACTCACCACGCCACATTGTCCCCGTGTTCTGTCATTGCTCACTCACTGACAGGTGAACCCGGGCGAAAGACAGACCCCACCCGTCATTCAGCTAGCCAGGGGATAGCCCCTTCCCAGTACAGCAGCGGGCCCGCTGGCAGGCTGGACTGGCAGGAGTCTCCGTGGGCCCGCCCGGCCGTGGCCTCCTGTCTCCACTCCACTGCGCTCGCCTCGCCCTCAATCATTACTCACCTTGTCCGCCAACCCCACCCCACCCCATCCCTCCCTCCCCCCATGACGACTCGTCCCGCTGACGGCGGCGGCGGCGGGGACGCCGACAAGCAACTGGTGCCCGTCGCCACCGCCGCGAACGGGAACGGCACGACGGCGCTGGTGGTGCGCAAGCCCCCCTCCAAGGACCGCCACAGCAAGGTGGACGGGCGCGGCCGCCGCATCCGGATGCCCATCATCTGCGCCGCCCGGGTCTTCCAGCTCACCCGCGAGCTCGGCCACAAGTCCGACGGCCAGACCATCGAGTGGCTGCTCCGCCAGGCCGAGCCATCCATCATCGCCGCCACCGGCTCCGGCACCGTCCCGGCCTCCTTCACCACCACCTCCCCATCCTCCCTCCGCTCCGGAGACGCCGTCGCCGTCCACGCGCAGCCCTTCTCCGGCGGGGCGGCTCACCACCAGATGCTCCCGCACGCCGCGCCCTTCGTCCTCGGCAAGCGGGCCCGCGGCGGCGCCGACGACCAAGGCGAGGGCGAGGGCGACCACGCCGCCGCTGTGTCGATGGCGGTTCCCACGCCGGGGTTCTGGGCGCTGCCGGCGAGGGACTTCGGCCACCAGCTCTGGAGCTTCGCACCGCCGCACGCGCAGGAGATGATGGTGGCGGCGGCGGCGCCGGCCATGTCGGGCGAGGCGTCGGCGGCCAGGGTCGGCAACTACCTCCCCATGGCGCAGGCCAACCTCAACCTACTCGCCTCCTTCTCCGGCGGGCCCGGCGGCGCCACTGCGGCGGCTGGGCGGGCCGAGGAGGAGGCCGCGCACTGATGTCTTGGCTGCTCTAGGGTTTTAGCGCTAGGGTTTATTCGTCTGTGTGTCGGTCAACTCCAGGGCAGATTGCTTCCTGGATTCCTTGTGTGTGTGTTTTTGGGGGGGGGGGGGGGGGGGGGGGGGGGGTGTCAATTTTCTAGGCTTCTCAATTTGGGGCCGCCTATAGGAGGAAATGGATTACTGCTGCTGGCTGCTTAAATTTACAAGTTCATCAGACATGGTCGTGTGGTCAATTGAGTACTACTAGCTTAGGGCAGTTCAAGTCAGGTGCCTCTTAATTCCCCTATCACCCCTGCAGCTTGCGTCCGCAATTAGAGACACCAATTCCTCTTCCTTTTGTCGTAAGATCAGATCAGGTCATGGGGTTGTGTGGTTTCTTGTGAGTCAGTCGGTAACTGTTGGTGCTGCCAAATGTAGTTTCCTTTCGCTGTGAATTCCAAGGAGGAAGAACAAGAAATGTCTGCTTGCACAATTTGCAAAATGACCGACCGCATATCCGTGTCATCAGTCATCGGTGGCTGCCTGTTACCCGTCCACAGCTGCTGCACTTCTTCATCAAGGCTTCTCTGCGAAGGGAATGGATTTGCCCCTTTGGGTAAGTCGAGTTTTCGCCTGTTCATCTTCTGCTCTGCTCTTAGGTCTTGTTCAGATTTTTCCCTTCTTCTTTTTGGTTTCTCTGGATTGAATTAGTGATTGCTTGAGGAGAATCATCATAATAAGTACTCTACTAGTGAATTGTTGGGTTAATAGGTCAGTCAGTCAGTCTAGCAAAGCTCATGTCTGTACATCTATCTATGGATGAATTGTTTGATGTGCCATCACCATGAATGAAATCAATCAATGGACAAAAATAAGGAAACAGAACAAGGATGTGTGCTCCTGTGAGTGACTCTTTGCTGGTTGCTACTACGTCTCTGTCTCTCTTCATAGTACTTTGCCACTCACTGACTGATAAACACACTTGCTACTACTAGTACCATGGTTTGGACCATTTGGTGCATTCTTTTTAGAATCTGGTAAAGGCATTGCACCTGCATTGTCAATTCGTATTGCGGCTACTGTTGATGCTTTTGTGTTGCATGTGCGCTGGGCTGGAATTAGAATAATCCTGTGGGGGTGGGGGCGGGTACCTCTGGGTGGCAAACCAACCTTTTCCATCCATTCATGCTGATGCTGATGCCGATGCTGATGCTGAGAGGAATCGCCTGCATTTGATTTGCTTGGGATGGTTGGTGGCTCTGTTTTTATTTATTATATCATCATGATTGATTGAGTAGCTCTTTTCATCCATACTACTTTCTTTTCTGAACAAAGTGGGGATATGCTCTCCCTATTATGATATTATTATCACCCTTTCCCACCGGACACACTCTCTTTTCGTCTGCCTACTTTTAGGGTACTAGTACTATATCTATCCTGGACATCTCCCCATGGTCAACTCTGCTGCGTTGCTATGGGAAAGCAGAGTCGCCTGTTGCTTCTAAATTCACAGATTTAGTAATCCGAATGTTTGTTAGACAATAAAAATTTGCATAGTAGAAATAATCTGAAATAACGTGACCTGTGGAAAAAACAACAAGTCTGCCAGCATTCTTACGGTTTTATTAAATTTTCTTTTTGAAACTTCCTTCTGATTGTTTTGATAATTTTTTGGTTCTGAATTCACAGATTTAGTAATCTGAATGTTCAGTTGGACCGATAAAAAATTGCATAGAAATAATCTAAAGTAACGTCCCCTGTGGAAAAACAACAAGTCTGGCCGCATTTGTACAGTTTTTTCAAATTTTCTTTTTTGAAACTTCCTTCTGATGTTAATGAAGATTTGAAATCAGTATGCACGATTGTTTTTGATAAAATTTTGTGATGCTACAATGTTTTTAAATATATTCTGTGGAGCCAAAAGTGTGCGCTCCTGCTATGATATCATTTAAAAAATGAGAGTTTAAAAGCTCTGAAATGAAGCATCGTGCATTCTCCGAGATCCTGAATGGAGGATGGATGGAATCACATTCACATTGCAGAATCGTGTCTTGTCTCTCTCCGGTGGCAAGCATAAAACTAGTTTATTATCGCAAAAGAGGATTCATCGGTCTCGAAATACACTTTTGCCCTGTTATATTAATATAGCAACCACCTAATATATAGCGACCACCCAATACAACGGTACAACTGCTGGGGTCTCAGCACAAGCCCAAACGAAAAGACAGAAAGACAAAAGAGAAAGCAATGTCAAAAGCGGCAGATCAACTAAACAAAGATGGCTCGCAACTGCAGCGCCCTCCGAGGAAGACCCACCACGCACCTAGAACTATGGACCGTGGCGTACAAAGCAACACCTTCAAGAAGGTAAGCGACGATGACGTTGCTGCTGCCTGGACTGACCTAGGGTTTCCCCCGCACACGGAGGTAAGTGGGAAATGGGTACACCCGACGCCCTTCAAGAAGGAAAGGTGGCACCCGCAGGCGTCACCCCGCCAGTGTTGGAGGACTGACAGGGATTTCTCCCTACCCCAAAAAAACCACTACCCCGAACGGTCCGAAGTCTTCCACCCCATCGATGCCACCCGCCCACGCGCCAGCACGGTCTTGACGCCACCTTCATCGTCTCACTGTTAACCAAAACGAGACCTAGAGCACAGAACACGGAATCAACCGGTCTGCGGATCGACGATGTTGCAGTTGCACGGGAGGGAACTGCCTCCACCGCGAGTGCGGTAGCTGACCGGACACAACAGTAGGAGCACACCAGGCGATCATTGGCGCCGGAGGGCAGCAACAGTACAGTCACCTAGAGGGCGTCCTCCACCGCCAAAGGCGGGTGCCGACCGGACACGGCGGCAGGGACAAACCAGGCCGAGCAGGCCCGGCCGGACCTAGGACAAGTGCGTAAAGTCCCTGCTGCCATGCTGCAACACGTAGACCATCACCACTACCCTCGTCTTCGGCGCCATCGATCCGGCCGGGCCCAGGCCGAGCCCATAAAACCTCCGCCGCCATGTTGCAGCACCACAGTCCCAACGCCGCCACCATCCAGATGAGGTCCAAACCAGCGTTGCCCTCCAGGAAGAACAACCACCACAGGCGCCGCCCGGCTCGCCCAGACCCAGATCGGGCCCAAAGGGCCTAGATCTGGGCTGGTTGGAATCTTGCAGCAGACTGTGGCCGTCGTCCTCCGCCGCCAAGGAGTGCCGCCTCGCTGAACTGGGGACTGGGCCGGCGCGCCGCCGCCCACCACCACGGCAACCGGAGCCGCCAATCGCCGATGTGCACCGCGCACCAAGGGAGCTCGCCACCCGCCCGAGCCACCTCGCGCCGGGGAGAAGAAGGTCCGCCGCCACCGGCCCTGCGCGGGCAAAGCCCGGCGGCGGAGGGAGAGACGGCGAGGAGGAGTTAGTCAGGGCAGGTTTGGGGAGGTTCGGTCGCCCCGCGGGAGGGACGACACGAAGCGTTTTTTTTTCTGGGCCTCAATGAGCTCGTATTTTGGATTTTTGAAAATTATAGTTTAAAGTTTAAGAAACGTTCAAAATTGTTATCACCAGTTCAGGTGTGTGGTATGATACATGGAAGAAAAAAACGTGGATCGAACCTGAACCTGCTGCTGTACTCGCGTGCGCTGTCGACCTCCATTTGTCCATGCACAGATCATTCGGTTACCACATTTTCTTGTATTTTTACCCAACTTTGTAGCGGTCAATTCCATCATGAGGTGAAGACAGATTGTATCTGTATGCTTCACTATCGGTTTATGGCAGTTGCTTTCTTGGCCACTCGTGTTGGTGTTGCTTTCACCTCCAACAGCTCCCACGGAAGAATTTGCAACATATACAGTACTCCAATAACAACATCTTCACCGGGACGGGCTGACCCAAATGACCATGGCCTATCTGAACGTGTCTGAATGAATAGGAGGACCGCCAAAACCCAAACGGCCAGACGCCTCTGGATTCCATCCTCAACTTTGAAGAATGCTTCGTAGGTTTAGAACATCTCAACTCGTCCTCCCCAGAGGACAAAAAAAAGCCAAAATGAGGACGCCGGAGAGAGAAACAGATTTTGTGTCGGCACGATTTTTTTTACATTCGGCGCTCCTTATCAAACCCGTGTCCAAAGGGGGACAACTGGGACGCTGGTTACAATTAGAAACACTACACCAGCGCCACGCGTCCCAGAGGGACCACCCACTTGCCCTGTCTCTCTCTCTCTCCCTCCTCCCCGCTGCGTTTGCGGCGGGGAGGTGCGCGGTGGAGTGGAGCACGGTGGCGAGCTTCTTAAGGCAACGATGGACTTGTAGATCTCCATGACTAGCCGCTTCTCGAACCCAAACAGCCAGACCCCTCTGGATTCATCCTCAACTTTGAAGAATGTTTCATAGGTTTAATCTTCCTTCTATCTAATCATCAATTTCTGCACCCTGCTGCTGCAATTCTTCATCAAAGCTGAAAAGGGAATTGATTTGCCCCCTTTTCCCAGCTATTTTTTTTAAATAATACGTTTTTTAAATCAATTTCACGAATATCACGCAAATTAAGGAATTTACGGAAGTATTGCACTGGCACCGAAAGCAGCGCCTGGGACCCACCCTGCCGGCCAGCAGTGCGACAGACGCTCCGGCCGTTGCCTGGAAAGACGACCCAGCGCGCGCCGTTTTATGGCAGGACGACGAGCCCGCGTCGTTTTAGGGCAGGACGACGAGCCCGCGTCGTGTAACGGTCGAACGACGAACCGCGTTTTAATACCCGCGCGCCGCGCCCAGCCCCACGCACGCTCCTTCCTCTCCCTCTGCGCCGCCCAGCCCCTGCTAGCTGCGCACGCCTCCTTCTTCCTCGCCCAGCCCCTGCTAGCTCTTCTTCCCTGCTGCTTCTTCTCCCATGGAGCTGTTCCCATTTGCTGTCACACTTTGCTCTGTTTTCCACTAAATTTGCTGCTGAAGCTAGTAGATTCCCGATCTACTTGTGGCATAGTCTGGTGTAGCGATTTGAGGCGTTTTCGTGGAGGATTTTCTTAGAGTTCTTGAGGTGCAATGGCTATGGTGGAGTCTGGGGCGGGGGCTTGAGGCAGCTGCACGGTGGAGTCTCGGGCTGGGGCTTGAGGCAGCTGCACGTTTGAGTGGAGGCAGCTGCACGGCAGGATTTCGCACGCTTCAAGGGTAAACTCTTGCTAACTACAGTCATTTGTGTTTGTTTATCTTCTCGGTAGTTCTGGATGTTGTATGTTAGCGCTCCGCGATGAACTGCTAGATTATAAGTATATTTGTGGGCTATGCCAGATTATTCGGCTATAGGATTATAATTATATTTGCGTGCTATGCAAGATTATTCGGCTATAGGAATATTAGTTTAATTTTTAGCTAAAATCTGCCACTGTACGATCATTTGACAAATTGTGGTATTTTTTTAGGCCTGAAGTTATGTCCAGTAATGTAGTGTTTAGGTTCTACTATGGTGACGGTGTCGTGAAAACAAACCAGAATGGAGTAGATTTGAGCGATTTCAATTGTATTGATGAAGTGCTCCAGGATCCTGCAACCATCCCCATTATTGAGCTGAAAGATTGGTTATGTGCTCGTTTAGGGCTCCCTCCCACCCATACTGTCGGTGTGCATGTATTATGGACAAAGTCAAGGATTAAACCTGATTTTTATTTGAGACCGATAGAAGAACAAGCTAAATGGGTCAAGTGGGTGAAAGCTTGTCTGCATAGGATAGTTAACCCCAGTGTCTTAGTGCTTCCTGTGGCGAAAGAGCCTGGTTATGATCAGGGCCAGAGTAGTCAGACAGACCATGCTGATGGTGGTTATAATCATGAGCAGAGCAGTCAAGCCGAGGACGGAGGTGGTGGTGGCTACTATGATGACCAGAGCAGTCAAGGCCAAGATGGCGGTGGTGGTTATGAACCTGGTCAGAGTAGTTATGCACACAGCGATGGAGGTAGTTATGAACCTGGTCAGAGTAGTTTTGCATACACCGAGGATGGTGAACATGAATCAGCTGAAGGTAGTCAAGGGACAGGAGAAGATATTTTCAGTGCTGAGGTCGATGAGGACGAGATACATGACGGTTGGTTGCAAGATTAGATGGAAGCCGAAGATTCAGAAGGGTATAGTGATAGCTCTTATGATTCCGCTGAGTCTGATCAGGAGGACCAACCTATTCCGGCATCATGGAATCAAGACCACACAGCAGCGATGAATGTGAACGATGGACACGATTCCTCGTGGCACTATCAAGCCAACAACATCTCCATTGGTGCATTATATCCTAGCAAGAGGCATCTACAGGAAGCAATCGTTGAGTGGGTATTGTCCACGCAGCAGGTTTTCAAAACAAAGGTGTCATCCCAGCAATATTTGACTTTGGTTTGTGAGGTAGTTGGGTGTCCTGCCAGGGTCCATGCCCATGTTCCTCGATATGACACCAACTGGAAGGTTAGCGATGTTGTGCAGCACACATGTCAACTTGACAATGTCCTGCAAGACCATCGTAATCTCACGTCAACCCTCCTGGCTAGACTGTTATACACTGAGATAGTGGAGACCAAAGCCATGGTGGTGAAAGTTATCATCAACAAAGTTGCTGTCAGATTTCGCTACAATATATCTTATGGAAAGGCTTGGAGGACTAAGCAGAGGGCACTTGAGACGCCGCAGAGGGCTCCGTTGTCTATGAGTCTGATATGCTGTTTGACCACGAGAGAATTGACATGCCTACATTCGGTACACATTGGACACGCCGCAAGGTAATTTAAAAGGTTCTGTTAATTGCATGGTCCATATTTCACTACGAAGGAAACTAACAACTATTTAATCCAACAGTGTCGTTTCGCGGGAGAACAAGTAACCCGCTGCTACCCCGGCGTGCAGCGAGCAGTTCGACACGTTGAAGGAGGAATCGGTGATTTGGGAGCCGTACACCACAGCTGAAGCAAGAGCAAGATATCCCGGCGGGTTATCTATTATGTGTCGTAGAGATGAGGACTACTGGCTCACTAAATCGAAGATCATCTTTGATTGTCAGGTGGAGGAGATGTCTCAACAGAGGGTCATGAGGCAATTCGGTCTTCGCCAGATGGTAGATCCTCCATCTCCGAAGGCGCCCCTTTCATCGGACGTGCATATGTAAGTTAATATATTATGTATCTATAATTTTACACCGATTGTGTACTTACAAAATCTAACTGCAGGTACTCTCGGAAGGGTACTAAAAGAAGTGCAAATCAGTGGCTTCAACGGGTTAATACTTATATCAATGGTTGGCAGAATGCAATAGATGACGTGTGGACCGCTCCTGCGTTTGATATGGACCTATTCCGTGCATACTTACAGAGGTACATGGGCATGACACGGTTGCGTCCCGTCCACCACGCACATGATGATGAAAGATACCCTAGCCAGTCGACTATGGAGCCCAGACAATCAGCGGTAAATCCATTTTTCTTCGTCACTGCACCTGGTAGCCTATATAATGTGTACTTATCCACTTTACAAATACAGGCCGATATGACATGGGAGCTACAGAATGAAGTGAATCAGTGGGGACGTTCGCTCTCGTCCGGTCCTCTTCTACTACCACGCCAACGAGTTCATTCCTTCGTAAAGCGTGTCCAGGAAAGACTACAGAGTATCTATGCGACCATCACGTGCACGAACGTTTCAGACGATGCCTCGACCGATGATGGCTTGCCCTTACCCTTCGACGATGCCTCGTCTTTACCCTTCTTCTTGGCCTGCCTTTCGTCCCACTCAGCTCTCCACTTAGTCCCAACGGCAGGCGTCATGAATATATCATCTTCATCTTCACTCTCTTCTAGCTTGTCATTGCTCTTCTTGCCCTTACCCTTCGACGATGCCTCGACCGATGATGGCTTGCCCTTAACCTTCGACGATGCCTCGTCTTTATCCTTCTTCTTGGCCTGCCTTTCATCCCACTCAACTCTCCACTTAGTCCCAACGGCAGGCGCCATGAATATATCATCTTCATCTTCACTCTCTTCTATCCAAATCCAAGGGAAGGTGAGGTTCTGCTGCCTTGCCCTTTCATTAGAGAATCTTTGCTTGCTCCACCTAGCATTGATCCGAAGTAGCTCTTGCCGTATCTCCTCTGGAGTCCTCTTCAGCCACCCTTTCCTACGCAATCCCTCACGCAGCTCAGTGAGGAGACGATCACTACCAATTAGTTTCTCCAATGGGGCTGGATTGTTGTCTATCGTAAATTTCCTAGCCAAATGAAATAGGTCGACGGACATGCCTGGCACGAAACTACGATCGTAGGGCAACATACTGGCTAAAAACGGGGTGGCTGCTGCTTAAACAACTGCGCGAGGAGGGGTTTTTATAGGGTAACATTCTGGCGGGAAAAATTCTGGCGGGAAACATTATGGCGGGAAGCATTTTGGCGGGAAAGATTTTGGCGGGAGATATTTTGGCGGGAAAAATTGTGGCGGGAAACATTCTGGCGGGAAAAATCTGGCATGTTGAAATTACATATACATGACAACACTCTAACTGAAATGAAGATACATCAAGACACTACAACTGAAAGGAAGTTACATCAAGACACTACAACTAAAATTAAGATACATCGGGACACTACAACAGGAATTAAGATACATCGGTACTGAGACATACGTCTACCTTTCCTGAGTCCAGCGCGGGTACTTCCCGGTCTTGTCCCCACGTTCCTCTGCCGCCCGCGTCTCGGCAGCTCTTTCTCTTAATCTCTTCCTTTCCGCCTCACGGGCCTCCTTGCGCACCTCTTCCTGGCGCTCGCGGATTGCATTCTCTTCCTCCCTTCTCTTCCTGTTCAGCTCGCGGTTTCGAGCTTGCTCTGCTCGGAATTCTTTCATTTCTCTCTCCCATTCCTTCTTCCCGTTCGCGGCCTTCCTTTCAGCATGTTCCTCATCAAGAAAGATCTCCCTTGCACGTCGGCTCCTGTCCGCAATCTCCTGCACGGCCCAGGCTGGCTGCTCGGTGTCAATCCAATGGTACCACTTGCAAAGTGGAGGAGGAGACTGCAAGCAAATCAATGGAATGAATAACAGAACACATGATAACATGAATGGTTAATATTAACCATGCTCTGGGAACATACCGGAGGCCTCTCGTACGACGAACTTGCTTGCCGGGGCGGGCTTGCGTCGTAGTTGGGACACATGAAAAACTTCATGCCCATGCAGGTGGAGAAATCGATCGACTCCTTGACCTTCGCGAGATGGCCGCACCAACAACGCTCGTGTGTCACCCCTTGCGGCAACCTGGCATCTTTCGTCTTCGTAGGCCTATACTCGGGGTCCGAACATGGCACACTCATGATGGAAAGGGGAAGGAAATGGGAGAAACAGAGGAATAACAGGATGGAGAGATACCATCTTGGTGCCAGTATTTATAGAGGCAACTACTAGAAATTGGCGGGAGATAACAGCGGGAACAAGGGGCGGGAGAGAAACGGCGAGAAGAAGTGGCGGGAGAGAAACGGCGGGAAGAATTGGCGGGAGAAAACAGCGGGAACAAGGGGCGGGACAGAAACGGCGCAAAAAATAGGGCGGGAAAAGTACTGGCGGGAATAGGTGGTGGGAGATAAACGGCGCAAAAAAGTGGCAGGAGAAATATTAGCGGGAAAAATAACGGCGCAAAATAGTCTAACGTACTGTGCATGATCCATGCAACCGTCATCTTTTCAAAAAACGATTTTGGAACGTCGTTTTTTCAAAAAACGACAACAGCTGTCGTTTTCTCAAAGAACGACTTAGAGCTTGTCAGCTTGCGGTCGTTTTTTCAAAAAACGACAACAGCTGTTATATCTGTAAATTCCTTTTTTTGCGTAATATTCTTGAAATTAATTAAAAATAATGTATTATTTAAAAAAAATTAGCCTTTTCCCACCCTGCTTTTCTTTTCGTCTGCCCGCTTTTTAGGTACTACTATATCCTGGATATCATTAACAATGGTCAAACTCTGCTGCCTGCTTGTCCTGGGAAAGCAGAGTACCATGTTGATTCTGAATTCATCACAGATTTAGTAATCCGAGTCTTTGTTTGACCCATAAAAATTTGCATAGATTCTGTGGAGCTCCCACGCCTCTTCCCCACCTGCTCCTCTAGGCTGCGGCACGCGAGCGAGCGTCAGATCTATGTCGGCCTTCCAGCGCTCCCTCCCCTCCTGCTCCTGCGCCTCCCCCGCCGCTGCAATGTCTTCCACCACGGCCACCATCGGGTCCTCCTGCGGTGCGGCCATCACAGGCTCGTGCGGTCTGCTGCCGCATCTGGCCACCCTATCAGAGAGGATGGCTTGCAGAGCCTCCTGCTCAGCATCCATGAACTAGCGGCCAGTGGCATCAAGGTGGGCGCCTCTCTTGGCAGCCATGAACTGGCGGTGGCTAGTGGCGTCACAGTGGGCGGTGTGAAACAACGTGAGCAGAACCCCGTTGCTCGTCGCTAACGTCCGACGTGTTCACCTCGTCGTCGAGGTCGTCATCGTCCTTATCCACATGGTTGGCAGCATGATTTAAGGATCGTACAGTTTAGGCATCATACATGCTTGCTTCTTTGTATTTTCCTTTTGTGTTTTTGTGTGTGAACTTTGGTTAGGTTGCGTGCATTTTAGTTATGCAGAGACCGGGTGTAATATTTAAATCTTCTTAGTAATAAATGGGAAAAAAATTGTGTCGAGCTAGACGGTTGTGTATTTCATCCATATCTAACGTGATCAGAACTGACAGCTTTTCCATGTAGTATTTGTCTGTATATTTCCGTCCAGGTAGTACGCGTGATTAAAACTTACTGCTTTTTTTTACTAGGAAAACTTACCAGGAATTGTTTCAAACGTGTCTGTTGATGAACTCGTTTTATACTAACTAATGTGGTGAACTTTTGCATCTTTTAATCTCAGCCGTCGGCATTATAGTCAACACATTATATATTTTTATCCCATGTGGATCAAGGTGGTGTGGCTTATTTGCCTCTTGTTTTAATTATATAATAACAATTTAATAATACAATAAAATAATAATAGATTTGAAATGCAAGTTCGTAATAGCTTGATTTCGAATTTTTTCAAAAATCATTTTAAGTTGTCCAAGTAGTCAATAATATATGTGAGAGCACCACCAAGTGTTTTTGTAACAGCCAGAACAACTATGACACGGGAAGGGTAAAATAGAATATGTGGCATTTGCATAATATGCATATGAAGGGGCAATTTCGAGCTTTTGATTCAAACGGACGAAGTGGTCGAAATTTGTTTAGGGATGCAGTAGAGTTACGTTAGGTCATCACTTGGAATTGAACTAAAATATATATGACCTTTGTTTATTTTCAAATTTTGGGAAATTCAAATTTAAGCAACAGGAAATAAAAGAGTCTTCGACTCATAATACTCAGCAAAATCACAGAGTGTACTATAAAGAATCGGGAGTAATGTCGGGAGCATTTTGGCCATGTGGTGAGACATGTCTCGTCAGATTTGAAGCTTGCTAATGTTGAAATCGCTGCTAGCGTGTACCTCGTGGACCGTCTTGTCATACTCCTCCTCCTCCCTGTAATCCTCCTCGTCCTCTTCCTGGTTACCAACGTCATCGGACATGGGCTTGTCGGGGTTTTGCACCTTCTGTGCCTCCTGCACAATCTTCATGATCTCCTCCACGCTCTGCATCGTGTATGTGGCTGGCGCACCACCATTGGAGGAGGTACCGTTGCCGTTCGCGCTAGCACTCGCGGCAGCCTCGGCGTGGCGAGGGTTGTAGTATTTCTGCTGTGCCGTCTCCCTGAGCTCGCTGGGTAGGCTCTTGAGGTACCAGGGGTGTGCCTTGATTTTGGCCATGGTGATCCTCTGTCGTAGATCGGCAACGAAGATCCGGGATAGGAGGTGGCGGCAGCTCTCGGAGACGTGCACGTTGTCGGGGATCTCGTACTGCACCGACATGATCCTTGCGATGGTCTTGCAGACGTTCTTGGGGTCATTGGTGTCCTCGAACGGGTACCCTCCCACGAGCATGACGTAGAGGATGACCCCGCAGGACCACACGTCCGCGTGCATCCCCTCGTACTCCTGTCGTGATAGCACCTCTGGGGCGATGTATTCTGGCGTGCCCACGGTCGACTTAGGTCACGAGTGCATGACCGAAGACTGCAAAATAAAAAATGTGTATTTGGTGATGAGCGAGAAAGCTTGAAATAACCATATATAGGAGAAAAATGAGAAGTAGAAATTGTTGATGGACGACCTTGGAGTATCCGAAGTCACAGATCTTGATGCGGGGCGAGCGGGTATCGCTGATGAGGGTGTTCTCGAGCTTGAGGTCGCGGTGGCAGATGTGCATGGCGTGGCAGTAGCTGACCCCGCACACGAGCTGCTGGAAGAAGTAGCGCGCCTCCTTCTCGTGGAGCCGCTCGGCGTCGGCGATGAGGTCCAAGAGGTCGCCGCCATCTGCGTACTCCATGACGATGCCTAGGTGCGTGGGGGTGAGCACCACCTCCTCGAAGCGAATGATGTTGGGGTGCTGCAGGGCGCGGTGGTTCAGGATCTCCCGGAGCACGTTCTCATCGATCTGTTAGTAGCAGGTGTACACACAACAAGGTTAGGAATTGAAGCAGAGTATACTACCTCCGTTCGGAAATATAAGACATTCTAGCTTTGTGAAATGAATGTATCTAAATATCTTTTACTGTATAGGTTCACTCCGAATCTCTACGAACCTATACACCAAAACACGTTTAGATACATTCGATTCACAAAGCTAAAACGTTTTATATTTCCGAACGGAGGAAGTACATGAGATAGAGAGATCTGCTTCGCTACACCCCACTAATAATAATTACATAAACGATAGAAGATAACCCGTCGTCCTACTTTTAGCCGCACAAGAAGTTCCCATAGAATTATTCATTATTCATAAACGGTAGAATATGACCCCATACTCGGATGATAGAATAACCAATCGGCGATCCACAAGTTGACCATGGAACAAAACCAAGATCCATTAGGCCTTGTTGTTTCCTACAAGAGTATTTGTGGGAAGAATTAGAGGGGATAATCCCCACCAAATCCCAAATCCTCATTTACTTGAAATATTATGTTTGGTTATAGAGTATTGGATTGATTCAATTCCCATTAATCCTCACTTTTTCTTAAGTTTTAGTGTATTTTTTCCATATTAAATACACCACCTGTACCCACTGTATTGGTGGGGATTGGGGTTTTGTAAGGATTAGAGGGGCTTGGGTGTAGATGGGGTTTTCACCCAATCACCTTGATGATTATCGCCTCTAATCCGATCCCCACTAAAACAACTAGTACGAAATAACACCTTATTGTGATTTGGGATTTTGGTTTGGAACATGGATGGATGGATCTGGCTGAATACCTACCATGGACTAAAAGCAAGCTATGTATGTATGTACGTACCCTGTGTCCTCTCTCGATGAACTTGATGACAACTAGCCTCTGCGTGTCCTTGTTCCTCATCAGCTTGGCGACCCCGAAGTTTCCCGACCCGATCTCACGGACCTCCTCGTACTTCTCCATCCCCGAAGTTGCCTCAGCTACCTCTGCCTGCCTGGATCACTTCTAGCTTCTTCTACCTCTGTATCTCGATCGATAGATCTGGACGCCGGAGGATGGAGCTAGGGTCGTCGTTTATTATTCCTAGCTTCGATCTGTCCAGATTTTATATAATATAGGGAACTCAACATTTTAGGAAAGTTTTAGAAGATGCCAATCATGGCGAGATTCTAGGAAAGGAAAAATACTGACATTTTTGGAAAGATTCTGGAGATTCCAATCGCTCCGACTCCGACGGACAAGTATAATAAAAATCCCGTCCTCTTTCTCTGACGGACAAGTATAACAAGTAACAATTTATTTCAGTTATTATTGCAGAAGAAACAATCATATATAGAATTAAATTATTCATTGATGTTCATTTTAGTACAAGTACAAGTTGTTTTAGTTAGAGCTAATTACACTTTTGGTACCACAACTTGTACCCGGATTGTATTTTAGTACCACAACTTGCAAAACATGCACCCATGATACCACAACTTGTCTCGATGGAACGAATAGATACACAACCACTCTAAAGCCGACATGTGGCATCTCAATTTTTTGCATAAACAACCCTGCATATTTTCTCCCGCACATGTAACCTGGGTGATGCCTTACAGATGTAGAAGAAAGGATTATAAAATTAAAATAGGCTATATCTATAATTCGAACTAGGCAGCTGCTCATGCTACTGCCAGTGCCAACAACGCTTGCCACTACACCTGAAAACACAGAGTGAAAAATTATAGGAAGTTGCTTAATTATACCCATAATAAATGAATACATGTCCAAGCATGGCACGATGAAGCTTGCGTGGAGCCGTGGACAATATCCTGTAGAACGTTGCCCATGAGCGTGGCACCGAGATGAACATGCACACGAAGGACTCGTTCCGCCTTTGCACCGTGTTCTTCGCGGAATCGACGAGCACGTCGGTACGGTGCTGTGAGCGACCATGACCACTGGACGAGGTGAACATCATATCGATCAAGTTTGATCCAAAAGCACAATATAGGATGTTTATGTGGTGACGAGGTCACCACCATCTCTGCCACCTCAAACACCATCTCGGCCACCACCACGACCACCACTAGTCTCTCGGGCCAAGATCTTCGAACGAGCGATCTCCCAATATGCCCTAGCTTGGGTTAATAAGATAGTGTGGTCGACATCCTCCCTCTCCTTGGCCAACTTCTCCACCTCAAGTGCAAGCTTTTGCTCTTCTATATTCTTCTCCTTCGCCATTCTTTCTTCTTCTAGTGCCATCCTTCGTTCCTCCATCGCCGACTTGGACTGCCATTTCTCATCCTCAAGAACTTTGAGATCCTTCCACCTAGCCTCCTTGTCCTCTTTGTGTTCGGTCGCCAATATTTTCTTGGTCTCAATGATAACATTGAACTCTTCCTTGTAGGCGCCGACACCTCCCCTTTTATTTTTTCTCTTTTGCTATCTTGGCACCCTCCGGCCTCTTGTTGAGGTATTATTCATCATCATCATCGACATCAATGGCCTGCTAATCCTTGCCCTCTTCGTTGTGGTCTCATAGTTTCTTCTAAGCAACTTCTCATTACCCTCTAGTTCATTGTAGCAATGAAAGAAAGCAAATACTTTGTTCACACCTTTCTTGTTGCGGAGCTTGTACACATCTTGTTGGATAGGTCCATATTGGGTGATTGGCACCCCACTCGGTGGTGCATTGTGTTCGAGATATGCCCAAGAGACAATAATAAAGTGGTTATTATTATATCTTTGTGTTTATGATAAATGTTTACATCCCATGCTATAATTGTATTAATAGGAAACACTAATACGTGTGTGTTTTGTAAACATAAAAGAGTCCCTAGTAAGCCTCTTGTTGAACTAGCTTGTTCATTAATAGATGATCATTGTTTCCTGATCATGGACATTGGATGTTATTAATAACAAGATCATATCATTAGGAGAATGCTGTGATGGACATTCACCCATAGTAAGCATAGCATAAAATCAAGTCATTAAGTTTGTTTTGCTACAAGCTTTCATATACGTAGTAACCTAATCCTTTGGCCATGATATCATGTTAATCACCATCACCGGATGAGTGCTTTGATGACATCAAACACCGCTTTGTAAGTGGGTGGTTATAAAGGTGGCATTAGGTATTCTGAAAGTATGTGTTGAAGCGCATGGATCAAGGATGGGATTTGTCCATCCAAGTGACGGATAGATATGCTATGGGCCCTCTCGGTGAATGTCATCCAATTAGCTTGAAAGCATGTGACTAGGTCACAAGGGATGACATATCACGGTACGAATCACGGTATGATTAAAGAGTACTTATCAGTAACAAGGTTGAACTAGGTATGAACATAATGACGATCAAACCTCGGATAAGTAGAGTATCGTGTGACAAAGGGAATTAGTGTCGTATGTTAATGGTTCTTTCGATCACAAAGTCATCATTGAATATGTGGGAGCCATTATGGATCTCCAGGTCTAGCTATTGGTTATTGATCAGAGAGGTGTCTCTGAAGGGAATATGCCCGGGAGGCAATAATAAAGTGGTTATTATCTTATTCCATGTTTATGATAAATGTTTATTTTGCATGCTATAATTGTATTAATTGGAAACGTTAATACATGTGTGTTTAATAAACAAAATACAAAGTTCCTAGTACTGCCTCTCATATAAACTAGCTTGTTGATTAACAAGATTATCAAGGTTTCCTGATCATGGACATGGATGTTGTTAATAACAAGGTCACAACATTGGTGGAATAATGTGATGAACATTCATCCGAAATATAGCATCACGATCAAAGTCATTATGTTTATATTGCTACAACATCATACGAAGTAATCTTAGTCCTTAGACCATGCGATCATGTTAATTGCTAACACCAGAAGAGTATCTTGATAACACCAAACGTCACACCGTAACAAGGTGACTATAAAGGTGGGTTCAGTACTACGAAGGTGTTATGTTGAGGCTCATGGATCAAGAGTGGGATTTTTCAATCCCGATGACGGATAGATATACTCTGGGCCCTCTCGGTGATATCACATTAAGATAGCTTGCAAGCAAGTGATGTGATTACTAGAATGTTATATCACGGGAACGAGAAAAGTGTGTATGTCGGTAACGAGATTAAACTAGGTATTTGGATATCGATGATCGAATCTCGGACATGTATTATATCATGAGACAAAGGGATTTAGTTACTAGCATTAAAGGTTCTCACGGTCACAGAAATCGTCGTTGAATGCGTAGGAGTCAGTATGGATCTCCAGGTCCTGCTTCTGATTATTGATCTGAGAGGCGTCTCGATCATGTCTACATTATCCGCGAACCGTAGGGTGACACACTTAAGGGATACCAACACCATTTGGTGCAAATATGTTTCACATAAATATTTAAGAAAGCGCTAGAATTATTTCAATAGACACCAAAACTGTTTTTGGTGAAATTGCTGAAATTGGTTCTACATGTGATATTGAAATGTTGCAGGGGGTTTTATGTGAATGTTTGTTAATTATAGTAATTAACAAAATTCTGTATAAAATTAATAAAATAGTTTTATTAAATGAGAGAGCATTAAATTTGTAGAAATTTAATGCATTTAAAGTGGGGACTTTAAAAGAGAATGTGAAGGGGAAAATTTATGTGGAGGGAGTTACCACCACATGAATGAGGAGGTGAGGGGTCACCCCTTGGGCGCCGGCCATGGGGAGGGGCACCCCCATGGACTTGCTGGATAGACGTGTGTGCGATCACGGATGCACCGCTGCTTTGCGGTGCTGGACAAGGTGGTGCTGGACTTGCTGGATCTGGATCTGATGGACGTGCTGGAGCCGGACCTGCTGGACTTCATCATGATGGGTTCGTAGCATGGAAAACAAAAATTTTCTACCGCAAGAACGAACAAAACCTAGATCCAATCCAGATAAAAGCCAAGATCTAATCTATGAGACATGAGCAACGAGATAGATAGGAACTAACCCTCGTAGATCCAAAAGCGTTAACGAGATTAGATCTCGTGGTTGATGTAGTCGATCACTTGCCGATCTCAAGATCGTGTGGACGATCCTTCCGGCGTCGCGTTCCAGCAGTGCTTCCGCCCTCGGTCAAGTAGACGATCCTTTCGGCGTCGCGTTCCAGCAGCGCTTCCGCCCTTAGTCAAGTAGACGATCCTTCCGGCGCCGCAATTCGGCAGCGCTTCCGCAGTCGGTCACACGTGCGGAGTCGAAGCAGACCTTCCTCTCCCCGTTCCAGCGAGCAGCGGAGGTAGTAGATCTTCTCCACGGAATCCCAGCAGCACGACGGCGTGGTGGTGGTGGTGGAGTAGAGAATTCTGCAGGGCTTCGCCTATGCCTGTGCAGAATATGGTGGAGGAGAGAGGCGGCAGAGATTGGACGTTATGGGAGCACTTGAGGAGGGGGCGCCCCTGCCCCTCTATTTAAAGAAGGGAGGGCGCGCCAGGGAAGGGGAGTCCTTGTAGGACTCCCCTCCTATGGGGCCGGCGGGTTGGGGAGGTGGGGAGGAATCCTCCTCCCCCACGACTCCTTATCTTGACCCAACAGGACTCCTTGATCCCTATCTTGATTTTCAAGCAAACTCCAAGATATCTTCTAGAACCTTCCGGAACATTTCGAAACCTTCTAGAATCCTCATGCAAACACTCCGGAACATTTCCTATCTCATAAAATGATCTCCTATATATGAATCTTATTCTTCGGACCATTCCGGATCTCCTCGTGATGTCCCGGATCCATTCCGAGACTCCGAACAACATTCGGTCTCCAACGCACATTCCATATCTACTTAAAACAACTTCGAACCTTAAGTGTGTCACCCTACGGTTCGTGAATATGTAGACATGATAGAGACACATCTCATATCAATAACCATCAGCGGGACCTGGAGATCCATAATGGCTCCCACATACTCAACGATGACTTCGCGATCGATTGAACCACTTACATACGAAACTAATTCCCTTTGTCTCACGATATTATACTTATCCGAGGTTTGATCGTCGGTATCTCCATACCTAGTTCTACCTCGTTACTGATAAGTACTCTTTACTCGTTCCGTGATATGTCATCCCTTGTGACCTAGTCACATGCTTGCAAGCTAACTAGATGACATTCCACCGAGAGGGCCCAGAGCATATCTATCCGTCATATGGATGGACAAATCCCAATCTTGGTTCATGAGCTTCAACACATACTTTCAGAATACCCAATGACACTTTTATAACCACCCAGTTACGAAGCGGCGTTTGATGTCATCAAAGTATCCATCCGGTGATGGTGATTAACATAACCTCATGGTCGAAGGAATAGGTTACTATGTATTTTGAAAGCTTACAGCAATATGAACTTAATGACTTGATCTTATGCTACGCTTATTATGGGTGTGTGTCCATCACATCATTCTCCTAATGATATAACCTTGTTATTAATCACATCTAATGTCCATGATCAGGAAACCATGATCATCAATCAATCAACAAGCTAGTTCAACAAGAGGCTTACTAGGGACTCTTATATGTTTACAAAACACACATGTATTAGTGTTTCCTAATAATACAATTATAGCATGAGATGTAAACATTCATCATAAACACAAAGATATAATAATAATCACTTTTATTATTGCCTCTTGGGCATATCTCCAACACATCACGATCTTGAGATCGGCAAGTGTACGACTACATCATCCACGATTTCCATCTCGTTAACAAAGCTTTGTTGTCTTCGAGGGTAAGTTCTCTATGGATGTATATCCACCTGTTGCCTGTATTTAGTAGATAGATCTTGGCGTATAGTTCACATCGTAGGAAATTTTTTGTTTTCTATGCTGCGAACCCTTAAGTCTCGATCATGTCTGATAGTTCGCGAACTGTAGGGTGACACACTTAAGGTTTGATGCTGGTTAAGTAGATATGGAATATGAGTTGGAGACCGAATGTTGTTCGGAGTCTCGGATTGGATCCAGGACATCACAAGGAGATCCAGAATGGTTCGGAGAATAAGATTCCTATAATGGAAGTCATTTTCTGGGGTTCAGAAAAGTTATGGAGTTTTTGTTTGGAGCATCTAGAAGGTTTTAGAATGTTCTAGAATAGTTCTAAAGGAGATAAACTTGAATCCCAAGTTTTAGGGGATAAGACTTGGGGGGAAGGAAACTTCCCCCCTCCCCCATGCGCCAACCCTAGGGAGTGGGGCCAAGGGGGAAACCCTAGGCCGCCACCCTCTATATAAGGAGGGGAGGCGCCACCCCTTCCCCTTGCCCCTTCCATCCCAAACCCTAGCCACCACTATCCTCCTCCTTCTTCCTGCTGCGGCTTAGGTGAAGCCCTGCAGGTTTTCTCCTGCACCACCACCACCACGCCGTCAGGCTGCTGGAATTCCGAGGAGATCTACGACCTCCGCTGCCCATTGGAACAGGGAGAGGATGGTTTACATCGACTCTATACGCCAAGTGTGGAAGCGCTGCCGGAACGCGTCGCCGAAAGGATCTTCTACACGATCTTGAGATCGGCAAGTGATCGACTACATCAACCATGAGATCCGATCTCGCTCAAGGCTATGGATCTACAAGGGTTTGTACAGATCTATCTCGTTGCACTTATCTCGTAGATTAAATCTTGGCTTTTCTATAGATTAGATCTTGGTTTTGTTCGTTCTTGCGGTAGATTTTTTTTGTTTTCCCTGCTACGAACCCTTCACATTGGTCACCGAACCAACAACGCCGGCCCATCAGTTGCATTGCTCAAGGATTGTGCCCCAACAATGACTAAGAGAGCGTTGGGTTCGATATGACGAAATCTTAACCGTCTTAAGGTAGTGCTCCTCAATTCTTTTCGGAAACTTGTCCTTGAATTGATCTGTGCCAATCGATGCATCAAGCGAGACATTCATCCAAGCATGGCACACACCAACATCTTATTCTTCGCTATAGTTGGCGGACCTCTTGCCCTTTACTTTGCCCTTGCTGCCTTTGCATTTTGGTGCCTCCACCTTGGTCTCCTCTTCCTTGGCCTCTTCTTCCTCGACCTCTTATTCCTCTACAACCACTTCCTTGGTCTCCTCTTCCTCGCCATAGGCGTGGCCTAAGTGGAGGTTGTCGAGCGTATAATCCAATTGTGACATGAATTTGGAGACCCCAATCTCGGTCGCACTTGCTTGAGACTCAGGCATTTCATCGATCACCTGACGGGCAGCGACTCGGGGACGAGCTGCGACAACCATCGTGGAAGAGGGAGAAGGCATGGTCGTTCTGTTGGGTCCGCAGCATAGAAAACAAAAATTTTCCTACGATGAGAACTATACGCCAAGATCTATCTACTAGACATAGAGCAACGGGTGGACATACATCCATGGAGAACTTACCCTCGAAGACAACGAGTTTTGTTAACGAGTAGGAACTCGTGGTTGATGTAGTCGTACACTTGCCGATCTCAAGATCGTGTGGAAGTCCGGGCGCCGCAAATCAGCAACGCATCCGTCCTCGCACAAACTTTCAAGCCACCGGACAACCTCCACCTCCTCGCTCCAGCGAATCAGCGGAAGCAGCAACTCCTTCCAAACGCAAGGCCACCGGGAATATGTATCTCGCTAATCTGAGACCATGGGGCAATATCTAGAGGGGGAGAGAGATCCTTCACGAGGAGGTGTATTTTGTGAGAGGGGAGAGAGGGGCTTTATATAGGAGGGAGGGAGACCCCTCCCCTCCCATAGCCGGCGCATGAGGGGGGGGGGACTCCTCCCCTCTTTCATTCATGTGGTGAACCTCCACTCACATAAACATGGCCTCCACCCAAAATCCCACTCACATGTACTTAATTTCCACCAAATTAAATGCATCACTCAATTAAAAAAACTCTTTTATTTATTTTATTCAGAATTTTGTTAATCACTTTAATTAAAAACATTCACATAAAACCCCTTGCAACATTTCAATATCACATGCAGAACCGCTTTCTGCAATTTCACCCGAAACAATTCCTGTTTCTATCGAAACATTTCCTGCGCTTTGCAAACCTTTTGTCTGGAACATATATGCTCCTAAATGGTGTCCGGCAACCCTTAAGTGTGTCACCCTACGGTTCATGAATAATGCAGACATGATTGAGACTCCTCTCAGATCAATAATCAGAAGCGGGACCTAGAGATCCATACTGACTCCTGCACATTCAGCGATGACTTCTGTGATCGTGAGAACCTTTAACGCTAGCAATTTAATCCCTTTGTCTCATGATATAATAAATGTCCGAGATTCGATCATCGGTATCCAAATACCTAGTTTGATCTCGTTACCGACATGCACTCTTTTCTCGTTCCCGTGATATAATATTCTAGTGATCACATCACTTTCTTGCAAGCTATCTTAATGTGATATCACCGAGAGGGCCCAGAGTATATCTACCCGTCATCGGGATTGACAAATTCCACTCTTGATCCATGAGCCTCAACATAACACCTTCATAGCACTGAACCCACCTTTATAGTCACCCTGTTACGGTGTGACGTTTGATGTTATCAAGATACTCTTCCGGTGTTAGCAATTAACATGATCTCATGGTCTAAGGACTAAGACTACTTCGTATGATGTTATAGCAATATAAACATAATGACTTGATCGTAATGCTATACTTCGGATGAATGTTCATCACATCATTTTACAAATGCTGGGACCTTGTTATTAACAACATCCAATGTCCATGACCAGGAAATCTTGATCATCTTGTTAATCAACAAGCTAGTCTATAAGAGAGGCATAACTAGGAACCCTTTTTGTTTATTATACACACATGTATTGACTTTTCTTATCAATACAATTATAGCATGCAAAATAAACTTCTATCATATACAAGGAATACATAATAACAACTTTATTATTGCCTCTCAGGGCATATTTCCTTCACGTTCATGACACCAGCGACGGCTTGGCCTTGCGTGTAGGCATCAAGGATGATGTTGTCGCTACCTTCCTCTTCTTCTTCTCCACCGCTCACTGTTAGTGGGCTTGCATCGCCACCGTTGGCTTCCGCAACCGTGGGCCGCTCAGCACCGGCGTAAGAGGCAGCTTGCCCACCGTTCGTCTACTTGCCGGTGCCCTTGGTGGCCGCTACCACCGCATAAGCACCACCTCGGCGTTTCCTAACTGCTTCCATGACACCGAAGGCGTCGTAGGGGTTGAATCGGGCGGCTACGCATCGGCGGAAAACTCCAGTGGGCATGCACGATTGAGTTCCAGTGCCACTCCAGCCGGGGAGGGGAGAACGGTGGCACCGGTGACGACTGTTGGCGGATTTGGGTGGGAGGGCCGGCCTCTCGGTGGAAGACCGAAATTATTATCAACGAGGCGGGCGGGGAGAAAATATGAGAGAGGGGCGTCGACTTTTAGGGAGCGGCCTCTCATTTTTAGTCCTCTAACTATTTTTGCGAGTTCGGCTAGAGACGCTTACGACCGTTAGATTTGCCTAGACTTCGCACGTATGATAATGCAACGGCTCAAGATAGATGTAAATTTACATAAATCTTTGACATCCTTTTAGTATATGTACCAATTTAAAAGAAACCAGGAAGCATGCATGGTTTATGATGATGAATATTGCACGTGGCAGGCCTCATTCTCCAAGAAGGGCCTAGTAAGGCATGTCACCAGCTTCCCGTCATGAGGAACTACTCCTTCAATTTTACCATCAACTTTTGCACGCTCAATGAAGATAAGCCAACATATCTTCCATATACTAGTAAATAATACTAACCCTTTATGGGGAAATCACCACCTGGACCAACTGCAAATTATACAGGTTCTTGATTGCCCCGTTCCGGTGGGGTTTGGGCACAAAGGATACCTGGATGAGCGCCCCGTTCCGGTTGAAGGTTGTGGCGGTGGTGCGGTTCCTGTCGATGCCAACGGTAAATTTGTCTTCATGGCCAGATTATACAGGTTCTTGATTGGGAGATCACCACCTGGAGCAACTGCAAGGTGACCCACTCCGACTCCCTCCAGGATTGGCACAAGGAACGCACTGTCCAAGCATCCAACATCACCACTGTCGACAGGATTCTCGACGGATCTGGGTTGCCACGTAGACCACCAACCCCACGACCACATCACAGCAACGACCAACAGCTACAATTCCACAACCTCAGCATCTGTCAGTGTCAGCCCACTCTCTCTCCCAATGGTGCAGACGACACTGTTTACTTGGTGGCTAGGGAGAAGTATCTGCACCCCAAAGCATGGTTTCTTGCTCTTGACATGAAGAACCAAGGTACACTCAAGCATGTCGTTTGCATTGGCCATGAAGATCATCCCCTTTTTCGTGGCATCTACTGTTTTAGTAGGATCTCCAAGTATACCAATCCCAAGATTAAAAAAACCAGGCGCAAGAAGACGAGGTTCAAAAGTTCACCTACTGACCCAGCAGGTAATTAATTGGCTTCTTGTACCCTACTGATTTCAGTTGCCAATGATGAGGAAGTGAACTTATAGCAAGATAAGAACAAATGTGAGGCTGCAATTCTAACAAACTATTAGGAGGGCTGCTGTGCCTTGATTGAATTGATGTTCCCAACCAAGTTGAAATATTTTGGTTATATACTGATTATTACTCGGGGTCAGGCCCCTAAGCTAGGGATTATGTTTTCTTTATCCTTCCTAAAACCTGAAGTGGAACTGAATTATTTATGTGTGTATGCACGGTGGTAAGGCAGTTAAAAACTTCATTCCAAATTATTACAAGACATTTTGCCTTTTCTTGATACATAATTTTTTTATGCAGTTAGAAATACACTATATCTCACTAGTGAAGAACAGACCTTTAGTCCCGGCCCGTAAGGCGTTTTAGTTCCGGTTTTGGAACCGGGACTGGAGAGGCGGGACAAAAGGCCACAAACTGGGACAAAAGGCCCTCACGGGGCAGTGTCGAGCGTGCGAGACCTTTAGTCCCGGTTTGTAATACGAACCGGGACCAAAGGGTTTTTTCTCAAAAAAATTAATTTTTTTAAAAATTTTCTAGAACATTTGAATTATCTGACTCGCTAATCTCTCACATTTCTCATTTTTCACACTAACTATATTTAATCTTAGGTCAAATTACACTTATAGTCAAACTTCCCAGTCGATCACCCATCCTAGCACTACTCCACCCCCATCACGCTTAACTTCCCCATTCCAACTTTCCCACCTCACGCGAAGGACTCTTATATCTTGTTGTTAAGACTAGTATATCAATCCTATTAGCTCATATCAATATATCAACCATCTTTATTTTTCGAAATTAGGAATAACTATTTAAGTAAACAACAATAAATAAGTAATAATAATATTTTATTCCAATGAAAAATTCGAAATTAATATTTTATTCATTTTTTGCCATTTATTCATTTAATATGACATAAATAATATCTTCAAATATGTAAATCGAAATTTGACAAATAATATATCCATTATTATCAGAAAAATGTGAGGAATTCAAATATGACATAAAAATTTATTAAAAAAAATTAATTTTTGAAATATTTTTTTTCTTTTCAAATTTTAAGAATCTAAAAGAATCCAAAACGGCCTAAGGCTGTTGAAATCGAAGAGAATTTTTTTTCTGCATGTTTTGATAGGCTGTAAGTATTTTTCTGATATCGTATGCAAAAGTTATGGCCATTTGAATTTTTCATAATATGTTTTGCAAATTATGTCAAAATTCATATTTGTTAAATTTCATAACAACTAAATCATTTAATATAACTACAGTTTGAAAGATTTTATGTTTTTAATTTTTTTTATAATATTTTAGCATGATTTTGAAACTAGAAAAGGCGATCTCCTGCCCCGGGAGGGGGGGGGGGGTGGAGAGCCGATTGTCCTGCCGCGGCAGGATTTGTACCCGTTTTCCTACCGCGGCAGAACTTGAGAATTTTTTTTGCCTATTTTCTTTAGACCTGGTTGGTAATACGAACCGGGATTAAAGGTCCCGTTTGACCCGTGACTAATGTGAGTATTAGTCCCGGGTCCAACCACAACCGCGACTAAAGGGGTGGACGAAATACTTTTTTCTACTAGTGCTAGATACATGGTGAAAGTAATGTATCTAGAAAAGCCAAAATGTATTCTAGTTTGGAATTGAGGGAGTATGGCACAATAGAAATGTGGCTATTTTTTCAGAACGGATTCCTTGCATCTCAATCAAACTAGGGTACTTCACCAAATATTTATTCTGTTTCGCTGTATATTGCTAATATAACAGTTTCTGTGGACGAAAAAGAATCCAACTATCAAGCTGATGCTGTGGACTGATGCCTGCTGTGCTGCACTCAAAGATGGATCTTAGTGAGGCTGGCTGATGCTGTGCTACTGCCTGCCATGGACGATTTAATAATCTTCTGTGATGTTTTAGTGATCCTCATTATGTCACTGAAATGTATTCTGAGTTCCAAGGCTAGAGGACCTATGCTTGTGGATTTGAAGTTGTTTTCTACATGTCGAACCAACTTGTATGGTACTATATTGAAGTCAACATTAAGGAATTAGTTAAGCTTTGGAACATTATTTTGCTTGCTACACACCCAATACATGTTTATGTTGTTGTTAACTGGACAATGTATTGTATATAGTTTGTCCTACTAAAGCAATTAGTTAGTTCCATACTAATCCTTTTTATTAAGTCATGTCACATCTTTCCCATTAATCGTCCTTTGCTTTTGGCACTAGAAGCTAGTGCATCTACAAGTGTCTCATGCACTGTGACTTGAGAGGACAAGCTAGTGCATCTACAAGTGTCGAGTCTTTAGAACTAGGAAAATTTTCATTGGTCCATTGCCATATTGCTTCCCACATGTTAGTCTAACTTGTCTTCCCATCCCATGAGGATAAGCTAGATCTTGACATGTTAAGCTCAAAGTAGACGTGCGCGGAGAGGGTGCTACTATAGCTGCTGCTATTCCTGCCTCATCACCCTCTCACCTATTCCTGTCTGATTCAGCCACCCCCGTCGTCGCTAGCCGGCTGGAAGAGGCTGGCGGCGAAGGCAAGCGGGACGCCGTTGTATGCCACCGCCATGTCTGTGCCACGCTCCAAGCACGCCTGGCCCCAGCGCGACTCGACGGCGCCGATGGAGATCTTGAGCTCTAGGTTGGAGTCTACGAGTGAGACGGAGAGGATGTATGGGTAATATCGTGGTGGTAGGTGCTTGTACGGTAGTAGGAGCAAGGCGAGCACTATCGGGATGACTAGTCTAGCTGCGGTCAGGAAACACCCGCAAAGACATCTCTGTCGCCGCGTGTCATTTATTGCTTCCTGAGGTTCGGTTCTGGGTTCTTGCGAGAACCAACATGGGGTTGGATGGTTAGCAGGAGAGTGGCACCCCCATCCCACCAGAGTTCAAACCCCAGGTTTAACACTTTTGTGTCTCATAAAAGGTAGCCAAGCCTCCCCAACGTACTAAATCTCAAGAACCGATCTACGGACTGCAAATCGGCAAGCCTTCAACACACAAGCCGAGACAGACGACATGGAGATGCAGACACCCCATGGAGACACGGAGATATTGGACAAGAAGAACAAGGCCGCCCAAGATTGCCCGTTTTGGTGCATCTTTACGATCGCCATAGTTGTGGTACCGGCGTGCATATCCATCCCCGTCGATTACTTTCGGGTCGACACACATTACTACGTCAAGATAGACTCTGTATCCGACATCAACCCCACGAAGGGTCTCTTTTTCAATATCACACCCTCGGTGCTCATGGAGCTTCGGGTCTAGGGCGTGCATTGAACCCGGTACATGTGCAGGTCTCCTACCGTGGTGTCCAGCTTGCGGCAAGTGAGGCGAGGTGGGGAGGCTCTGCGCTGGACTGAGGATGAACGCTGAGAAGCGCATCATGGCGAGTGTGACCGGGGTGCCCATGGGACATCTGATGGATAACCTCATGGCGGACTTGAAGAAGGGGTTGCCGGCGTTTGACGTCACACTACACCTACCGATAGGCTCAGAAACCTAGGTATCAGGGTGCAGACACAAGCAAGTTTGCACCGCCGCCCCATGGTGGTACGCACCCAATAAAGAGCCGGTATTTGCCTAGTTAGGAATTTAAGTATTGTTTTCAGGTAGTGTAAATCCAAGTAATACATGGGCTTTTTTTCAGAGTAAGTAATATATACGCTTATGTCAAATATTTCAACTCATCGATCACTTTGTCTTGAAAAATAATGTTACATATTTAAAAGCTTACGCGTGGTGATCAATCTGAGCGCTGAGCACCGGCTCACCAACATTGAAAAATATTTTTTTTTGGACCGGACGAGGTTAAACTGGTCTACATACCAGCACTCGCTATAGATGGAGCCGAGCCTAAAAAGACTAAAGCGGAACCTCGCTCTCTCTCTCTGGCATCTTCTGCGATGTGCCGCCATCTCCTCCGCAAGAGGTCTTCTCCTTGTGGCCTCAACCTCCTCCGCCATACGCCGCGTTGGGATCCACTTTAAAGACGCATCCCCTTACCTTCCTTGCATGCTCTCCTCCTGCGCCGCCGCCTTTCCTGCTCTCCTCATGTGCCGCCGGTGACACCAATATCGCCACGATCTGCAGCCAGCACTCATGGCACAAGCCCAGCCTATGCCGCCTTGGCGTAGACCACATCGACCTCTTCTACCCACACTGCATCCACACTACCATCGACATCAACGACACGATATCCTCTCTCTGACGCAAGAAAGTTTTTGCACCGCCGCCGCATGGTGCGATGCACCAAATAAAGAGCCGATATTTGCCAAGTTAGGAAATTAATATGATACAAGTATAGTTTTCAGGTACAATAAATCCAAGTAATATATGGGATTTTGAGTAAGTAATATACACGCTTATGTCAAATATTTTGACTCATCGGTCACATTGTCTTGAAAAATAATGTTATGCCATATGTCTTTTTACTATTCTTCATCATCATATTACAACTGAAGTTTTGGCATGTCCGGATATTTTCTTGTAAATAATTTTATGCACTATGCCTCTTTTAGTATATTATACACGGATAGAAACTTGAACATGTCTTCTCATTTGGGACTAGACTAGTATATTACTTATGTGGTGTCATATCCAACTAAGTATAATTTAAAAATAAATAGCTACCGAGGTGCTTCCTATAAGATTTTTTTTTCGATCTGACCGTTAGCAGTCCTTTTCCCTCTTGTGGTCATAGCTGTTCATTTTCAACAACGTTATCTGTAGACCGGTCTATTTGTATTTCCCCCATAAAAGGTTAGTGTGACCTATTTCTCATTTGTCTTACCTTGTCCAAAATGAGTTTTAATATCAGCAAATTTTTGTGACCATTGTATATCCGACCAAACAGTAAACCCCGACCCCTTCTCCCCGACCTTAGGATGGTTCCGATGCTAGCACTCATCCCTTTCTTCTTTGGACCGTCCTACATATATTTCTCGTCTTTGGCGACTGTGTGATGCCAATTCCATCATCTCCAACGTCCAAGACCGATGCCAATGCTTGTTCCTGAACACCTTGTCTTGGACAGACCCTGAGTGAACGGGGAGAAATCCTTCTCGAGAATAACATGCCTCTTGTCTCTCAGAGCATCTATATTCAAGAACAACCGCTAACAGCCAGGGCCGGCTCTGGTATTTCCAAGGCCCCAGGGCAAACTTCATCAATGGGCCCAACAATCAAAACAATCCCACGATATACATGAATGGATAAAACTATTATAAAGTCCTAAATAGCTATGGTTTTTCAATCGAATCAAATTTCTGAGAAATTTTCTTGTCTTTGTTCCAAACAAAGTATGTTTCTACAACGTATAAAAAAGAGAGAAATAGCATGCAACAAACCTCCAAGCCTCAATGCCTCCAAAACCAGGTGTAACTACCTCGGTGAATTACGCTCTTAGTTAATGCCTGGATGAACGAAAGTGGTTAAAATAGTACGGTGGGGCCCAGGACCACTCACGGTAGACCTTTCGGCCGTCCTAACCACTTTCAGACAACGGGACAAGAACGAGCGGCGTAATCGGCAGGCGAAGGGATCAACTACATACACAAATGAGTATGTATGCAAGCCACATACAACAGTCCTCAGAGCCATTCCATCTAAAAGAAATAGAAATATTGCAACGCCATACGGCAAGATCCAAAAGTCCTAGATAGATATAATAATTTAGGATAGCTCCTCATACATCACACATCAGAGTATCAGGCGGAAGCGGAAGACAAGATCCGAGTACGGATAAGAAGCAAATTGGCATAAGATGCCCCATAAATAAACATATCCAGTCCACAGATCACACGGATCCCCGTTTCCGGAATCTCTACACCGAATGATCGTTGCCAACATCATCTGTCTCTTCCACCCAGTATCCATCTTGCGGGTACACCTGTTCATCTGAATCAAACAATTTATCGTGTGAGACCCTAGGGGTACTCAGCAAGTCTTTATGCCGCTAAAGGGGACACAACCTGGGTGACGCAATTGCAGCAACAGATAACACCTAACAATTCTACAGATACTCGCTAACCATCCGCCTAACCAATGATAGACGGATGTCCGTGAATTAAGAACAACAGTTATAACAGTATAATTAACAGATTCATCCTCCTCCTCGCTTACCAACGAGGAAGCAGACGAACAACCCCCATCATCCGTTAGCAGTTTATTAACCATTCCATGAGTGTTGCACTATTTACTAGTCAAGTACTTAGTCAATTTAAAAATGGTACTTTAGTTATACTTGTCTATAATCGAGAAACTGTGCTCCAAGTCGTCCATAACCGCGGACACGTCTTTCAGAAAGATTTACACTGCAGGGGTGCACGAATAGCAACACACACTCGATCAACCTCGGAAAAACCAAATAAAAACCCAACGAGGCATTCACGATAAAGCAATCACAGGATTCAGAAATATTTCAGGGGGCCACCCCATTAAGCTACCCGCAACGAAGTTGGCCGGCTCCGAGACGGACCCAAGGTTTGTGTGGACGGCGGTAAACGACTGGGAACCCGAAAATGTGACTGGGCTTGTCGATACAGCAAAAACGTGTCACGATCCAAAACAGTACAGGTGCTCCTCGCACAATCTTAAATAAAACAGTAACATGGCATAAGTACAGGATAGTAATAAAGCCCCAAACTAATTGTGGCCCCAAGAAATAAGAATGAATCAAGCTCTGGCTCAGGGGGGTCCATAAGGCCTCCCGGATGTGGATAGTGCGAATAGTCAAGGAACAGGAATCAAGTACTCGGGTTCCTACGAGACACAAGTGAGCAGGAAAAACCAAATAGCAAATATTGCTCACCGGTGCCTCTTTCATTAGTTATCCCATTACTACTCAGGTTAAGTTATTTCGGTACCTCGTTGTCCATCAGACACTCACATACCCTACACATGCTTTTCTACGACTCGCATGGCTCAAACAACTCCTGTAGTAATGGCTCATGGGATGGAGGAACAAGCTTCGGTGGGGGTTAATAGTAAAGGCTATGCAGTACTTGGGATTCAATTTAATGCAATCGCGACTCAATGATGCAAGAATAAGATAGAGGCAATAGGTACTGTATGTATGCAAGCATGTGGTATTGCTTGCCTGACAGCTCAGTTGAAGCGAGAGATGGATCTGGGTAGTACTCCTGTGATTCCTGGTAATTCTCCTGCTGGGCGTCTATTCGAAGAAGAACCAAACAAACAAGGGCCAACATAAATAAAGTGCACAAGCATATGAATGAAAATGCGACAAGCAAACAAACATGCCATGATGAATGATGCACAATTTGCATGGCATTAAAGTAGCATGGCAAAGGTGAGGTGTGGATACAAGAATTAAAGCATTTTATTATTTATTTAACCAAGTTTTATTGTCATAAACAGTTCAGATTTTTAATAACAACATGATGCATGCTTCAATTCAGAACAAGGACTGCATATATAGAACGGGCTCGTCGTGCTGATCGATTTAGACATATTATTTGCCCAATTTGGAGTTATAGAATTAAAGTTATTAATTAATTAAGGAAAAGGGCATTTTATTGTAATTTTAATCATCTCGAAAATTTAAAGTGCTCAAAACATATTTTGAATGGCATATTTGAATTCCTCACATTTTTCTGATTCCAAAACATATATTATTTGTATTATTTGGATTTGTATTTTAAAAATTATTTAAATCTGATTTGAATTTGAATTTAAATCAATTTGAAAAAGGGTTAATTAAAAACAGACACAGGAAAATACTTTTGTCACCCAGACGAACCTAGCCACATCCACTGACGGGTGGGCCTTGCGCTGACTGGGGCCACGCGCGGGGGAAAACTTTTGCCACCGCGGCTCTGTCTAGCCCGTGCGACTGCGAGGTGGCCAACTGGCGCAGGCCCACGTGACAGCGGTGAGGATGGCAGAGGCTGACAGGTGGGGACTCGCTGGACCGCGGGTTACGGCACGAGGAAAGCGGAGGGGCTTTCTGCAAGACTGCCAGGGCGGCTGACTAGTGGGGTCTCTAGGAGCGCGGGTTAAGAGCGAAATGAAAAGGGGGCTTAATGTAAATTGGCAACAGGCCCACTGTTCCTCTTCTCGTCTGAATTCTCTAACGGAAACAGCGCGCGATGCAGCGAGGTGGGGGCTCGATCCCGCAATGCGGGCGCGCGTGCTGTGGGTGGTAGCCAGTGCGGCTGGCTCGGGTAGCTGTCAGGAGGATGGCGGGGGCCTAGGTGAGGTGCTAGGTGGCGTGGGGAGGTTGCAGACGCCGGCGAGCCTGGCGCACGGAGGGCGTTCGGCGAAACGAGCGGCGACGCTAGGCGGCAACAGCGGAGCAGAGGATGTCAGGGGAAAAGAGGGGCTCACCGCGGGCTCGACGGCGGGCTCGGATCGGAGCGAGGAGCTGCGGAGCGGCGAGATCGCTGGCGCCCCGGATCTAGGGTTTGCTGTAGAGCGGCGAGGTACTGGCGGTCCTGGGAGCTCCTGCCTTCGCTCTGGCGGGAACGGGCGAAGCAGAGGGACGTCCACGATCGCCTGGGCCACCTCCACGACGAGCACGCCGGCTGGAACGAAGACGAGCAGAGGTAGACGGCGGCGACTGGCGGCAGGAGCTGGCGTCGGCGAGGAAGAAGGGGAAGAAGAGGGCCGGCTCGGGGTGGATCTGGCGATGCAGGAGAGCCGTGAGGAGGAGGGTAAGGCGAGAGGGAGGGAGAGGAGAGGCTGGTGGGCACGGGCAGGTAAAGGTGGTCTCGGCCCCTTCTCTCTTTTCCTTCTCAAGCACGTGCAGGTCGGGCTGGGGCAGGTAGGGCACGGCGGGGAGGCTGCAGGTGGACCAGGTCGGCGTGGTGGATGCAGGGTGGGGCTAGCACGCGATAGAGAAAAGAGAGAAAGAAGAGAGGTAGCTCGGGCTAGGTAGATGGGGTAGCTCGGGCTAGGGTTTGCTTAGGTTAGATAGAGGGTTAGGGTTAGCTGAGGTGGGCCAGGGAGAGAGAGGGGATCAGGTGGTGCTCATGGGAGAGAGAGAGATAGAGAGAGAGAGGAGAGATCAATGTTAGGGTTTAGTAGAATTAGGGTTAGGAGAAAATTAGATAGAGGAGCTAGGTTTAGATTTTATTAGGTATTTAGATTTTAATTTTTGTTTATGAGACCATACCAAGAAGGAAAATGGAGCTTGATCTAGCTTGAGCTAATGTGGAAGAGAAACAAGAAAGAAAGAGGAAGAAAAGAAATAGTTGGAAAGAGTCTCATATGATCATGCATGTAGAAAATAAAATAAAAGAAAGGGATGTGGGTAGTGATATGGGAATGGTGGAATGGAAGGAGATGGTTCACAAAGAAATAACCACTAAAGTCAAAGGCAAAAACCCATGGGATAAAAGGTGGTGGTACTTTTGCATGGCCCATGCAAAATAATAATGCCATGATTTATTTTGTGAAAACAATGATAATATGATGGCATTATTCTTATTCATTTCCCATAAGTGGAATAAAAGCCAAGCAAATGATAAGTAGGATTAGATCCACCACACCACATGAGCTAGGGTAAAATCAAAAGAAAAGAATTGCAAGCTCATGGACTAGTAGGATGGTGGAATTATAAAGTGGTGAAAAGAAAAGATAATGGAGGTAATTAAAAGATATGCCCCCAACTCAACTTGGGCATTTAGACAATATATCAATAACCAAAAACAATATCAAGAGGCAACTACAATTATAATGCATATGAGAGAATAACCAAAAGAAAATGGGTTTTATATGATGCTCAAATGCAAGGTGGCATGATGACATGAGCATGATATAATTATGATGCAACAATTATATATATGAAGTAGCCAATATCTTACTGGACCAAGTAGCATTACCATTGTTAGACAATTGGGATGCTACACCAGGCTATCTAAAATTATGAATATAAGACTGACTATCTCCTCGAGCAAACAGACACGCTAATAAATGGAAGCAGTTGTAAAGAGCAAGAAAAACCAATCACCGCGTCGAGAATTACCGATATATAGGTCTCATACAGTTTCTGAAGAATTACATGTTGATGAAGGGCTGATCTTGATCCTCAATTTCTCGCCGATTTGACCATAAGAGGTAAGCCGTAGGAGTGGCCGCTCATGTGCCTTCCTCTCTCCAACTCTCCGACGTCTCAGTGACCTTCCGTGATTAGGGAATGAAATTAGGGATTCACGGAGACTGGGCAAGGCGACACCTGACGGCGTCCTCAATTAATTACTTTCTTCTCAATGTATTTACGTTCCGGGTTTAGGTAAAGCTGAATTTTGTAAAAATCCACATGTATAAAAGGTATGATCTACAATTTAAATTCAATAGTGTTAAAATCGTCATATTTTGTATTGGACTTTCCGCCGGTCACCTTGTCACATCCCGCCCACAAATAAGCACTCGGGAAAAAGTGTGTCGCCCAACCAAACTTGGTGGGCTTGGGATCCTTAATCTTGAAAGGTTTTTGCTACTGCCTTAAGGATAAGATGGCTTTGTCTTGAGTGGGTGGATGATTCAAAAGCTTGGATTGGACTTGGAAACCCTTGCAATGAAAAAGACCGAACACTCTTTGCGGCGGCTATGGTTGTTTCGATTGGGAATGGAGAAAAGGCTAAGCTTTGTCTCTTATGTTTCAGAGAAGTAGCAAAACTTTTCCACATGGGAGGAAGCTTGGCAATAATACCTCCGGCCACAAACTTGTCCGGTAAGGTACACTTGAACTGCTTGAGTTCTTTGGCAAGTGATTGCATCTCATGAGCTTGCTCAATGACGGAGCGCTCATCAACCATCTTGTAGTCATAGAATTGCTCTAGGATATACAACTCAGTGCCAGCGTCCGAGACCCCAAACTTGGCCTCGAGCGCATCCCATGCGTCTTTGCCATTATCAAATGACATATATGGGTCAACAATATTGTCCCCAAGAATACTGAACAGAGCCGCCATAAACATGGTATCGGCTTTCTTAAAGACCGCTTCCTGCTCAGCAGAAAGATCTCCTTCAGATTTGTCAAGAGTGGAGCTATAGCAGTTTAGGTTTTTAAGCTAGAATTGCCTCGTGTACCATCTTTTAGAGTGCATACCATCAAACGAAGGTGGCCTAGTAGCCGCGGCTACACCAGTGAAATTCAGTTGCCTATAATCAGGTCTTTGGATTGATGAAAATATAAGCAATAATCCATATGATATAATCCGAATAATAAACTGATAAAATATGAGCATACATACAGTACCAAAACTAATCATGCAGATCAACAAAGTAGATGAACATATTACATCTAAATAGGATAAACCTATCACATCTACACCAAACGCTAGAATAAGAAACTCTAACAGAATCTGAAATAAGAAGTTCAGTATTACGTACGGTAGAGCAGCGGCAGCAGCAGCAGCCGCAGCGGTAGCAGCAGCAATAGCTGCAGTGGTGGTAGCAGCGTCGTCAGCCATGTCGTCGATGTAGAGGCTGCCGATGTCCAGGAAAAAGTCCTCGTCGGGGAAGAAGTCGTCCCTGATGGCGTTAGTAGTCGCGCGGAAGTGCTCCCCAAAAACCTGATCGCCCCTCACCCGTACAGGTTCAGAAGAAGGCAGGGTTCCGGAGGCCTAATGTCCCGATCTGCGGTGCACGCCGCAAGCCGGGATGGGGAAGACGAAGGCGGCGGCGCAATAGACTAGAAGGAGACGCGTGTGGTAAGCGATGTCGATTAGGTTTAACGCAACCGTTTATATAGAGCAAGTAAGGGAGACCGTGGGACTCAGCCCACGTTCGAGTCGGTAACAACCCGTCCCATAAAGATTGGAAACGGCTGACTCATTAAAGCGTTCGTTAATAACTCATAATTAATCCACGATTAATTTTTTCAACTAGCAAAAATAAAGCTCGGCTCGGCGAGATTCCCGCAACCCGCAACCCGTGGCGCGCTTGTCGTGACGAGGCGAGGCAGACGGCGTCGGAGGAGGAGTGCACGAGAGCTGCTCTTCTTCTCACACCTTAGTGAGTGGTGGAACAATGTAGTATATAAGGAGGTGTAACTCTCACTCAACTAGCAATGTGAGACTAAACTTTGGCACCACTTGCACATCCATATACTACCCTACACAAATGGGCCAAAGAAAATTTCAGAATTTGTCTAATGGACCAACAGCCCAAAACTCACCAAATTCCAACAAGAGAGGCGCTCCGGGGAGGCGAGCCAGCGGCAATGGAGGGGCTTGCCAGGGGGATACAGAAGACAATGGGTGCGGGGAAAGAAGATGGACCGGATCTGCGGCGGGTGCGGATGGCATGAATGGAAGAACGGGGCGGGGCGGTGTGCCGCCGGAGAAGAAGCAGGTGGTGGCGCCACTGGGGAGATGGAACACTAAGTCTACGACGGGAGCTCCTCCTTTGTTAAGTCTTTTAGTAAGATGGGGGCTGCAATTCGATCCACTTGACGTTGTCCTTGAACACTTGGAACCCTGTAGAGCCTTCTCTTCCTTGTCTCGGTATGCCCTGTCGTACTTCTTCACCCAATCCTCGAACCTAGCCTTCATGTCCTCCTTGTTGTGAGCAGCTACACAAGAAGACAAACATGTATGACAGTATGCGGTTCTAAAATGAAATGGGGCGGAGCTAACGATGAGGTGGAATCTGCCTGCAGGAACGTCATCATTGTTAGAAATTAGGGTTTGGAGCTAGTAGGCCTACCCTCTATTCTTCTGGCTTATCGGTGGTGCCGCTCACAATGCATATTGAAGCTAGCGGGTGAGACCTTTATATAGTGTCCAAGTTCCAGATATTTCTATCTGTTTCTAATTAGCACTCGTGACTAGTTAAACCAACCACAATCATTAACAGCCAGTTATCGAGCCTAATACTGTTAATCAATTAGGTCCCAACACACACGTCTGAATCATGTGCCAAGTTTTTAATTCAAAATCAAACTCGCAGGCTTTAACAACCGATAGAACTAATTCTACAGACAACCTGGCATTCCACTCTATCCTGTTCCCGGATATAATTCTAGCATATTCATATACACTGTATTCCAGTATAACCGTACCGGTTTCATTAAGTATATATTTTTTAAGTACAATTCCACATCAATTATTTCCTGTTATTTTCATGAATACTTCTGCATCAAGGTTTTGATTTCAGAGGTATAACAATGTAGTGCACGTATAAAATATTGCAAGCCATAAATTCCTACAATCATCTACGGCAAGGTGTGACGGATGGCCCGGAGGGACATGATTCCTTCCCCTCCTCCTCCTCGAGTGAGGGAACTGGATGCCGATTCAGATCAGGAGCACAGCGGAGTTTTCTCTGTCCACGGCTGGAGCTGTGGTGTGCGCAGAGAAATAAACGTACCTGGGGAAAACACTACCAAAACAGTCTTACGACTTTACATCTCGTGCTTATATGCAACACTAAAAAACAGAAAAGGAGATCGGTTACGATTCCAAAACGGAATACAGTCGACTTTCCTCTTCTTTTAATTTGTCCAGATACGTATGCAGATCGATCGCCCCTGTTATATATAGCTGCAACGACGAGTTCAAGCCCTCGATAATAAGCTTAGATCGAGATCGAGAAAATCGAAGGTCTCGGAACATGGGCAGTGGGGCGGTGACCGGGATGGACGACCTGGAGAGGCAGGAAATCCATGGCGATCTGGAGATGATGGAAAAGAAGAGGCTGGCCAAAATAGACCACGAAACCTGGTGCTTGGGCGGGGTGCTTTGCGTGGGCTTTTTGTGCGCGATTGTCCTGGGCTTGATCTTCCAGACTAACGCGCATTACTACGTGTCCGTGGACTCTGTCTCCCCCAGCATCGATCCGACGAAAGGACTCTCCTTCAACCTCACCCTCGGCGTCTCCTCCTGGAGCTACGGGGCCAAGGCATGCATCAAACCCGGCGCATATGTGGAGGTCTCCTACCATGGTGTTCAGCTCGCCGTAAGTGAAGCCGAGACAGAGACAGGGCGGCTCTGCGTTGGACCAATGAAGTCGGCTGATCAGCGCGTCACCGCTAGGGTGACCGGCGTGCCAGTGGGACAAGTGCTCGACAGACTCACGGCGGATATGAAAGAAAGGGTGGCGGTGTTCAATGTCACGTTGCACCTCCCAGCATGGTCCTATGGCTCGTCGGACTCGTACAATGGGGAGAGTTGTGTGTCGGAGTGCGGAGGCATGCCGGTTGGTGCCGCTACTGTGTGGTGCGTTGCCCCGGAACAGATGCCACCTAAGTTAGGACCCTAAACCCTTAATCGATCTTGTTGGTCTTTTATGTAATTTATTTTAGAGTAATATAGTTGCCTAGGTATGAAAACTTTCCTCTCATCATTTTTCAGTTCCAAATAATTTCTAGTTTATGGTTGCGTTGTGTACCGATCATCCGTATTTTGTTTCTTTGAATTACTGTTGTGAACTTAGCATTTGTTCATTGATTAGTATTTACCTAGTGACATTATTACATTGGCATGAATGTCTTTGTTCTATAGTTTATGTTCGGAATGCTGCTATTTTTAGTACCCCTCCGACACAAATTAGTTGACTTAGATTTGTCTAGATTTGATTTTATCTAGACATGATTTACTATTAGATACATCCCTATCTTAACAAATGTGAGTCAACTAATTTGGGTCGGAGGAGGGAGTATATTTAATTTGTTGCAATAAATAATATACGAGCTGACCTGGGCTATTCTACACATGTAAACACACAAAATAGATTGTTGACATGCGGAGAGGCCGCATTAAGTCCCGATTTACACACAAAACCACTGACTATATTAATTCAGTGTCCCGATTTACATAATGACAACGCAATAAGGTCAATATTACTTACCTTTTTACCGTGGCATTTAAACATGGGGAGATGTTGACCATGGCGGTGTTCGCCCCTGCTATTTTTCATTTTCGGGGTTGCCTCACAATGAACATGGAAATAAAGATACTCGAAAAAAACATCTCAGCCCATGCACAAAGGACTCGCCACCATCACATATTCACATTGATGGCACACTGGATGATATGGAAGCTCATGAACAGCTGCGTGTTTGACAATGCACAAACCTCCCTACCAATGCTGGTTTCCAAGATAAAGGAAGTGTATCTTTTTTCGATGTGCTTTAGCCAAATTTTTATGCAGTGTGGTTCGTTCTATTCTTTCTGTTGAGTGCCACCCTCCCCCAACTTTGCCGATATTTTTGCCACCGTTTGTAATTTACAGGACTAATGCACATTGTTTCGGTCTCCTATGGCGATTTACAGGGCATGTGATAGTAGGTACATATTTTAAGAGGCGGCAAAAAAATTCGACGTTTTCTTTATTTATGACCAATTTGTGGGATAATGCACACAACTTTTCGACTTCAGGGCGATTTTTGGGGCCTTGACCTTGACTACGTGGTTTGAGAGACGACACCAAAAACTCGTCGTTTTCTTATTTTACCACCTTTTTGTGGACTAGTTCATACATCATTGGGGTCCCTATAAATTTCAGGATCCCATGACATTTTATACACGGTTTAACAGGGTGGCACAAAAAAATGATCACTTTCTCGTTTTATGGCAATTTGTTGGGCTATAGTACACTGTTTTTTTTTTGGCTCCCGAGGCGGTTTTCACATGCCGTGACACTGAGAACATGGTTTGAGAGGAGGCTGCAAAAACCCAACGTTTTCTCGTGTTATGGACGTTTCTTGGGACATTGCACACTGCTTTTGGTCTGTTGGAAATTTAAGGAGCCCGTGATACTTGGTAGATGGTTTGACATGACGCGTCAAAAACTCGTCTTTTTCATGTTTTATGTCCTTTTTGTGGGCTTTTGCACATTGTTTCTTTCTCCCTGGGCGATTAGCAGGGCCTGTGATAGTAGGTACATGTTTTAAGAGGCAAAAAAACTAATTGTTTTCTCTTTTCTAGCTGTTTCGTGGGATATTGCATAGAGTTTTTGCGCCTCGGGGCGATTTTCAGGCCTTGAAACTGATTACATGGTTTGAGAGGGGGTGTCAAAAACTCATTATATTGATTTCTTGTATTGTTCGAGGCATAGCCTAGAATATTCTAAAAACACATTTTTAGCCTAGATATTCGGATGCCACTATATATGAAAGTACTGTATAGGAAAAAAATAAATTAAACAATGAATATGATGTTATAGTTTGATAACATTCATGGAATACCGTTTGCTTAGTATACAAAAAAATAGCCATGTAAATATCTAGTTTAGCATACAAAGGGAACATGTAATGATAACGAGCATTAAAGGAAAATTAGTATCAATTCAATAACATATATATTAACCAAATAAATCTTTGTTCACATAGTACTATATTACTCAATCGACCTAGTTATTTTCCCATTCTACTCATTTACTCCGGCAGAATGTTCACACCAACGAATCTTAGAGTTGATCTAGAAATACTTATTTATTAGTTTTTTGAGAAATAGCAAAAGCAACAAAAAATAAAAAATATATAAACAATATGTCTCAATAACAAAACGACATACAAGTTGATGTATAATAAATTAATAAAAGTAAAATAGTTTAGCATAAATAATTAAATATCACATACTATCAATCTTTATGTATACAATATCAAACACAAGACTAGAATAAGTTCATCCCCATATTGTTAGAGCGCACACAAATGTCATTTATTTCCTGCAAATTTATCCTACGTGTAGGATGATAGACGGGCTAGTTCTCTACGAGACGATTTCTTATTACTTCTTCACCACTAAACTAAAAAATTGTAGGAAAAATACTATTAAAAACATGTATTATTGCATTCATATAAAAACATGTATTCTGCATGAAGGGAGCTGCCGCCGACTCCACCAACGCAGCGCCTTGTGCATCCAAATCGCTGGCAGGTACGTTTCTTGCTGTGGCTGCTGCTTGTTTGCCACCCCATCGATTAGTGCGAGTTGTTTTCCTAGTGCCTAGATTGATCTTCTCATAATCTACAACATGAACACAAGAACAGTCAAAATACTATATTGGAACAAATTATACCTACTTAACAAATAGGGGAACTGTGCCATTAATCATTTCAGAACGCAAAACTATTTTATCACAATGTCTCGCAATTTGATGGGATTAGTAATATGCAACGAACCAATAATTTTAGGTGGTGATCACCAGCGCTAGCAGAACTGTTAGTCAGGGCAGGTTTGCAACGTTTCAACTTGTGAGTGCTAACCTACACCATTGCATTCCACTGCCCTGTATTCATATTCCACTGCCCGTTCTATTTTTTTATCCAAACCACTTGTTTAATGTCTACATATATGTAGGGCCCTATGGCGTTTTCTTTGAATTTAATTTCTATTGTAATACATTTATGGTCAGCTTGTTCCGTACCCCTGAGAGAGTGATGTCATTGATTTCGCCTTCTCACAGCCTCCGTCTGTGCTTCGTTAAGTCCCCCTGTGGAATCCCTCCCTCCCTCCCTCCCTCTACAAATGAGTCATGCATTTTGAGCTCATGAAGGTTCTCTGAATATTTTTGCCATGTGTTCAGCTAAGATCATGCGTGCATTTTGGTTTTCAAGGAGAAAGATGGCTGTTGTTTTCCTAGGGTGACCGGCGTGCCAGTGGGACAAGTGCTCGACAGACTCACGACGGATATGAAGGAAGGGGTGGTGGTGTTCAATGTCACGTTGCACCTCCCAGCATGGTCCTATGGCTCGTCGGACTCGTACAATGGGGAGAGTTGTGTGTCTGAGTGCAGAGGCATGCCTGTTGGTGCCTCTACTCTGTGGTGTGTTGCCCCGGAACAGATGCCACCCAAGTTAGGACCCTAAACCCTTAATTGATCTTGTTGCTATTTTCTATAGATTTATTTTAGAGTAATATATTTTTGTCTAGGTGATGAAAACTTTCCTCTCATGAAGGAAATGAAAACAGTGTGAGTCCATGCTTGAAGGAAATGAAAACAGTGTGATTTCGCTTTCTGGAACAGTGTGGTTTCAGTTATGCATTTCCTTTCAATCGAATTTATGCTTATATGCATGACCTACACAGTGCATTACTTTGCTAATAAGCTCTTCAAATATTTCTCATGTGACGTTTTCTTTTTACTGTTCACAACACGGTCCAGCTTTGCAAAACCAGTTAATAGGACAATGTTGGAAATGAGGATTGTGTTTTCTGAATGTTGTGATTTTCAGTTTTGAAAAATGTTAAACACCATATCTGGATATGGTATTCTTGTAAGGTATGCGTTCAGGTTCTTCTGGCATGTAAAGTATGTCTGGTTTTCTCTTCTCATGAACCACACATATGCTAACTTCTAGCTTCGGTTGTACATGGAACATATGTATCCTCCTTTACTGTGGACAAATATGGTACCATGGCCAGAATTTGCAAGCGTAGCTTAGTTCACAGTTCAAGCTGCTTCTGAATTTATTTCATGTGAGCATCTTTTGTCTATGTGTAAACTTGTAAAGCACGTGTGTTGGCTTAGTCTAGGTTTGGTCCACCTTTCGATAGGAATTTATTTCATGTAATAATTATGATCTATATAAAAAACTAAGTCAATGTTTGGTATATCATCGGATACAAAACTGAATTACACAAGATTTTACCACCCCTCTTATTCCTGATGTTACCAGCTCTTGGCTCTAATGCAGTTCAGTACTTTGGATATTGGAGTGAATGCATTGGCGTGCAATTCTATTGAGATTTTAGTGGTCACAAGCAAGCGACCTGTGGATTATGGATCACTTGTTTTGTTGATCAAGCATGTTCTGAACCATTTTTACTTGTCATACCGGCAAAAAGTTGTTTATTTAAAATTTCAAGCATCGGGTGACCGGCCACCACTGTGCCGACATCGGAACACCGAATGAGCTTTCCATCTCCCCTCAGGGAGGTAGTACCAACTTCTTTGTTAAACCTTCGTTCTAGAGTATAACTTTGGTGGTTTACGGTGCCCTCTATCTCTAATATTATTGGGGAATGTGTTGAAACTTTCTCTACCTTCTACCCACCACGGCCATACGGTCTGCATCAAAGTTCTGTTAAAGGGTATTGTCTTTTGGGCTTCTAATAACCTGTTTGTCTCGCATGAATCACAATGAAGCAAGGATCGAGATCTCTACCAGAACGGCCTTTATTTTGTTGGCCTATCTTTGTTAGTTGTAGCTATTTCCTCATCCACACATTTATCGATCGTTGTTAATTGTAGCTATTTACTATTTGAATCACTTCATTATTTGCTTGATTTATTAGTGCACTAACGTATTAGACAATGTGGCCGCCTGGGAGGTGATCTTTCAGATGGAAAATATTGTAAACGGCCACAACAAACACCGGTACATATGTATTTCAGGTGGTAACCTAAAGCTGTTATTACCTTACCATGGGATGAACTGTCTCTTCTAACAATGTCTCTTCTAACACAGTCAACATGATTCGGTGTCTCTTCTAACACAGTCAACATGATTCTCCAGCTGATTGTTGTATGCTCAAGATATTGGCGAGGAATTGTATGATCAACGTCCTCTCATGGTTGCATACATGGGTTAGAATTTCTTCTACTATTGGTAACCTGAACAAGGCTGGTCTAGTAGCATTCAGATATCAATATTCACGTGTACGGTGGCAATTGGTGATCGATATAGAAGTGTTATGGGTTCAGGTATGAAACTATGGTGGGTGCTAAGTTGGCTTAATTAATTTTTAGACACTTTTTTTATTTTACAATTTCCAAAGATGTAAAGAAACGGGTTCAGAAATTGTTTCACTTAGATATTTGAGGCATATATCTATGAGCAATCGTCCACGAAAACCTATAGATGGGACTGGGAAATTAACTAGGAGTGGTTACTACAATACATTAATCTCATATAAATTACATGCTTCAGAACTAGGGACCGACCTCCTAATAATTTAGTTAATGTCTCATGGTGCATTCCTTTATATGGAAACCTCTATCACCATGATCTTTGATGCATTACATCAGCAGTACCTAACAACACTAGCTAGAACCACAAATTTTGTAAGCACTTTAATTACTTATCTTGTTGTTGGTTCGATGTCTATATTCGTGGATTCTGTTCTTGATATCAGCAAATATTTTTCTATCTAGCAAGTGCATGTGCAAGATGACAAGGACACGGAGAACACAAAAGTTAATTACTTCGTCATATAATTTGAATGCATCTCTATTCACCTTGGTCGTACCTTCGTTTTCACTTCTAAGCATCTTGTTTTTTGTTGATGGTTGTGAGAAGGGGATGCACCGGGGACAAAGATAGATGGTCGATCCAAAGGGAGGAAGTGGAGTAAATATGTTCATTATTATCGACCTCCCTCGCCACAACGCTCACAGTCTTTATCCACTCTGCTCGGCTAGCAGATGGGTTTGGTGTTGCGGCAGAACATGGAGGATGGTGTAGGTTTATCTGGACGAGCGGATAAAAATGAGTAGCTCGTTTCCCATTGGGAATCCTAACTGATCGCCTGATTAGTTTAAACCTTAGGAAAACCAATCACTCGATCTATCTACTGTGTACGTGCCACCATAAAAAGAAAAAACAATCAATACATTATTTCAGTTATTACAAGAAGCTATAACATATTAATTTATCTCTCAAAAAAAAGTACTTCCTCCGACTTACTCAAATTTATCAAGATAAACGAATCTAGACAAATCTAAGTCAAATAATTTGTATACAAGAATCAGTACTATTTAACACTACGAAAAGAGGTACTCCAGGATCAACAAATATCCTCCTAGCTAGCCGAGCATTGCATCTTGATCGGGGGAATTGCATGGGGTAGCGCCTTTCGCCGATCCGGCTGCCCTTGCACTCCGACACCCATCTCACGGCGTACTGCGACGCAACCCGGCCCCGCCATACGACCCAGCCGGATTCATGTCTGTTGCGAGATCGTCTAGCACGTGCCCCACCGGCACATCGGTCGCCCTCGCCACGACGGGCAGCTCCACCGCCTTCCGTGGCTCGGCGCAGTGCCGCGTTTTCTCGGTCTCGCTGGCGGCTAGCTGCACGCCATGGTAGAACACCTCCATGTACATGCCAGGGTCGACACAAGCCTTGGCCCCGTAGCTCCGTGAGGCGACGCAGAGGGTGAGATTATTGAACGAGAGGCCCATGGTGGTCGGGTCAACGCCGGAGACGGAGTCTATGGCGACGGAGTAATGCACATGGGCACCGAGCTCGAGGTACTCGATCGGGCCGATGGTGCAGACGGTGATCACGAGGGTGACAGCCACGATGATGCACCAGCCGCAGCGATCTCTCTTGGCGGCCCTTGGTCTTTTTGGCCAGGATCTCCGGATCGGTCTCCCTCTCCATGCCGACGACCATCACCGGCAGCCCTGCCCATGTTGTGTAGGACGTGGATGGTTTTTAAGTTTTTTCGTGGATTGGATTCTGTTGCAACAGGAACGAGAATTCACTTTATCAACTTATCAACGTCAATTGTCCAACACGATCCAAGATCACGTCAAAGTCCAACAAGCCAGTCCCGTGTCGCCTGGGCGACCGGGCGGAAACCTAGCCCCGGCCGCCGCGCCCCCCCAGCCTTCTTCCCTTCCCCCGCCGTCGCCGGTAGCCACCGCAGGGAAAAGCCCCTGTGGTGCCGGCGGCGGCGGGCCCTCCTTTCCCCGGCGTGGCGTAGGTCTGGCGGGAGATCTAGGGCGGCGATGGTGCTCCTCGGGGACGGCGGCGAGCTCGGCTGGAGGTGGCTGGGCGATGGAGACGTCGGCAGTTGGCGGCATCGACGACACGCTCCACCCCTCGTGTCGCGGCGGCGGCGTTTTCCTCTGGCCTCTGGCGCGGGGGAGCAAGGCCGTGGCGGCGCGGCTCAGCTCTGCGGCGACAACGCACGGGTGCAGGCGGCTCTCGTGGTGGTAGGTATGTGGACGCACCCCCTATGCTCGGACGGCGGCGGCTTCGACTGAGGCGCATCAGTGCGGCGGCGGGGCTGTTCCAGGCCCGATTTGGACTAGATCTGGGCCTGTGGGCCCGTGGGGCCTGCGGGCTGATCTGGACCGGATCTTGGCTGATCGGCCTTGCCGCGGCATCCGGACGGCGAACACCTCTTGTGTTTGGGGGCAGATCCCCCTACCTGGGTTGCTTATGCGCCTGATGGAGACAGGAGGTCATGCTCAACCACCTCCACCATCTCGGCAGTCCTTCGGTGTGAGGTTGGCTGTGGCCTGGGTCTGAGCTCGTGGAAGCCGGGGCGGCGGCCCCGGAAGGTTGACCGCACGGGTGGCTTTGGCAAGCGTCGTGGCGGTGGTGATGGTCTTGCCCCTTGGCCACAAGGGTGGCAAGGAGTGGACAGCGGGAGACCTTGGTGGCGGCGGCGCTTCGGCTTTGGCTTCCCCCAGATCTTGTTCTGATGAGCGGGCTCGGAGGTAGCGGGTGTACCTGTAGTTGGCGTATGGGTAGGCTTTTCCGGGCGAAAGCCCCGCGTTTGACGCCAACGGCGGCGATTCCTGCGGGTATCGTAACCCTCCTGGGGGCGCCGTTGTGGGTACCTTCCGTGCGAGGGCTCCGGGTGAAAACCCTAGATCATTTCGGTCTCGCCGACGGCGGCGTGTTACGTCGTTACCCTCTTGGGGGCGTTGGCGTGGAGTTCCTTTCCCCTAGGCCTCGCCGCTCCCTCCGATGGCAAGTCTTGTTATCTTGTACTTTGTTGTTTACCTTTGATCTGCTTTGTAAGAGGGTTTTCTCATCACATTGTATCGATTCGGCCATGTGGCTTTATTTATAAAGCGGGGCGAAAGCCTACTTCGAGAGAGTACATTCACCCCAATTGAATGGAGGGGAGAGCTGCAAATTTCTCACCGTAGATAAAAGGATGCACACAGCCACTCAAATCCAAACATATAGACCGGAAAACATAAAAAAACAATACAAATAATCATCTCAGAAACTGCAAAGAGGCCTAAGGTGATGGATGACCAAATCATAGATTGCGTTTTCAGCCATCACTAGTAGAAACAAGGGCTTCGGTTCGGCCCCGATTCTAGGTCTAGTCCCTGGTGCGTTACGGGCCGGGAATAGTGCTAACACTAGTCCCGGTTCGTCCCGGCTCTAACGGCTAAGCGGCCAGGGAAGCTCTAGTCCCGGGTCGTTTTGGACCTCTAGTTCCGGTTCGTGATACGGCCCGGACCAAGAGGTCTCGCGCCAGCCAGCTGCACGCGCCAACCAGGTTCCGGACCTCTAGTTCTGGTTCGTAATACAAACCGGGACTAGAGGTCCATCACTAGTCCCGGCTCGTAATACAAACCGAGACTATTGGTTTCTCTATATAATTCAGTTTCGTTCGTGCTCGAGCCCATGGCCATTTTTTTCTCCAAGCAAGCCGAGTTCATGCCCATTTGTTCTCTAAAATTTGTCAAGATTTGTTGGCAACCCCTAAATCCAAGGTTTTGAAAGGTTAGCAAACTTAATCCTCTTATCTCTCATTGTTAGTTTAGCTCAATGCTTTAGAAGTAGAGAGGTGTTGCAACAGGAACGAGAATTTACTTTATCAACTTATCAACGTCAATAGTCCAACACGATCCAAACAATAAGTCAATTCCTTACCCTAATAAACACGAAATCACGTCAAAGTCCAACAAGCCAGTACATTCGCCCCAATTGACGGGAGGGGGGAGCCGCAAATTTCTCAGCATACACAATTCTATTATCGTGAAGGTTTTTTTTTCTCGATAAAAAGATAAAAAACAATAAAAAACAATACAAGTAAATCATCTCAGAAACTGCAAAGAGGCCTAAGGTGATAGAAGACCAAATCATAGATTGCGTTTTCAGCGCGTGCTCCAACCGAGTACCTTCACAAACAGACTGATGCTCCGCATGTCATACAGACGACCATGAACAGAGTGTTGCTATGCACCATTAGACAACATTTATGAGAGAAAAATTATTATCATTAAAAACCTTGTGATTTCTACAGTCTCAGCGACCAAATAATGGCAAGCGCTCCCACCCTAAAAAGTACTTTATACCTAGGATCCACACCATTTAGCCAATCTACGGATATTTTTGCAACGGGTATACGGTAGAACCTATATGGATGACCAACCATATGGATCTAGCAAAATTTTGCTCGAAGAATAAGCGTTTGATAGTCCCATCCTGATTTGTGGAACCGCACTTTTTACTTCCATGCCAATTGTGTTTCACAAGGTTTTTCCTTACTGAGGTTTACACCTCGACGAAGATACCACACAAAAACTTTATTTTTAGTGGAAGTTTCATCTTTTGTACTTTTTATTTTCCACTGGCACATTTGGCTAGACTAAATCTTTATACATGGAGTCCACATAGAATTTGCCACTCTCAAGTAGTTTCCATCGAAACTTGTCGGGCCCTTATGCCAAATGGACCAAAGCTATACGGTGTAGTGAACTCATGCGAATATACTAGCCTAGGACCAACGAGATCTCTTCTGAACATCACATTTGGTGGAAAGTTTACGACACCTTAGCGGCTGCATTTCTTCTGTGACAGATAATATTGTACAAAGCTGGATATCATTCTCAGAGCGTGGCGTTACCTAGCCATTTATCCTCTGAGAATCTATTTCCACGCCATCTTTAAGAGAGAACAAGCCATATGGAAAGAAGAATTTCTTCGTCGTCATTAGGCCAACACAAAAGTGTGAGTCACCTGGTTTACAATAAAATTGAGACAATGCACATGAGCTACTTTCTCCTTAGAAGAGTTTGCCACACCCTATCTTCATCAGAATCTTGAAAAGCCATTTACCTAGAAGGACGACAAAGCAGTTGTCATTCATTGATTGGACAATCTTCCTAGATAAGTCATCAGTCATATATTCCCAATATTTTTCCAAAACCTTCTGTCCATTAGTGACGTCGCAAAATATCAGAACAGTCATGAATAAGTGTCTCAACTGGAAAGAAGACGCCCATTGGAAAGAAGACGCCCATTGTATCGATTCATCAAAGAGATAATACCATTCTCGATCATTCCCAACCAAACCATGAGCTTGGCAAGCTCCTTTGAATGAATCATATAAGGTCCCACGATATGATCTCAAATCTTCAAAACATGTAGCGCCGGGTACAATATTCAGTAACATTCTCAAAAAATAGAGTTCCCTTGTTGTAGGATGACAATTATAAATCCGACCAATGGGAGGTCCAAACTTTGGCTTCCGCCTGTCCTCGGGATTTCTTCTTTTCCACCTTTTATTATGTCCTTCCCAAACCCACTTGGACGGAAATTCCAAATACGTTAAGGACCGGGCATCAGGGTATTGACGGTTGGCAGTAAACCACTCAGTTAGCATAGTCTTGTACTTGTTTGGGTTGCGTAAAACAGTAGCCAGATCGTCATTTTCACCAAAGATAACCCTGTTCATATTTGGGAGATGGACTACCAATCTCTGAACCGAAGGTTCTCAAACATGGATATCAAATGCAAACATACGCCAACAGGCCTCGCACGTGGAAAGATATCTGTAAGACGGAGAAGTAGAAAACATGTTAATATGAAGAAGTGAGCAAAAAAGAGAACAAACTGCCAGAAAGCACTAAAGCTAATTCTGGAACAAATTGAAAAGACAGTGTTAAGAAGCACCTGCATCTGGCGTACTCATCTATTTCATTGATGCCCGTTGATTCTGAATTCGAAGTGCGGTACATCGAACGCAAGCGTGCTCTAGCCATATCATGTCCTTTAGCAAGATACTCGAAGAGATACTTTAGCAGGTTGGTTTTATTGCACCATTCGACGTTAATATGGGCTTGGAACTTCTTCAACAATAACAAATTGTGCGGCACACTCCATTTGTTGTCTAAACGAATTCCACTCTTTGTAACAAAACGACCATTGTTCCGACGACGATATATGGGAAAACCAAAGCCATCAATTGTCGTCTCCTCGTTATAATCCTTAGGATAATGTTTAGAACAGACACCATTCTTCATGCAAGGAGATTGTGGATTGTACTCTCCACAGGGACCGTGCACCATAAACTCCTCCACGAGTGCGTACCCAAGAGGATCAGTTTTATAATCCGGTATTTCTGCTGAAATGTAAGAATCGATTGTAGCTGGTGTAGGATCTTCAGTCTTAGCGTTTAACCACACAAGAGAGTGTATATGAGGTAACCCTCTTTTCTGAAACTCAACGACGTATAAATCTGCATACCGTGTAGAACCATGTGTAAACAGAAAATAGAGTGACAAATGGAGAGTTACAATGAAGAAGGAGCATTAAAAAAAATATGGCTAGAATATAGAAGAACAGAGAGTCAAAGAAAACGAATATATTCAGGAATTATAAGCAGTTAGAGGAGCAAAAGAGGACCTACATGCGTGGACAGGACCAAAAAAAATTCCGTTCTGGACACCGGCACTGAATTCATTAATTTTAATCTTGAACACACGCGTGACAATATCCGGTCTGTCAGCGGATGTCTGACCAGGTTCCGTAAGCAACGCATCAACTATTTCATCCCACTTAGGATTACATGTGAAGGTAATGAAGAGATCAGGAGCTCCGTGAACACGGCAAATAGCCATTCCATCTTGATAATTCTGCACCATGTAGCGCGAGCTGCCGGTATAACTGGAATGTAGAATGTAGTCAATCCCAAGATTTTTTCCTGTCGAATTCCCTTCTCCAAGAGCATCAGATAAGCCCTGGTAACTCTCGGACCGGAGATTATCTTGATTCCAAAAATGATAACTAAGCCGACAGGATTCGACAGAGGAAAAAGAATCCACCTTAAGATGATGGCATAATCGACCACAACATGTAAACGGGTTAGGCTCTCCTCTTCGGTAGTGAAATCTATAACAATAATATTCAAGCATAGATACATCCTGTCGAGTACCAGTAGAAGCACCTTCAACGTCTTGGTACTTTATTCCAAGATGAAAACCTATTGAAGCATGAGGAAATAAAAGTGGATACTGAAGAGCCATAAGAGAAGGGTTAAGAGGAGACACACGCTGAAAATGGCCTGCATCTTTTTGAACAATAACATCAGATCTATTTGCTTCCACAGAAAAGTCGTCTACAATTAGAGCAGCTAGCTCAGAAGCGGCCGGAAGGGAATACCGATTCCCATGGTCCGCCCCCTCATGTCCGAACAATTGAATAGCAACATCAGGAGTCTCAGGGGAAAATAACCTTTGCTCAGCCATACGAAATGTTTGAACCAAAGAGTTGTATGTATTCAACATGATTCTAAGAGCATCAACAATATCATGGTCAGGCTCCTCTGTCCGCCGACGGCGACGCCGAAAAGCAGGGGCAATATTCTCATCCAAAACAGCATCAGATTGCACATTGCTTTCATGAGCATTTGATGAAACTGAAAATTGGCTGGAAATATTGCTTTCATTAGCATCAGAAGAAAATATATCCATTCTATGATCAACTTCATTCTGGGTGTCATAAATGTAAAGCTGGGCGAACTTTGGAACAGGATCATCACGAGGTGGAAGAAGAGAACCAATTTCATGACAAACTACTCCACATATCTTAAAACAATATGGACCAGACCCAACGTTCACACTCTTATCAACATGGACTCCAAGAGAAGTAAAAGCAAACATAGAGTTGTATTCACGAATCAGGCGCATAAAATGATTAGAGACAGGTCCACCGTCAAAATGAAGCAATTCAGACAGCGGAGACGGCCATTCAGGATAGATTGGAAGAGAAACTTATCCACCACGGCAGCATCGGGTGTTAACGACCCGCTTCTCTGTACTAAGCTTTGTACATCGCTCTTGATACCAGAAGCAAGCACCATAGTGACGACACAGATGATGAGGTGGACCATAATAAGATCTCCCAGGCCATGACCCTAAAATAAATATGAGAGTATCAACATGAAGAACACGCAAGAGAAAATGAATCAATACAACAGAAAGAGATATCACACAATGGATGACTCACGCTTAAGCAAAGCAACAAAATCTGCGGGTAGAGGCAGCTCCACATTACCAGGCTGGAAGCCCGCTCTGAGCAACGCACGGTGTTGACGTATGGAATTACGCATATGTCGATTTATACTTACTCTATGGCGAGGAACAAAAGGTGTAGCAGCTGCTAAACGTAAGAAAGCAGCTAATTCTCATTATTAGCAGCAAAAGAAAAGAGCAACAAATAGTAGAGAAAACAACAATAAACCTTAGACAATGATAAACAGTTGGAAAGAAATACCGAATAAGCCTGTACATTCCTTATGCAGACAGTTTTCAAGCCAATGTACCTGGAAGGCGCGAAGTCCGAACAGTAGGTAAATCACCCCTACGCAAACCAGTGGATGGCCCATCATGAATACCAGCAGAGTCGGACAAAATATCTCCTTGTATATACGTTAATCCAGAAGAATAAGCACGTGGGAAAGGAACCCACCGTGGCGACCCACCACATGACCGGGACACAGAACTAGAATTCATACAGAGACCATCATTGAAAGCAAACGGCCAACCAGCAGGATTTTCATCTTCGGAAGAATCGTCAGGCATAACTGCAAACAACACGGGATAGCAGATCAGTTAAGAATGCAGCTTCCCTTGTCGGGCCACCAAGTGAACCATATCAAATATGCACCAAAAGAGCAGGAGAGAAAAAAAGGCAACACACGAGGAGAAGAGCTTGCGCTGAAATAAGCAGGCCTTCCGATCGAATCCCTGGCATGTCTATTGGGAGAAACATCACCTGCAAGGAAGCAAGGAGGCACCAAAAACCACTCAGTAGAATGAAGAAGAGCAACATAGATCACAACACAAAGATAAAAATCGTTGTCGACAACATCCTGATTAGGAACAGTACCAGCTACATCATATAAAGGACGCTTTCCCAGCTGAATCTCCCTTCTCCGTGCAGTCTGCTCTTCAGAGAAAAAACCAGCAGGCAGCTCGTCAGCCGGCTCGGTAAATATGTCGTCAGTGGAAGCCCTGGAAGGACCAGGAAGGTCGTACCGCAATCCAATGGAAGAAGAATTGCAGCCAATAGGCCGAACGACTGTACCAGAAGGAAGTCACGTAGAAGCAGAAGAAAGAAAACCGCTAGGACGGCGGGCACGACCCCGGGACAAAGACCGAACAGGACGGGCACGGCCCCGGGACGACGACCGAGCAGGCCGACCACGTACAGGCGAACCAATGCCATGGCCGTGAGAAGGAGAAGGAAAATGAACGCCCAGAGCAGTACCATAGAGATGCGCATCAAAGACAGCCGGGTCCTCCTCCGAAACACGACGCCGACGTGACACCAAAGCAGGCAAAGGTGAAGCGGACCGGCCTCGCCGGCGAGAAACGTTGCCTGGGCGAATAGCATCGACAACAATGTCAGAGAGTACATGCACGGCCGGAAGCTGGTATTCAGCAGAGACCGTACCTTGTAGCACACGACGCCGCCGCGGCGCCGGGATAGGAGAATTGGAGACAGGTCGGCCGCGCCGTCGAGACGAAGCTGGCACATGCGAAGAAGGCACAACAACATGATGAGGAAGCAAAACCTGGGAAGGCGTCGTAGAGTCCACAAACCCAACAAACGGTCCATCCAAAGGTTCAGCAGGAGCAGGCTGCACCAACCGGTCAGAAGGAGTAGACAACGCGGAGGCATCAGTCGGCTGAGGCAGATAAGGCGGTGCAGATCGCTGCGAAGAAAAACAACCACGACCCCGTCCTTGGCGCCGGCGAGAAGCAGCGTACAAATCCGTAACATCCCGAAGGCCACGACGATGGCGCGGAGAAGGAACTGGCGGCGGAGGAAGAACATGGCCAGGGGCACGCGGAGATACAGGGGCGAACGGCATCCTAAAACCTTCGAGCATAGGAGGACACGCATGAGCAGACGCGGGGGCACAAAATTGAGCAACGAATGAGAAGAAATCGTGGGAGAGAAAGAAATACCTAGAAAGGGATCGGCCGGACGAAAAAAGGCAGGCGTAGATTTCGTCGACCCCTCCGTTGCGACGACGATGGAGAAAAAAGTAGAGCAGGAAGGGAAAACCAGAGGAGGCCACGTTCGATGGCGGAAACGGTACGTGGCGACCTGTAGTTACGCTGAATTTTACACGGAAGAAAAAAGGATCTATTAAAGTCGGGCGGAGCTAAATTCTTATTGGTGGAGAAGAGGAATCTACAGTAATAGAAAACCATAAGCGATAGCTGAGATTGCGTGATTCCCGCGCTGAGATTGCGCGGTTCCCGCCGTCTTTAATATATGTATGTATATATTCGCACTTCTTTTTTTCTTTGTATATTGAATTTTGTCCCATGAATGATATACCAAAATTAGCTTGGGCTATTCTACCCATGTAAACACACCAAATAGACAGCTGACGAAACCGGGTGACCATTAATTAAGAAACAGTAACAACCTGCTACGAGCCCCACAGCGATTTGATGCCTTCAGCCGTCGGATGACATCCAATCCAAGAGTTTGCGGTCCTGATCGCGAGTCTTGTAGCCTTTTCAATGCGCCAGCCTGAGCTTCCAAAGTTAACGGGCTGCTACTCCGAAGACCAATCAACGCGTTCTGTCATTAATTGGGCTATGAAATTGTTAACCGCTACGATGGCCCAGTTGGTAGTACATTGCGAGGTGGTATCCTGGCCCAAGTCGGCCTCCCGATAGCTTCTCTGTCCATAGCGACCAAATACATGCCGAGATCCGGTGGCGGCAGAATCAGGAGATACAGATCAGCCATCATCCCCTTCCGTTACTGTCTTAATGGTACGTGGCCGGTGGCGGCGGAAAGTTAGCTCTGCCGTTTCCCCTTGACCTCCTTTCGTTGCTGAGCTCCTCTATATAGGTGTGTCCTCGTTTATTTTTTCATCCGGATTTGACTCCTCGCTGAGTTCATTGCCCATAGTTCTGGGCTTTGCTATTTATATTTCAAGATCAGGATTTAGGAACTTGTGTGCACACTGGAGCCTGGAGGTAATCTCTCCATATGTTGGAGCTGGTCCATTTGTGGGAATGGCTTACAGCCAGATAAGCTTTGTCCCTCTTTCCATATTCATGTCTTTGATCTATCACATGTTTTCCTATTTGGTATCAAAATGTGTTCCATGAGAACACTCAAATGGAACCTGAGGTCGTTTGGCACTGAGGTATTCATTTTATTTATATTATGATTCAAAAAACATCCACATGTTTGGTTGCCACCGGAATTTGCAAATGACGGGCCTGAGATAGGAATCGGGTTTACACATTGGGATATTTCGATGAATTTGCCAAATGAAATGATAACCCGATTCCGTGCCAACCAAACAGTATAGGGATGGAATGGCAAAATGAATTCCAGGATTCTAGGCCCAAATGATGGATACCAAACGATCTTTCCTTTGCTTCCATCATATATATGTTTGATATGCTATGCTACACTCTATGTTCATGGTTGATCTGTAGCAGGTTATTCAACAATTCATGATTTTGAGGTACTCGGTCTTTCAGTCATATGTATTGCTATAGCATTTTCTTATCTGGACAACAGGTGAACAACGAATCCAGCTTATCAACTTCGGCGTCATGGTCGACCTCAGATACAGTTTTGATAAGGTTGTTGGGATACCTGCTTTCCTGTTGCGAGCAAATGCACAAGTCACGGTATTAAATATATTTTGACGGGTAGCTGTGTGATCAAACAATTTGTTCGGCGCACTACTGCACTTCAATATGGTCGTGAGGAGGCATGCTTGTTCCGGACCAAGGGTGGATCTTTAATATATGCACTGTTCAAGCTTCTATTCGAACCGCCATGAGTCTTTCGCACGGTCTTTCGGTTTTTTAACCCTTATTCTTTTCCTTTTGCTCGTTTTTTCGGTTGCGTGGCACGATTAGATTGTGTCTAGGCCTATCTATATAAGTGTTCCCATGCTTGAATCAATGAAATGCCAAGTAAGGTTGGACCTTTCCAAAAAAAACTATAATAGTGACCCTAAAATATTGTTGATACCATCCAGTTGTTAATCCTCTCGATAAATTATGTCTTGAATATGTTCGACTCTGAAATCTCATATAGCTATTTTGATTATCCTGACTTTTTTTAGACATCTATATATAGTTTCTAAGATGGGCGGACGCGGCAACGCGCTCATTTGTGGTCTAGTATTAATTAATTAGATTACCTAGTCGTCAACTTTTGCATTAGTGTCACATGAGCATGTACGTTTCCGAAAAGCAAAATAATAATGGGTGATGCAAAATTTTATGTTACATTTAAGTTAAAAAAACTGGAATGTGGACACTACATCCTATAGACATTTGAAATTTGAACCATTATTTTTATTTGTTAATCGAAGATTGTTTTGGTCATAATGGGGAAAGATGGAACTGCAGGTAGCTACTAATAATGACCTTTCATGAAATCTGTTCCCCCAAAATGAGAACTAAGTAGATCCAGGTGGTGGATTGAGAGGGTCTGTGTTTCCTCAGATGAACCTAGGTTTTATTTGGCTAGTCGTCACATGTTGGAGCCGGGCGTAGTTATTTATATACTAATTAAATCATGGTCATAAGTAATTATTTCGCATAAGTAAAGATTTATTGTTCCAGGAAATGGAACACATATATTATATCATAAACAGATTGCCACTCGGTGTTGGTCATGAGAATCTCGCTAGGACTCTGCCCTATACACAGCTCAAGGTAATCCTAAACCTACGGGATGATTGATAAGGAATTACTTTACGGAGGAACGTGGAAGTTGATGGTTGGTGCTAATCTGTTCTCCATCCATGATTTCATGGCTTGGATCGATCCTCCTCCTGTCCATCGTCATGTCCGTAGATGAATTCCTTAAGAAACGGTCCGTAGATGTAGCATTACTCCGCAGCTCACGCCTCCGCATGTCATGTCGTACTACTTCCTTGCCGCGTCCGTGACGGAGACCTCACAACGGACATGGAGAGTATCGTCGTCCGTGGCGTACCTTGCGAGCTCCTCCCTGGCCATGGACCAGACGCCGTACTTCCTCATGGGCCTGAAGGTGGCGGAGAAGCTGGCTGGCTCGCCGCCGTCGCCAGGGAGCAGAGTGAAGCGGACGGTGGCGCGCTCAGGCCGGTGTCTGCCGTGGGCTTTCAGCCCGAGTTTCAGATGCCGCCAGCTACATTGGGGTCCAACCAGACGTACTAGCTCTGCCCGGCTGCCGAAAAGCGGCCAGATTTGACAAGAACGCCGCGTCCGAGGTTCATGGTGTTCCTGTATCCCTTGATCGTGAACATGTAGGGATCGTCCGGGGTGGCGAACATCGGGGCACTTCTATCCTCTCGGACCACCACTGACGTTCTCATGACAGAGACCTCACAGTGGACATGGAGATAACCATCGTCGCCTACGTACCTGCAGGCGAGCTCCTCAATGTCGATGGATTCGCTCTCATCTTCCTGCATCGGTTCGAAGGTGCTAGTGTAGCTTACTGCTGGCTCGCCGCCATCGTGAGGGACCAGAGTGAAGCGGACAGTGGCGTAGTCGGGCCAGTGGTTGCTCCGGGATCTCAGGCCAAGCTTCAAAAATGCCTTGCGGCCGCCGGCGCTGGGGTAGAACCAGACGTGCCAGCTCTGTCCCGCTGCCCAAAAGCAGGCAGACCTCACCGGCGCGCCACCTCCGGCGAGTTGCTTGCTCTTGATCTTGAACAGGTAGGAGCCGGGGTTGTACACTTTGGTGACGACGGCCACGGTGGAGCTAGTAGTACCGTGGGTGCAGCCCATGGTCGTCGGCCTCGAAAAGCTTAGCTTAGACTAGCAGATCGGGTGAGCAGGTCTGTGGTTATACTACTAGTGTGGTCATCAACTGCCGAGTCAAAAAAAGAGTTCAACTCGGACTCAAATTCCCAGCTATAGTAGCTTGACTCTAAGCATTACATTCATGGAAAGTAACCACATCCATCGATACGTGACGGAACCGAATAAACCTTTCACATACCATACGGTCTATCCTGGGCCCTACTCCCTTAGTTTACATACTACTCCCTCCGTCCTAAAATAAGTGAAGTGGGTTTGTCTAGATTCGGATGTATCTAAACATGTTTTAGCATCTAGATCCATATGAATCTAGATAAACTCATGTCACTTATTTTGGGACGGAGGGAGTATATAAGACGATCTTAACTCCCTCAGGTTTTTTTGGAAATACACCCTCCGGAAGCCTAGTACGTATTTTGTTGTGCCTATTGATTTGACTCTCATGTGGATTATATAGAAATACACGGAGGGAGAGATTTGGAGTATACGAAGATGTATTCTGCCCGGAGAGAAGTGGACGCATGGATTTGAATTCTATCGTCTTATCGTCATTATTAATTGCGTCTCCGATGATCATGACCACCACCTAGGGGCGTCCTTCTTATGCCTATCTTTTCTCCCGTATCCACAACGGGGGTGTCGTGAACGCATTTGCTGATGCGGACGTTGTTGACTGTAGTTGTTGCTGTTGTGTAGCTATAGATGTGTTGTTGTTGGTGTCGATATCGAGGTATATGATCGTGATATAATCGTAGTCGAGGTTGGTGTGGTCGATGTTGTAGTCGTCGTAGTGGTGTGGCCACCAGTGCCGGAGGCATAGAAAATTACGCGGTTTTTTAAAAATTACATGTTTTTTTTCCATGGATGGGCTGCAGTTGTGGATATTTATGGAGGTACCGTCAGGGGCATTTTGCGGATGTCAGATAACGTGGTCATAAGTGAGACCATCAGTTTTGCCAGAAGTGGAGGAAGCTCATCTGGGACAAGTTTTGCCACCGCATGGGCGGTCATAAGGGCATCACAATTGGGACACTGGTTTGTCATTGCAGTCTTAGCCGTCAGACGCGGTTAATGTCGTCGTCGGTGTTAGCTTTGCGACAAGTAAATAATGAAGAACGAAAATAAAATCGCAGCAAGGGGGACACAGATTTTACGTGGAAAACCCTCTCCAACAAAGAGAGGGGAAAAACCACGGGCGCCAGCCAGCGAAACTTCACTATAACGGAGAGTGTTTACACAACGTCGGGGAGTTCACAGATGCAACTTATCCCAGCCGGCGGCTTACAAGAAGTATATATAGCGGTGGTAACCTAGGTCATCAACGACCCATTCCTTCGGCCCAAGCCTCCGGCGACGGGCCTCGCTCCGCTCCGTCAGAAGTTGGCCTCTACTTTGTAGAATTTGGATCAACATATAACAAACTCCACCTTGAGACAAATTCCTTCTTGTAGCATCAACAGTAATTATCTCCCTGAACAAACAAAGAAAACACCTTCGGCGCCAACAGCCACTTGGGCTAAGCAGTTATACCAACTAAGCTTGAGCATAGCTCAAACTTAGCAACAGGAACAGGCTTTGTCATCATATCAGCAGGATTATCATGAGTGCTTATCTTGCATACCTTCAGTGTACCTTGTGCAACAACATCACGGACATAATGGTACTTGATATCAATGTGCTTTGTTCTCTCATGAAACATCTGATCCTTAGTAAGGTAAATAGCACTTTGACTATCATAGAACAGGTTAATGCAAGAATCATCCTGACAAAGCTCAGCATACAAACCTTTCAACCAAACAGACTCTTTGCAAGCTTCAGCAACAGCCATATATTCTGCTTCGGTTGTAGATAAAGCAACAACTGGTTGCAGCGTTGCCTTCCAACTCACGGCACATCCACCTACCGTGAACACATAACCTGTGAGGGACCTCCTCTTATCCAAGTCGGCAGCAAAATCTGAATCCACATAGCCTGCGAGTCCCTCATCAGTCCTGCCAAACTTCAAGCAAGCGTTGGATGTGCCACGGAGGTACCTGAAAATCCACTGAATAACTTTCCAATGTTGTTTACCAGGATTAGCCATGTAACGACTCACCAAACTCATAGCATATGATAAATCAGGGCGAGAACAAACCATGGCATACATCAAGGAACCAATAATACTAGAATAAGGAACTCGAGACATGTACTCAATATCTTCATCAGAACTAGGACATTGCAATGCTGACAATTTAAAGTGAGGAGCAACATGAGTATTAACTGACTTTGCATCATGCATATTAAAACGTTGAAGAACTTTCTCAACGTAACTTTGCTGACTAAGAAACAATAACCTAGATTTTCTGTCCCGTTTAATTTCCATACCTAGGATTTTCTTAGCAGCACCAAGATCTTTCATCTCAAATTCACTACTTAGGTGTGCCTTCAAAGTAGTGATTTCTTTCATGCTCTTGGCAGCAATTAACATATCATCAACATATAACAGCAAATAAATAGGTGACCCATTAACAAACTTTATATAAACACAACTATCAAACTGAGATCTCTTAAAACCTTGTGAGATCATAAATGAATCAAACCTTTTATACCACTGTCTTGGAGATTGCTTCAAACCATAAAGCGATCTCTTCAATTTTCACACAAAATCCTCTTTTCCAGGAACTATGAACCCTTCAGGTTGGTCCATGTAAATCTCCTCCTCTAGTTCACCATGCAGAAAATCAGTCTTTACATCTAGCTGCTCAAGCTCAAGATCATGCATAGCAACAATACCAAAGAAAGTACGAATAGAGCTATGTTTCACAACCGGAGAGAAAACATCATTATAGTCAATACCTAGAATCTGGCTAAAACCTTTTGCTACTAACCTTGTCTTAAACCTTAGAGGCTCATTAGGAGACAAACCTTCCTTTCTCTTGTATATCCACTTACAGCAGACAACCTTCTTCTGTTTAGACAAGCGCACAACTTTCCATGTGCCATTCTTATCAAGCGATTGCATCTATTCTTGCATAGCAGAAACCCACTTCTCGCGGTCAATGGATGCAATAGCCTCATTGTATGTAGCAGGTTCAGTATCATGCTCCACCTGTCCAGCACAACTCAAAGCATAATGAACAAGATTACACTCTTCAATTAAACGACGAGGTGGAACTATGTTACGCCTCGGTCTATCAGCAGCAATAGATTCCTGTGGCTGCTGCAAAACAGTAGGTGAGTGCTGAACAACATCATCATCAATATTTTCCTCATGAGTATCATCAACAACAACATTATTATCAATAGTTTTCTGTAGGTGCTCCACCTGCACACGAACTCCCTCCTCTCCAATAGCAATAGGAGAGGGATCTGATGGCAAGCTGTCATGATACATAACGGATTCATTGAAAGCAACGTTTCTACGCTGTCAGAATTCTCCGGCGATGGGTCTCGCTCCGCTCCGTCAGAAGTTGGCCTCTACTTTGTAGAATTTGGACCAACATATAACAGTCGGGGTCGTGGACATAGCCATGCTGGTGTCCTACCATACAGTTGTAGTGTCAGATGATGTTGTGGATTGTATGTCAGCGGTGGCGGTGTGTTAATGAAAATTTTGATGAAAAACCATGTTGATGAAGACCTTGGCGATGGAGTATCAGCGATATCGCAGTGGGCGTGACATAGAGCATCTTTTGAAGACGTCTGTTGTAGCAACGTGTGTCGTTGCCTTGCTTGTATTTTGACGGTGTTGTAAGCTTAATGGTTTTTCTCGGTGCAGTCCGGCTTGAAGAAGTAGGTGTCGAGCAGGCTCGGTGCGGAGGTTGCCCTCCCGTGGTGGATGTTGCGAGCCGTCTGCATCCTAGGCCAAATTGTCTTTGCATGCGCGTGCATGGTGAAGTGGGCTCTGGAGGAGTCCCCGAGCACATGCATGGCTACATGCAGTCTCTGCGACCTCGGAGTTTGCACCAATTTTGCACCGACTTCTATCGGAGATTTGAGGGTCATGAGGATCTATGATTTGTTTTGCGGCTAACTGAATCTAATCTATAAATTTTAGAATTGAGATTTCCAAAATTGGATATAATCTAATCTAAGAACCGATATCACCTCTGGTTTTGATTGGGTGTTGCGCCCCGGGGAGAGGAGATCTACCTGGGGCGGCGCGATAGTGGTGGAAAAATCTAGGATCGATATCGTGAGGCAAACCACTCTAATACCATGTGGAAATTGTAGAGGCCTAGTATTTTTGTTGCGTGTCTTGATTTGACTCTCATGAGATTATATACAAATACACTCGCGGCTGATGACGATGCCGTGCCCGCCGCACCTAATGCATCAGCCATATCGTTGAAGATTGACCGAAACGAGCGGCTCCGGTGGATTTGGTGGAGGAGAGAGAAGAATATGTGAGGCACAAGGTTTCGCGAGGAAGAAGAAGGACTAGAGTAGGGATGGAGAAGAAAATGGGGTTTTTCCCTCTCATAGCCAATCTACACCGAGATTAGCGTTTAATGCGCCAAATTTCCACCACTAGTCGCGAAACGGGAGAGGAGGCTTCCTTGCGAAGCCTCCGCCGCCTCGATCTCCGCATTCACATTGAAACGGCACCTTGGTTCCATGCGATGTGGGACCCACCAACAGTCACGCTGACAGGATAATTGTTAGTGACGTCACAAGACCTGAAAAGTTGCCGGGATACGACACCAGACCCAATTTCGGCTCAGTTTGAATCGAGCATGGAAATTATGATGATATAATTCAGCAAGTCCGACTCACTCGTGACTCGGATCTTACACTTCTATTTTGAAGTTTCAGGAACCCTTTAAGATTTGGCATCCGAAGAATGATCAAGCTAGATGATAAAATCTGACTTTGGATCTTGGAGGCTTTCGGGAGCTACTGTTGGGGATATACTTTCCGGGTATATCCACGGTGATTCACTGATGTTACGATAATTACCACCATGCAAGATCATAGACAACACCGAGGCACGATGTTTGGTAACGCAGTTCGGCATACGCCTACTCTGCGGGGCATGCCTACGGGCGCTCCTCCCCAAGAAACTGCAACGGCCGCCCTATACACCGGCACAACTCGCCGGCGTCCCCTAGGAGCCTATTGCTATCAAATCATCATAGGTTACATCGTGTGGCACCCCTCACTTTATATGAGAGGCCTAGGATACAAGAGTCCGACTCTACTACTAATCATAACCTATCCACACATGACACAACTCCAAGTCCTAACGTAACTCAACTCATACATAATATTCGACATGAATACAACAACTGACCAGAGTGGCCCCCTTTCGGATTAGAGGTATGCTCCACAGGTGGCCCAGTTAGAAAGAGAAGTTGGAAGCTCATACGGCTACATGAAGACACAGAAGAGTTACCAACTTAGGCATGTAGGAATACTTATAGTACAAGATGTAATCTATACCGACTCTTTATCGTAGCCGGATAGGACTCTCCTGTAAACCCTAGGCCGGATGACTATATGAGCCACCCTAGGGAACAGTATTTAGGACACAACAAATCTCAACCCGCACAGACGAAACCAACCCTTATAATCCCGTGTTACTTCTGGCTCTACCGATATACTGGATTGCTAGCAGGAGTAGGATCTGACCACCGTAGCTGGATCTTAATCTGGATAAGCTTGTGCGCTCACCGTCTCGGACCACCGTACGTGTCACACCCCACCTTTTCCACGCCTCGAGTACCCCCTCATGGCGTACTTGTCTTTAATCCGACGACACGAGCGGTGCGCTGTCTTGTTGGTACTGTGTTGCACTGTCTCACGGTACACTGTCTCTTTTTAGGTACATTGCTTTTCTCCTTTTTAGCGCTCTATTTTCTACTTGTTCTTTACGTAAAAAAGATCGGAAAAAGATTACGCGAGCTAGCAGCTAGGAAGCAGATAGCTTGCACTGCCTGGCCTGCTAAGCAGAGTTGCTCGTCGTGCACTGCATAAGCAGCTAGTCAGCTTGGAGGTAGCGCGGGTTATTCCCGCGGGTGAACTTCTACACACCACGTGTCGGACTACCGTGCGGCGAGAAACGCGCGCTGCCGTGTGGCTTACTGGAGGGCGCGCTCCTGGTTCACCCCATTCAGATCAAAGCCGGCCCTTTGTGTCTTTTCTCTAAAAAAGGGAAAATCTGTAAGATCATCATGTAGTACTTAATTGTGGCTTCGTACCGTTCATAATTGAGTAGGATATTCTGCACTTTAATCCCCTCGATCCCAGACTCTACGCATGCATGGAAAGCATACTATTTTTGGAAATTCTGAAGTATTTCCCAATTAAGACCGATTAAAGAAAAGATCATTGCTTTTAAATGTAAAAATTGGTGGTAGCAGCTAGTTCGGTCTATATATATACACCCATATGTGTGCACAGCTACGTTTAGTATACTAGGAGAATACTACGTACTAGTACGATGGCGCTCAAGGACTACGAGTATGTCGGAGACTCTCACGACTCTTGCATCATTGCCATTTTCATAGCCTTCATCGTGGCGCTGCTGGTCGCCTTCTTTTTGGTGTACAAGAACTACACCTAGCTCTAGCTGGACATCCTCGTCGTCGTATCTGCCGGTGACCGGCGGACAGCCTGAGGTAGTCCATGCCATGACTTCGTCGATCGAGCATGTTCTTATTTCAGAATAATAGACAGTGTGTCTTTGTGTCGATCGAGTTTACTTTTAGAGTATTGGTACTGAATATATGTCACAAGTAATATATTTAGTTCTCAATACTTTCCTTTGCTCTACTTATTAATTTCTTTCAAAAGCGAGCGTACCCTCAAATTAACAGAAATTGTTATGCATTATTGTCATGACTTATGTTATATTCCTGGTTCATTATTATGTATATGTCTACGAAATTAAGATGTGATTTTTCTTCGAGGGTGCTCTTGGGAAATCATGGCCTCGTGTCGCACAATCACCACAAATCAACCATCTACGCGCATTTTCAAGCTATGCTTTCTATTATGGACAAATTAAGCAGCGGAAATTGTGAAATGTAAGGAACAAAATGCCGCGTTTGTCATAATAAACTATTTGTTTTGTATTAGAGGTCCTTTCCTCGCTAAGAAACATGTCTAACCGGTGATTCACAAAAAGAAAAGCTTTGTATGTGGCTTGTACTCCTTTAATCGCATGCTTTTTTCCTACAATTTTTGCAAACCACTTTTTTATGCTGGAGAAACCCATCTCAAAATGAGAAGTATGGTAAGATGCTAAGAAAATCTGGCATAGTCAAAGATCTGCCAGAGAACACTTGGACTGCTCCTCCACAGGGATGGACAAAACTTAACACTGGCGGCCCCTTCAGCAACCACACACTGAGTCGAACCTCACAAAAGTCATTATCGAGACCGATTGTTTGTTAGTGGCCCAAGCCCTTACCTCAAAACAGTTGGATAGATCAGGACTCTAAGACACTTACGAGGACGAAAAATTGGTTCTAACAAGCTTTCAAGAACACTCGATTATACAGACTAGGAGAGAGAGCAACAAAATGGCCGGCGCCATAGCAAAACAAGATAGAACCACTAACTACAGATTCCCTGATTACTCCATTCCCTCTCATGTGATGGAGCTTGCATCAAATGATTGTAATCCTTTGAATTTGGGAAAATAAAGCTCTCTCTTTCTCTCAAAAAAAATTCTGGCACAATATAAATTTTACTGCAACAAAGAATTTGGGAAAATTGTCTGGCAAAATGTGGCTACCAACCAAACACTTGTTCTGGTAGTTTTAGGCTGTTGTCATGGTCTTTTTAGTAATATTCTAAACAAATAAATATTAAAAATATTTTTCTTCGAAGAAACTAGCTAAACATATTTTTAAATATATTATAATTCCCACAAATAATAAATCATAATAATATCAAATTGATATCTTGTAGTTTGATTTTCCATATATATAAATGGTTGAGTGGCACATATCTAAACGCTAATTGCATTACAAATTAAAGTCAGATATGTCTCTTAACATGCATATATAAGTGCTCTACCATTTGAGCTACATCCCCATACAATAATCTTAGCATTATCTATTTATTAAAATGGTAATATCTTACGAGGGGGAAACACAAGTGGTTTACCCGTTTAAACACAAAGGTAATCAAGTGCTGCCCATCCAACTAAACAGAAAAACTTGGCAAAACGTTTCCCCTACTAGCAGCAGAAATCATACTAAGGTGGTCTGCCATGGCGGGTGCGGCCTTAAGTAAACTGGTTGGATCATGGGCACTTTGGTTTTCCGTTCTTGGAGTTGACCATGTTGGCGTAGCAGGGGCACTGGCTGCGGGTGTCCTGCCCGGTGCCGGGAGGGACGCAGTTGCACTTGCCGCAGCACATGTTGCACAGCTTGTTGCACATGCTGTTCTTCCAGTTCCTGCCGCACCGCGTCTGGCACGCCGACGCGCAGTCTGCAATATATATATATATATATATATATATATATATATATATATATATAGTTGGCTCATCATTTGGAGTTCATTCAGAGATCCATGCTGTTATCCGATAATCTGTTCTCCCCAAGCACTTGTTGCACATGCTGGTCGAGAAGAGAACACAATCATGCATCAACATACGTACCTATCTTGATCTCCCCAAGCAGAGACCTCTGGCCGCCACCCATCACCTGCATATAAATACATATATATGTAGAATTGAGGGCACCTGTAAGGCATTCCATTCCTTTTCCAAGGCGTTTTCTTCAGGCCACAATAATCTGTTTACCGAGGAGGAGGAATCGTGGGTGGCCTGCGCGACCACGACGACGAGGAGAAGGACGACGGCGAGGAAATGCTTGAAGAACGCCATGGATGAGAGGTGGTTACACAGTGACCTTAGCAAATGTCAAGGAGAGGCGTTCTCAGGCTGCCTAAAAATACATTGATATATGGAGCTAGCATTTAGCCAAAGAGCTTTGTCTCCGGTGGTCGCGGTAGAGCCCCAAAACGGTAGGTTTATCTGGCTGCCTCACGTCTATTTTTCCTCTTTCACATGCTGCAAGCACCGTATTATGTACAACGTCATGTACTAAACCTGACACATGGTGTGAAAAGCTTGAGTAAATAAAAACGCAGCAGATGTTCGTTGTATAAGCAACGCATCCCAGAGACAGAGCGAAAGGGAGGAGATAACGAGCAAGATTTTATTAGTTGGACGCTCGAGTTTGGTCAGCAGCTCAATTAGGCAGATCCATGTACTACCTAATACCACATCTATATCTATATCTATATCTATATCTATCTATCTATATTATAATTTGTCTTGAGGTAGGTCCGTCCGCCACAAATTTTGGTTCCGATTTTCCCCGAACGATTTTACCCTTACATGTTGAAAAATAGTTCAGCCACTGCCACCGCCAAGTGACCGCTATAGGTGTTCCCGTCATCGGCGGCGCCAGGGGTATGCCCCTGTATGCCCAGGCATACCAATATATTTCGGCCCAAATTTTTTATTAGGCCCAACTGCCCAAGCCCATGGACACAGCCTGACAGCCAACGAGTCAAGGGCTGATCGATTCGCTCCCATCGCTCGTATCGTTCCCAGGCGAAAAACACAGGCGACGGACACATGCGGGCTTGGCGAACCCTAGGCGCCAGGCAGGCGGCGGCGACGGGCAAGGGGCGGCCGGCGACGGCGGCGACCGCCTCACCGGCGACCGGCGATCTGCGAGTCCTCCTGACCAGTGAGCCTCTCGATTCTTGCATCTTATGCTGCTGCTCTTCCCCATTCCGATTTAGGTATTTAGGAATTCGAAGTTGTCTACTAAATTCGAAGTTGCCTGCAGCAAACTAGTATTTTAGGTATTTAGGACATTTGTCTACTGAACTAGCATTTGTTCATTTCTGAATTAGTTGATAGAAAATCAGACTAGGCCATTTGTTCATTTCTGAATTTTGCCATTGTTTTGGTTGTTATGTAGATGAAGAAAAAGAATGGTGCTGGGCCTGCTGGAAGCAGCATATATGCAATGTGGAATAAAGCTTCAAAAGCAAAGAAGATAGATGAAACATCCACACCAAATCAGATTGTTGTTGAATCAAGTGCTTCTCATGATGAGGTTGAGAATAATCTTCAGTTGGCGCTAGTGCAAACACCGGATGAAGAACATGAACCGGACAACAATGCCGGAAACCCAACCCCAATTGTGGAAGATGATTTGTCAACTGATGAAGATGATGAAGCAACACAAGCAGATTTGCAGGCCCTCAAACATGACCCTGGCAAGCGAATTCCGATATCGAGATATGATGTCAATAACCAAGATAGAGTAAGAAGTAGATACATTGAGATGGGGCCATGCCAACCAAAGAAGCACAAGTTTAAGGTAACAGTGAAGAGTGGAAAAGATCGCCGCTTTTACCCTGGTTGGTTTGCAGAGTTTCCATGGATTGAGTATAGTGTGGAAAAGGATGCTGCCTTCTGCTTTGTTTGCTATTTGTTCAAGGATAAAACAAAATGTCCTGGTGGAGATTCATTTGTGAAGGATGATTTTAGGAACTGGAACTTGAAGCAGAGATTGGTGAGACATGAAGGTGGTGTTGGCAGTGCTCATGCTGAAGCCCAGGAGAAATTTGATATGTTCTGTACACCAAGAGCATCAATCCGAGCGTCTCTTTCTTCAAGCAACTCACAATACAAGGCTTCGTATTTGCAGCATTTGACATGGACACTCAAGTGTTCGAGGTTTCTATTGCATCAAGGCTTGGCATTTAGAGGACACGATGAAAGTGAAGGTTCACTAAATAAAGGAAATTTCCTTGAGCTCCTAAATTGGCTTGCAGGAAATTTTGAAGAGGTTAACAAGGTGGTTCTCAACAATGCTCCACAGAATTGCAGGATGATTCACCATGACATACAACATGAGTTGATCAAATGTTGTGCGCGGGAGACTACTAAACTACTCATTGAAGAACTTGATGGTGGTCATTTTGCAATACTTGCAGACGAGTCCAGTGATGTGTATCAGAATGAGTAGTTGGCTGTTTGCTTGCGCTATGTTGATAAGAAATGAAGGGCAGTTGTAAGATTACTTGGTCTTGCTCATGTTGAAGACACTACCTCTTTGACACTTAAAGATGCAATTCAACAAATGCTTATGGAGTACAACTTCACATTTGCCATGGCCCGTGGGCAAGGCTATGACAGAGCTAGCAACATGAAAGGTAATGCCAATGGTCTGAAAAAACTAATTATGGACGAGTCTCCTTCAGCCTATTATGTGCATTGCTTTTCACATCAACTACAGCTAACTCTTGTAGCTGTTGCTAAGGAGAGTGGAGATTGTACTTGGTTCTTTCAGCAGCTTGCACACTTGTTAACTGCTCTTGGTATGTCTTGCAAAAAGATGAGGATGATTCGGATTGCTCAAGAAGAGGAACGGATTGATGCACTGGATTTGGAAGAAGTGCAAACAGGGACTGGGCAAAATCAGGAAATGGGTTTGGGAAGGCCATGTGATACACGTTGGGGCTCTCACTTCAGGACAGTGAACCGTGTACTCTCTCTATAGTTGAGCTTTCAGTTATGCTTGTGGAGACAAATATGCATGCCCAGTATTTCATTGTTTACAAGATCCTTAAATTGGTACTGATTTTGCCAGTAGCTACTGCCAGTGTTGAAAGGGTATTCTCCTCAATGAATTATCTGAAGAATAAGCTAAGAAACAAGATGGGTGATGACTACTTGAACAATTGCATGGTTACATTTGTTGAGAGAGAATTATTCAATCAAGTGAAGGATGAGGATGTGATCAATCTCTTCCAAAAGGCAACCGCAAAGTTATATTGTAAGAGGTACAACCTCTTTCTATTAGAATTTGTTGTTATACTTTGATTTCAATGGATTTATGCACTTTAGTATTATGTATTGTACTGGAATAATTGTTATAGTCCTACTGAATTTACTGTCGTACTGAAAATATAGTCATATGTCTTATATATATGCATTTGTTTGTGTTTTTCTGTGCTTTGAGAAAATTATAGGCGTTTGCTCCTGTTTTTGTATGATTTAAAAAAAATTGGCCTGTGGGAATACCCACCAGCCAATTCCTGGTGCCGCCACGGGTTCCCGTGCCCCTCCGCTGCCCTTATCGTCACCGCACGGATCCTCCCTCTTGGCACAACGACGTGTCGTCGCATGGGACGGTGGCCAAGCAAAGGTGGAGATGCTGCACGACTCCATGTGCACGCCACTGCAGTCTCACGGGACGGCAGCCAAAGCAGAGGCGGCGATGCTATAGGACTCCATGCGCACGTAAGTGCTGTCTCACGGGACAGCGGCCAAAGTGAAAGGCGGCGATGTTGTAGGACTCCATCCGCACGTCACTACGTCACTACAGTCTCATGGGACGGCAGCCAAAGCAGAGGCGGCGATGATGTAGGACTCCATGCGCACGTCACTGCAGTCTTACGGGATGGCGGGCAAGCAGAGGCGGCGATGCTGCAGGACTCCATGCGCACGTCACTGCAGTCTCACAGGACGGCGGGCAAGGAGAGGCGGCGATGCTGCAGGACTCCATGCGCACGTCACCGCAGTATCACGGGACGGCGGGCAAGGAGAGGCGGGGACGCTGCAGGACTCCATACACGCGTTGTTGTACGACTCCATTTTTGACGGGTCGTCGCATGGGAGTGAAGTACGCGACATGGTGAGGAGCTTCACCGGCTTTGGTAGCCAAGCACATGCGGGGATGCTGCAGGACTCCATGCGCATGTCGTTGCACAACTCTGCACCCGACGGGTCTCCGCACGACAGTGAAGCATGAGACACAGTGAGGAGGTTGACAGACCGGAGCTGCAGGGGCACACGACCTCGCGCAGAAAGAGGCGGAGCCAACTAAGCGTGGAGGTGAAGCCGCTCCTCAACTATGCTACACCCGGCCATCGCTATGGACCTTCAATTTAGCGCTCCCCTGCTTGAGGTACCGTCGTCATCTCCAATGGAGTCGTCCCCCATCCTCCCCCCCATGTCCCCTTGGCGTCCGTGAAGGAGATATATCCTAGAGGCAAATGATAAATGGATTTTATGATCATATCTCAATTGTAATAGTTTCATATTGTGTTATAACTGTATCGAGCGAAAACACCGATACAGGTGCGATATGAAACATACCAAGTCCCTAATAGCCTCTATTTATACTAGTTCGTTGAGCAGCCGATCATGGAGCATTTATGCTAGTTCACAAGGGAGTATAATGATATGATGGACATTACCCAAAGATAGTTATTGCGACACGATCGAGTCATATGGTTCATCATTGCAATAGTTAGAAATGTAGTATCCTTCTTTGATGGCATCGACAAACTGGGTGGCCATAATGGTGTGTTTCAGGTATTCCGTAGGAATAGTTGAGGCCTATCTATCAAGATCAGAATTTTTTCACCCGCGTGATGGAAGACACACATGGTCGACTTGGTGAGATTGCATCCATAATGTTGCAACATGTGACTTGGTCGCGGGGATAGAATATCACGACAACAAGTGAAACAGAACTTGTCGATAATGAGATTAAACAAGGTATATGATACCGATGATCAGATCTCGTACAAGTCGTATCGAAGAAACAAAGGAAATTGGACTGGACGTTTACGGTCAAATGACATTACATCGTGGAATACACAGGGGTTATTATGGGAATCTCTGTAACGCTAATTGACATGGGTATGACTACTCAGGTTCTCGTGATTAGCTACCCCGGTTACATGATGGCTCATAGCCCACAAAGCCCAAGAAGAAGGCCCAGGAAGCATCCCACGGAAAGCATAGTTTCCTAGATAAGGAAATAGAAACCGACATTATATTAGTGTTGTAATTATAAGATTATAACCTATGCGTATACGGCACCAGGACCCAGCCTATTATATAGGCTGGGAGGAGCCAACGCAGAGGCACCGAAAAAGCCTTGAGTTATTTGTAATTGATTTGACCATAATCAATCAGACGACTTCAACTCCCTTATTTGTCTGATTAGCCGGTGAAATCCCCAGCGTTCTCTTTTCCACGAAACCCTAAGTCCATAACCGTGGACATTGCCGAGGTTACCCCTAGTCAATTGGTGTTGTCTATGGGAAATATGGACATTAGAGCCATGGATTCGGTGACCCCCTCTCCATCAAGCAATAATCCAATGGTAGCGGCGGATCCACGCCTACCCACCCCTGTTTCGGTTTCCGTCAGCTTCAGCAGCGGATCCGATCTCATCATCAGGAGTTTCCACTTCCAGGTGGAGGAACCCGAAAACTTTTGCCTACCGACTGAGATATCTTCGGGCCCATCGGTCATAACAGCAACGCCTACGTCGATACCTACATCCTCTATTAGCTCATCAGTAGAAATTGTGCCACAGCCAGCAAACGGCAGGGATAAATCAGAAAACTCCACAGATTTGGGGGATCTGGCTGATCTACGTAATGGCCTCTCCTTCGGATCAGATACCCAATTAACGCCACCACGTGGCCCGAGTCCAGCAAACATTGAACCCAAAGAAAGTAGCAAAAAGTATAGACTTCGGAATTAGGATGGACAAAATTTACCCAGAAAAGAAACCAAGGGATTTCACTGATCTCTGAAACAGTGTCTCCCACGGATTACATGACGATGCCAATAGCTCATATAACGCACCATCAAGTGTGTGTCATCCTCGGGGAAACATCGACACCACGAGACTCCAATGGTAAACCTATCCTTGATACCAATGACATTTTATCAGATGATAATGCAGGAAACCATGGAAGCGAACAAGACCAACCCAACAATCATGACACACAAGGAAGATAAGGAACATGCGACGACAAATGGCTAACTCTACGATTATCCGCGGAAACATGGAAAATCGAAAGAGACGCAGTTTCAGGAGCAGTTCCCATGATAGCAGAAGCAACGCATGAGGACCTCATGGCATGCCAGTACGAACTCCACCACAAGAAGAGGAATTTCCTTAGGATGCAAAGACAACTCGACGAAATAAAAAGGCTAGCCGACAAATCTAGCCTCAGACAGACGCAACTAAGCTCTACCCGAGGATTAGGAAGCATAACAGGAGGCGCACCACTGAGAATAGGAACTTCGTGGCTACAAAATACCCCTGAAGCAGAAAGAAACCAGATGGCCCAAAACCTCGATCTATCATTTATGTCGGTAGACCAAGAGAGACACATAAGAGAAAAAACAGCGCATGCCAAGTCGTTGGGGTAACACACTTATGGGTACGATGACGCTAGGATATCATTTTGTAAGATGGAATCATAGATGCGAGAGAAATCAAAATCGTTCCAAAGAGATCCGAAGTTGTTCGGAGGAAGAAAGAAAGAAAAAGATCAAAAGGTGTTTCGGAAAAATGTCAATTTAAAATATGAATTTATTATATATTAATTGTGAATTAATATATATTCACTAAATATTTAAATTATTATTTGAGGGAAAACTTCCTCAATATGGCCCAAACCCGAGAGGGATTTGGGCCAGGAGGAAGCCACCCGAAAAAGGGACAGCAATAACAGCACAACCGCTGCATGTGGGCCAAGCGGCCCAATAGGCGAGCGGGTGCGAAATGGTGTGCGCGGGGCGATAGATAACCAGTCGTCGCTGTTGGGTTCGCAGCATAGAAAACAAAAAAATTCCTACGATGAGAACTACACGCCAAGATCTATCTACTAGGTACAAAGCAACGGATGGACATACATCCAACGAGAACTTACCCTCGAAGATAACGAGTTTTGTTAACGAGTAGGAACTCGTGGTTGATGTAGTCGTACACTTGCCGATCTCAAGATCGTGAGGAAGTCCGAGCGCCGCAACTCAGCAGCGCATCCGTCCTCGCACACACGTTCAAGCCACCGGACAACCTCCACCTCCTCGCTCCAGCGATCTAGCGGAAGCAGCAACTCCTTCCAGACGAAATGCCACCGGGAACATGTATCTCGCTAATCCGAGACCATGGGGGAATAATTCTAGAGGGGGAGAGAGATCCTTCACAAGGAGGTGTGTGGATGAAGGAGGAAGAGGGGGGCCTTTTATAGGAGGAGGGGGTGCCCCTCCTTCATGGCCGGCGCATGGAGGAGGTGCCTCTTCACCTCCTCCATTCATGTGGTGGTAACCCCTCCATATTAAAATGCCTCTTCACATTCCCTTTTAGAGTCTCCACTTTAAATGCATTAAATTTCTCCAAATTTAATGCTCTCTCATTTAATAAAACTCTTTTATTAATTTTATTCAGAATTTTATTAATTACTTTAATTAACAAACATTCACATAAAACCCCTTGCAATATTTCAATATCACATGCAGAACCACTTTCTGCAATTTCACCAGAAACAATTTGCGGTTTCTATCGAAACAATTCCTGCGCTTTGCAATTCTTTCGTCTGAAACATATGTGCTCCAAAATGGTGTCCGGTAACTCTTAAGTGTGTCACCCTACGGTTCGCGAATAATGCAGACATGATCGAGACCCCTCTCCGATCAATAATCAGCAGCGTGACCTGGAGATCCGTACTGACTCCTACACATTCAACGATGACTTCTGTGATCGTGGGAACCTTTAACGCTAGTAACTAAATCCCTTTGTCTCGCGATATATTACATGTCCGAGATTCGATCATCGGTATCCAAATACCTAGTTTGATCTCGTTACCGACATGCACTCTTTTCTTGTTCCCGTGATATAACATTCTAGTGATCACATCACTTGCTTGCAAGCTATCTCAATGTGATATCACCGAGAGGGCCCAGAGTATATCTATCCGTCATCGGGATTGACAAATTTCACTCTTGATCCATGAGCCTCAACATAACACCTTCGTAGCACTGAACCCATCTTTATAGTCACCCTGTTACAGTGTGACGTTTGATGTTATCAAGATACTCTTCCGGTGTTAGCAATTAACATGATCTCATGGTCTAAGGATAAATATTACTTCGTATAGTGTTATAGCAATATAAACATAATGACTTTGATTGTAATGCTATACTTCGGATGAATGTTCATCACATCATTCAACTAATGTTGTGACCTTGTTATTAACAACATCCAATGTCTATGATTAGGAAACCTTGAACATCTTGTTAATCAACAAGCTAGTCTATAAGAGAGGCATAACTAGGAACCCTTTTTGTTTATTAAACACACATGTATTGATGTTTCCTATCAATACAATTATAGAATGCAAAATAAACATTTATCATAAACATGGAATAAGATAATAACCACTTTATTATTGCCTCTCGGGCATATTCCCTTCAGTCTCCCACTTGCACTAGAGTCAATAATCTAGTTTGAAAAACTTTGCGTATTGAACACCTATGGCTTTCTGGTGTTGCATATACGCGATTGCTAGTGGTTAACATAATCTCCGGATCTGACAGTTTCAGATCCGTGTGTATTTGCATGTCTTTGCGTCTCTACGCATCACTCATTCTCAAATGAGATGGCATTGTATAAATTTGGTCCTTTGGTGAGACCTTTAGTTCGTTCGGGTTAAAATATATTGATATTATTGTCACACAATATATCTTCATAGTATTAGCCCACTTTGAACCACACTTAGTTTGGTAACAAACTACTTAACACAAATGCCCTCCTTAGCTGCTACTATAGCAGTTATATACTTAGCCTTTTGTTGTAGTATCCGTCACAATGTCTCAACTTTGGAACTCATCCAAATCCATCATGAAACATCCTTTCCATTACATTGTGCCACCCATAGTCTAAATTGAGATAAATTTAATTTGTATCTTGTGACAAAAATAGTATCAATGTAACACTTTACAATGAATTACCTTTAACTATTTGTCACTTATACATGATATATTCTTAGTTCGTCCAAAGCTCATAAGAATATCTTTACTATCGTCCAATGATCAACTTATGAATCATTCTGGTATGTGCTCATAACATTTAGAGCATAGGACATTTTGGATATATACATATCATGGTATAATCGATCAAAATCTTCATGTGATTTTACTCACCAAGTGTAGAAACACTTGAATTTTGATACAATCCTTTCCATGCAGCAAGAACCTTTCTTGCTGTTTCCATATTGAACCCTTTCAATATCTCATATATGTATGTCTGGCACAACCATATTAGCGCCTCAATCTATCCATATAGATTTGATGCCAAATATTCCGGGTTTGCCCAAGTCTTTCATTGAAATCTTATTTTAATGAAATTCTTAACTTGTGTCAATACAAGATACATCATTTCCAATCAACAGTATGTCCTCTACATAATGTATTAGAAATATGTCTCAGCGCTCCCACTTAATTTCTTGCAAATGCAAGCATCTTCATCATCTCTGATGAATTTAAACTCTTTTAACAGTTTCATCATGGTGAAGATTCCAACTCCGCTATGCTTACTTCAACTATTGAAGTTTGCATGCCCTTTTAGCACCCTTTGAATTAACAAAAACCCTTCGGACCGTGTCTTGTACACGTCCTAGGTAACAATTCTATTAGAAGAACATTGTTTTGTTTGTTCAAGTACCATACATCAAATTATATGTAGTGGTTGCTACATTAATCCGTCAAGACTAAGTATCACTATGAAAGATCAAATCTTGTCATAGTCAACTTCTTGAACATTGTCGTAAACTTCTTTCTGACATGTCGACTATTTCATAGATGTTAAACATCCATGTCTTATTTCTTTATAGATCGATAGGCTTCACGCCTTTCCAGAGGGTCTTCCAAGTTCAGAAACTTGATTTCTCGTGTATGGATACTATCACGGATTTTATGACTTCTAGTCATTTTATGGAGTCAGGGCCCATCATCGCTTCTTTGCATGTAGTCGGTTCATCATTGTAAAAACAATAACGACTTGCTTATCAAATCACACTATTTGATTCTTACCGACCCACATGGTTCAATAGGAATTCTAATCTCCGAGATCACAACCTTTGTAATCACGGGAGCCATGAGCACTGTGGCCGCCACCGGGACACTTTCCGGCGCTGCGCTACTTAGCACATATAGCTAAGGTTCAACAACCTTATCAAAGTTCTATTGTCCCCCCACTTAACTTTTCGCGAAAAATTCCTTCTCAAGAAACTTGACGTTCCAAGTAACAAACTCTTTTGTGCTCGGTGTTATGGAGAAATTCCCAACAAATTCTTTGGGATAACCTACAAAGACGTGCTTATCCGACTTTGGTTGTAAACATTTTACTTATGCATAGCATACCAAAATTTATGAAAAGACAATTCGGGTTTTATCCCAAACCATAACTTATATGGTGTCATTTCAATGGATCACGATGGTGCTCTTTTCAGTGTAAAAGCGGTAGTCTCTAAAGCTTCAATCCTTAAAACATAATGGCAGTTTTATAAATGACACCTTTGATCTTACCATGTCAAACATGGTTTGATTTCATATCTCGAATATGCCATACTCCTATGGTTTATCGGGAAACACAAATCATGGAACAATTCCTCAAATCTTAAGTGTTTTGCTAAACATGTAACTCAAATATATTCCTTTATGATCGAATCATAAACTCTTTATTTTCTTGTTACAATGATTTTTCACTTCATCTTGAAAGTCTTTGAACAATTTTCAAATGTTTCATACTTCTTCCTTATTAAGTAAATATATAGATATATTCACTTAAATTTCTGGAGAAAGCATATGAAGCAAAAGGATCCATCGCATATGGCTACACATAATGGACTATATACATCAACATGCATAATATCCAATAAGTTAGTCATCTGTTCCTCTTTCGCCTATGGACGGAGTTTTAATTATCTCGAGGAAAGTTTCACCAGCGTCAATTGATCAAAATCAAAAGACTCCAAAATTCCATCAACATGGAGTTTCTTCATGTTTTCTTTCCAATATAATTTAAACAGCGATGTCACTTCATAAGTGATCTTTCAATCATTTGTGTTGTGACATTTTAGCAATAGTGTTTATGGATGTGATTTCTCCCACTAGACGTGTAAAAGTTCATCCATCCTTTATGAAATACGGTAATTATTTGAACAACCATTGTTCTCGTAATACCGGAACAAAATAACAATTATTAAAACAAATCTTGAAGGCTAGGTTTGAGGACAACGAAAAGCACAATAACACTTTATTTATTTTCGATGATCATCATCACTTATTCTCTTGCTAGTTAATTAGGCCATTGCAGTTCATGAATTGCGTTGTGCTATATGACACTTCATACGAACCAATTCGGTATCCAATACCTAAGAACCACATTGTTTAATAAGCAAGGAATACAACCATAACATGTATATCTTCTATATACCCAAGCTGGACATTTCCAACTTTTTCTTTTCTGCCAAATATTTTATAGATTCTCTTTCAGCAATTCCTTTTCCTTTTAAAAGAATCTATCAACATCAATTGTGGTGTCATTCACATGACACATAGTACAAAGCGTATATAGTCAAATACTAATACCTTTGGACTTGCACTTTGAAGTGGATCACCATCATCAAATGTTTGGTGGTCTTTCAAAAATCCATTCTTTAGTAATCTATTAGTGTAGTAAACATTTTACTTACATCTTCTATACATCCTTATCATGACAACTTTCATGATCAAGCTACTATAGCTTATAAGGAAGAATCACGAGTATAATATCAGTTCCCAAAACCTTTTTGGTAGATTAGGACGCATAGCGTCTCCAACCTTCACAAATTCTCATACAATATGAGACATGTATTTTGCTAAATTATACTCTATCATAATGCAACCCAAAAACATTGTTTCAGATATCACAATATCTTTCACAAATGATGGTTTCTGAAACAATTTTCAGCTCCTATATAATCTTGATATTAAAACAACTTTTGAATATCAATAATCATGGAGGCAAACATGATACTTTAGATACTAACATTGGAATTCTTACTCTTGATTTAATACTACTTATTAAACTTCATGGAGTAAATAGAGTTTGCTGAAAGTTTGCAATAGGACTTATAAACTTTAAATTGACATTCAAAACAATACGATACCAGTTCGTAAAGTAAATATCCAGAATTCTATAGTTCTATTATCTCAATTAAAACTAAGCATAAGGTAGTGAACAGACACCAATGACTACAACAAATTATGCAAATTCACTTTGATTTAGTTTATGACAAATTGAGTTCGACTAATCCAAATTAGAAATGAACTCCCACTCAAAAACGACATCCCTCGTGCCTTTTTGGTGATTACATGAACCAAATCCACTACACCAAGTCCGATCATCATGTGAGTCGGTGTAGCTTCAAAGGAGAGCATCAATATGGGCATCATATCAACTATATGACTCATGCTTAAACTTTCGGTCCATGTTCTGAGGCCATGTCTGTACATGCTAGGCTCGCCAAGTAAGAACCTTAGTACTCGCGTGTGTAAAACTGTCTTACACCCGTTGTATGAAAGCGTAGAGTCGAGTACACCCGAGCATCGCGTGATGTCTCGAAACACAATCCATAGAACGGTGCATACTTAAGGAAGAACACATTTTTATCTTGATATCTAAATGAGGGATCATCTTACAATGCTACAGAAAGCGCCAAACTAGCAGTATAAGATGCTAACATCTAATGTGTAAAGTGGAATGATATGGTCCATGCATTTGATCTCTATCATATGCATCATGGTATGATCTCTATCATTCCTTTGTGTGTAAGGCCAAGGTCTATGGAACTTACACGTTAAGTGTGTTGTAAGAGTATCAACTATACATCTACTTACAACAATACCATATCAAGACACTAACCCAGCAACGATCTAAACTAGACGCCTCTAATTTATCAATTGCAAGTTTTACGTGGCTTAGGGCTTTCGGAGATAGAACCGTTCTTACCAACGAACATGAACCACAATGAGGATAACCAAGTTATTAGCAACTCGTTGTAAATCATATATTGACTATAGTAGGAGAGACAGACACCTGCCAGCCACTTATGCAAAACAAGTTGCATGTCAGTCGTGGAACCGGTCTCATATACGATGACATGTAAGGTTGGTTCGGGCCGCTTCATCCCACTATGCCACCAATATCCAAAATACATAGAAGATGCAATAACATGATCATCATCTCCCACATATAAACATATGTGTACTACCCGTGCAAAGCACCTACGCATAGATCAGGTTCTGATACCACTGTTGGGTCCGCAGCATAGAAAACAAAAAATTTCCTATGATGAGAACTACACGCCAAGATCTATCTACTAGGTACAAAGCAACGGGTGGACATACATCCAACGAGAACTTACCCTCGAAGACAACGAGTTTTGTTAACGAGTAGGAACTCGTGGTTGATGTAGTCGTACACTTGCTGATCTCAAGATCGTGAGGAAGTCCGAGCGCCGCAACTCAGCAGCGCATCCGTACTCGCACACACGTTCAAGCCACCGGACAACCTCCACCTCCTCGCTCCAGCGATCCAGCAGAAGCAGCAATTCCTTCCAGACGAAATGCCACCGGGAACATGTATCTCGCTAATCCGAGACCATGGGGGAATAATTCTAGAGGGGGAGAGAGATCCTTCACAAGGAGGTGTGTGGATGAAGGAGGAAGAGGGGGCCTTTTATAGGAGGAGGGGGGTGCCCCTCCTTCATGTCCGGCGCATGGAGGACATGTGGTGGTAACCCCTCCACATTAAAATGCCTCTTCACATTCCCTTTTAAAGTCTCCACTTTAAATGCATTAAATTTCTCCAAATTTAATGCTCTCTCATTTAATAAAACTCTTTTATTAATTTTATTCAGAATTTTGTTAATTACTTTAATTAACAAACATTCACATAAAACCCCTTGCAATATTTCAATATCACATGCAGAACCACTTTCTGCAATTTCACCCGAAACAATTTCCGGTTTCTATCGAAACAATTCCTGCGCTTTGCAATTCTTTCGTCTGAAACATATGTGCTCCAAAATGGTGTCCGGTAACTCTTAAGTGTGTCACCCTACGGTTCGCGAATAATGCAGACATGATCGAGACCCTTCTCCGATCAATAATCAGCAGCGTGACCTAGAGATCCGTACTGACTCCTACACATTCAACGATGACTTCTGTGATCGTGGGAACCTTTAACGCTAGTAACTAAATCCCTTTGTCTCGCGATATATTACATGTCCGAGATTCGATCATCGGTATCCAAATACCTAGTTTGATCTCGTTACCGACATGCACTCTTTTCTTGTTCCCGTGATATAACATTCTAGTGATCACATCACTTGCTTGCAAGCTATCTCAATGTGATATCACCGAGAGGGCCCAGAGTATATCTATCCGTCATCGGGATTGACAAATTCCACTCTTGATCCATGAGCCTCAACATAACACCTTCGTAGCACTGAACCCATCTTTATAGTCACCCTGTTACGGTGTGACGTTTGATGTTATCAAGATACTCTTCCGGTGTTAGCAATTAACATGATCTCATGGTCTAAGGATAAATATTACTTCGTATAGTGTTATAGAAATATAAACATAATGACTTTGATCGTAATGCTATACTTCAGATGAATGTTCATCACATCATTCAACTAATGTTGTGACCTTGTTATTAACAACATCAAATGTCTATGATCAGGAAACCTTGATCATCTTGTTAATCAACAAGCTAGTCTATAAGAGAGGCATAACTAGGAACCCTTTTTGTTTATTAAACACACATGTATTGATGTTTCCTATCAATACAATTATAGAATGCAAAATAAACATTTATCATAAACATGGAATAAGATAATAACCACTTTATTATTGCCTCTCGGGCATATTCCCTTCAGCCGCTGGCAGGTCGTGGCCTCCCGGCCCACTCAGGCAAGTGTAGGACCTTTTCCTGGTCGCACAGCGCTTCAACCACATCGGCCTCACCCACAGGCACTTCATTCCTCCAGTACATTTTCCTCCTCGTCTCGGCACTTGCATCAAACGGAGCAAGGCCATACTTCTGATTCGCTACCTTCTGGTTACAAATGTTGAACCACTTGGCCCTCCATCCTTGTGCAGAATCCACGATGTTGAAGGAGAAGTACTGCTGATTTGGGCGAATTGAAATGACGCATCCGCAAACCTTGTAAACTACCCAACCAGATCCCGACTACCTCTTCACCCATATAATTTCTTGAAAAGCCCAAAGTGTGGCTCAATCCTTAGCCGACACTCGCAAAGGGTAATGAAACAGGCAATGAGCATAAACGAGTTGGGGGATAGCTGGTGCAGTTGTATCCCGTAGAAAAAAATCAACCACCGCACAAAATCGTGGAGAGAATGTCCCTGCAACATGAAGGCAACAAACATCACCCTAAACCTAGTGGGGGTCAGGGATTACTTCTACGCCAGGGATTTGGCATTCTTTCTCATCCGCGGGAATGAGACCATCTTGGCAAAGAGGCCACAAGTCCTTATCCTTGTTGGACATGGTACGCCGCAGAGAAACGGTGTGTCGGAACGGCAGAATCGAACCTTGTTGGACATGGTACGATCGATGTTGAGTCGGATAGATCTACCTTTGTCATTTTGGGGTTATTGTCTAGAAACTGCAGCATTCACACTAAACAGAGTACCATCAAAATCGGTAGAGAAGACACCGCATGAGATGTGGATTGACAAGAACCCGATCTTGTCTTTTCTTAAGATTTGGGGTTGTGAAGCATTTGTCAAGAAACTTTAGTCGAACAAGCTTATGGCCAAGTCGGATAAGTGTATTTTCATGGGGTATCCGAGGGAAACCCTGAGTTACTACTTCTACAACCGAGAATAGGGTACAGTGTTTGTCGCTCGGAATGGTGTCTTCCTTGAGAAAGAGTTTCTCAGTCGGGGAGTTAGTGGGAGTACGGTGCATCTCGAAGAAATTCGAGAGGAACCAGCCAGTAGCGAGTCGGCAAAAGCCTTAAAGGTTGAGCCGGTCGTGGTAGCTGAGCCGACAGCTGCACTTGCACCGCGAAGATCGGCTAGATTGCGAAGTGTTCGTGATGTGTTACTGTTAGACAATGATGAGCTGAAAACTTATTCAGAAGCAATGGTGAGATCTGATTCTGAGTCATGGCTTGGAGCCATGAGATCCGAGTTAAAGTCCATGGATAAAAATCAAGTTTGGAACTTGGTTGATCTGCCAAACGGTGCAAGACCCATCGAGTGAAAATGGGTCTTTAAGAAGAAAACTGATATGGATGGAAATTTTCTGTCTATAAAGCACGGCTTGTTGCGAAGGGGTTCCGAGAAGTTCAAGAAATTGACTATGATGAGACCTTGTCACCCGTAGCGATGCTTAAGTCAGGTTGGATCGTGTTATCTATAGCAACCTATTTTGACTATGAGATACGTCAGATGGATGTCAAGACGGCTTTCCTTAATGGAAAATTAACCTAGGATGTGTATATGATATAGCCCGAGGGTTTTGTCGATCCGGCTAATGCTGACAAGGTATGCAAACTTCAGAAATACATTTATGTGTTGAAGCAAGCATCTCGGAGTTGGAACATTTGCTTTGATGAAGTAGTCAAATCGTTTGGCTTCATCAAGAGTGATCATGACTCTTGTTTATACAATAAGTTTAGTGGGAGCAAAGTAAACTTTTTAATCTTATATGTAGATGACATATTATTGATTGGAAATGATTTCCAGATGTTGCAAGAAACCAAGGAGTCATTGGAAAGGAGTTTCTCAATGAAGGACTTGGGTGAGGCAACTTACATACTAGGAATCAGGATCTATAGAGGTAGATCAAGGCGGCTCATTGAATTGAGTCAGAGTACATATTTGGACAAAGTGTTGAAGAAGTTCAACATGGAATTGTCTAAGAAGGGGTTCTTAGCGATGTCCCATTGTATAAAACTTAGCAAGACTCAGTGTCCTTCAACAACTGATGAGCGAAGTCGAATGAGTAAGATCCGGTATGCTTCGGCAGTCGGATCCATCATGTATACCATGATTTTTACTATGCCAGATGTTTCATATGCTCTAAGTGTTGTGAGCAGATACCAGGCTAACCCTAGAGAAATCCACTAGGCAGCGGTTAAGAACATCCTGAAGTACTTGAGAAGGACTAAGGATGTGTTCTTAGTTTATGGAGGGGAGGTTGAACTCGGTGTAAAGTGTTACATGGATGCGAGTTATCTTATTGACTCAGATGGTTCTCGTTTGCAATCTAGGTACGTGTTTGTAATGAACAGAGGGGCTGTGAGCTGAAAGAGTTCCAAGCAAGAGACTATGTTTGCATCTACAACAAAGGCTGAGTATATTGCTGTCTCAGAGGCGGCAAAGGAAGCCGTTTGGATCAGGAACTTCCTGATGGATCTTGGTGTGGTTCAGGGCTTGTCCAATCCGTTAGACGTGTATTGTGACAACAATGGTGCTATTGCACAAGCCAAGGAACCTAGACACCACCAGAAGAACAAACATATACTCATGCGGTACCACCTGATTCGCTAGTTCATGGATCAAGGTGATATCAAGTTATGCAAGGTACACACATATGTAATGTTGCCGATCTGTTGACAAAAACACTTCCACAGCCTAAGCATGAGGCGCACGTAAGAGCCATGGGCATTACATGCATAGAGATGTGATGTCGGGATGATTGACTCTAGTGCAAGTGGGAGACTGTTGGGAATATGCCCTAGAGGCAATCATGTTTGATGTAATTCCCAATGTATTCATAAACTGATAAAGTTGTCCTTGTATGAACATCAAATATATATCATTAAATGCGTGATTCAGTTGTGGAACTATATATTCATGTTTGTTCATACTAGATTGTCCTTGGTCATTAAGGTTGTGCTGGACACACAACTTAGACCAATGTTCAAGTTGGCTGATGACACGGTTCTACTTGTCATGGGCACGGTGATGCCATTCCAACTTAAACAGACTCGGCTAAAGAGTTTAGTGAGTCGGACTAACCCACAGTTGAGATGCAACGAGCATGTTATCATTTGCAGTCTCAAGCAATGGAATCCTTTGACCTGACGTGATTGCATGATCCGAATTGTGGATCGCCAGCTTAGGTTCTATCAAACGTTGTTCTGTAAATGGGCAGTTATAAAGGTAGAGTTTAGGTTGGTTGTGAAGCAAGCTGCGTGATGTGGATTACCAAGATGGGATTTACCCCTCTGTAATGGAGAGATATTCTCTAGGCCCCCTTCCATGATATAAGATTCGTTGGACTAACACTTAGTCTGACTCCTTGGTTAACACTTAACCATGTTAGACCATGCAGAGATAAACAGTGTTAGTACTGCTGCTACAAGGAATATATCTTTTTTTCAAAATGGGGAGCGAAGCCCTGGCTTCTGCATCAAGCGATGCACACAACCTTTTTTTATTATTAGAGCAACAAAGTGTGGCAAAAGTCATTACAAAGGTCATACAGACCGGAACCACCAACTAAAACACAGAGCAAAACAATAACCGTATCGCCAGCTCCCCGACAAGATCTAGCAAACACCTAGCTGCCTCATGCACTTCAGGAGCCTAGATCCGCCTAGCTTATCCACGAAACGGCGCCCACGCACATGCTCTGGATGCCGCCGCCTCCACTATATCTTCCGCGAAACCATCATCAGCATGTAAATCGATGTGCAGACTCTCTCTGCACTAGCCATCGACACCACCATGGTGCGAAGTAGCACCACCTCCCCGCGCACTATCTCCGAGGCACGCAGCGGTTGCCACTGGTACCCCGCAGCTCCATGCTGCCAAGTACCACCAGCAAACACAAACTTGAAGTTTTTGGAGGATCCGTCGTGCGTAGCACTTTCTGAACAGGCATGACTCAACGTAGCACCTGTTGGTCAGCATGACTTGACATCGCCTCCGAACTCCATGCAAGACAAAGCTACTCCACCTCTTCTGCCTCTTCCATCCAGTGCTGCTCCACAAGCGATGCTCCCAAGATAGAACGCGACACCGCAGCGCCGCCATCGCCCGACCCGAAGATCTTAGGGTTTCCCCTGGAGTAGCACGATTAAGGTCGACACTAGGTGCATGGTGATGCCTTCATCAAGGTAACGACGTGGTAACGCCGCCATCACCCTCCAACGGCTCAGGAAGATGCCACCGCCACCAAACCCAGGGCCTCCGCCCCGGGCGTCCTCATGATGCAGGTAGAACCTGGAGGACCTCTGTGTGACTCCCGGCCGACGAGGAGGCGGGTCGAATTGCAGGGTCACCGATCTAGGAAACCCTAAATTGACCACACCGCCTCTAGCCGTCCCGCCGGCGAGCCCCGGCCGCCGCCAGCACCGTCGTTGGGCAAAGTCCATGCGGCTCAGCGGCGGCGGGATCGATGCACACAAGGAATAGATCCCTTTAGCGGGAATTTACTATTTTTATTTGTAATTCTTCTTCATTTTTTAGGTTGTGTGCCTCCCTAAGGCCGCTTAGGCAATGCGTTGTTGCAGAGACTAGCTATAATTGGTATCTTGGCGATAATTAGTATATGCTCTTTGTAAGAAAAAAAAGGGAAGCCAAGTGGAAAAGCTATTATTGTTGGCTTTCATGAAAAGACTTGAAGGAGGAAAAGTTGACTGGTATATGAAGTCCGAGTTTTCTAAATTACTTGTACAAGTGGACGTGGAAAAATATGCAATGTATTCCAAATACTTGAGCCGCTAGTGCAAGGGAAGTCCTACCGGCTCTATTTATGTATGGGCATAGAGAACAGATGCTTTGCTGATAGTCTTTGGCGATTGGCATATACTACTAGTACCAAGTACTCCTCCCACTAGGAGGCCACTAGGCAATTGTGTGAGAGAGAAGACGACGACCGAGACCGACCAGGGACGGCCGGTGAGCGGTCAAGCTAGCTAATACCATGTAGCTGACGCTGCTGGGTGCAGTGCGTCTCGATCGTATGAATCAGATCGTCATGAGAGCGAGCTCGAGCTACATCAGTCAGTCATGGTTTGGACGTGCTAGCCGGCCGTCTGGAACAAGTGGGGCTTTATTTGGTTGTTTTCTTCGCATTCACCCTACCTATAGGCTGCTGCAAACTCTACTTATACTAGCCGTGCCAAACATGCATGCACATCTCACAACCATTCGCAGCCATTTCAATCCCAGGACAAAATAATGCTAGTATGGAGACGGAGCCTCCCAAAGTGTTCGCCTCTCTCGCCGTGCTGCTGCTGCTGTTGCTGACCAGGGTCACCGCCGTCACCCCCGTACCAGACGCGACGACGACGGTGCTCGAGGGGCAGGCCAGAGCACTTCTTGTCTGGAAAGCCAGCCTTACAAACCAGAGCCAGCACGTCCTGCTGTCCTGGGAGAACACGTCGGCGGCGGCGGCGCCTTGCGACTGGCACGGCATCAGGTGCACAACGCATGGGCGCCAGACCGTCATCAGCGGCATCTCTCTTCGAGGGAGGAGGCTGAGAGGGGCACTGGAGTCCCTCGACTTCTCCGTGCTGGCGACCATGACGCGCCTAGACCTCTCCCACAACCACCTCACCGGAGGCATCCCTCGCGGCATCGAGTTCCTCACCCAGCTCCAAGCTCTACTCCTGCAAGGCAACCAGATAAGCGGCTCCGTTCCACTAGAAAAAATGAGTGCTAATCTTGTGACCCTCAATTTGTCAGACAATCACCTAGTTGGTCACATCCCTTCTCAACAAATAGGCCACCTCAAGCACTTGGTCACGCTAGATTTGTCCAGCAACAGTATTTCCAGCTCAATCCCAAGCAACCTAGGCGATTATTTGACCAATCTCACCACATTGAACCTCTTCGACAACCAACTCTCTGGTCAAATTCCACAGCAATTAGCTTCTTTGGTGAATTTAAAAGTCTTGGCCCTCGGCGAAAACACACTCTCGGGTTCCATCCCAAACAGCTTAACAAATTTGACAAAGCTCGCCGCCTTGTCTTTTAATGAGAATCAACTCTCGGGGCAAATTCCACCAGAAATTGGTTGTCTCGTCAACTTACGAATTTTGTCTCTTTATGGAAACACACTCTCGGGTTCAATCCCAATTAGCATAGGCAACCTAACTAAACTCATTACCTTGGATCTTTTCACGAACCAACTTTCCGGTCAAATTCCACGAGAGTTAGGTTCCCTTGTCAACTTAGAGAACTTGAATCTTAGCAACAACACATTATCTGGTTTCATCCCAAACATCATAGGCAATTTGACAAAGTTGGTTGTCTTACGTCTTTGGAGCAACAGGCTTGCTGGGAAAATTCCGCAACAATTAGGCTACCTTGTCAACTTAGAGACCTTGGATTTTAGTACAAACAAACTATCAGGTTCTATCCCAAGCAACTTAGGGAACTTAACAAAACTCACTACCTTGTACCTTGACATTAACCAACTTTCTGGCCACATTCCTCCAGGAATAGGTGATGCCGTAAACCTAGAATACTTGGCTCTTAGTCAAAACGGACACTCAGGTTCTATCCCAAACAACTTCGGAAACTTGACAAAACTAATCATATTGAACCTAGTGTTAAACCAACTTTCCGGACACATTCCTCCAGGAATTGGAAATATAAAGAGTTTGATATCATTGGAACTCGGTTTTAATAACCTCTCTGGTGCCTTGCCATCTGGTCTTTGTGCGGGAGGCCAGCTACAACATTTGACCGCTACTCACAACAACTTGGTTGGACCCTTGCCACCAACGTTGATAAGTTGTACAAGCCTTGTCAGGGTTCGACTTGAACGGAATAACCTCCAAGGAGATATCACAGGGATGGGAGCTCATCCAAATCTTTCCTATATTGATATCAGTTCAAATAAACTATTTGGTGAATTGTCTCATCGTTGGGGTGAGTGCTACAGTCTCACCATGTTGCGTGCATCAAACAACAATATAACTGGAGTAATACCATCAAGCATAGGGAAGTTGTCTCAGTTGGGGGTACTTGACATTTCATCAAACAAGCTTGAAGGACATATTCCCCCAGAAGTCGGCAATTTAACATCGTTGTTTAATTTTAGCTTTTTTGGTAACTTCCTCCTGGGAAATATACCACAGGAAATTGGATCATTATTCAATCTGGAGTACCTAGATTTACCATCAAACAACCTAATAGGGAATATTCCAGGATCAATTCAGCAATGCTTGAAGCTTCACTTTCTAAAGTTGAGCAGTAATCACCTCAATGGTACTATTCCCATCGAACTAGGGATGTTGGTAAACCTACAAGATTTGTTAGATCTAAGTGAAAATTCAATTGATGGCTCTATTCCAAGTTTGTTAGGTGGTCTTAGTATGCTTGAGACCTTGAATCTTTCACACAACGCACTGAATGGCAGCATTCCTCCATCATTTCAAAGAATGGCCAGTCTCCTATCCATGGATGTGTCATACAACAAATTGGAAGGGCCAGTGCCACATACTAAGCTCTTCGAAGAAGCTCCAATCAAATGGTTCGGGAATAATAAGAAATTATGTGGTGTTGTGAAAGGTTTGCCTCCTTGTGATCTTCCTCGGGGTAGTGGAGAAAAAAAGAATTCTAGAGCTATTTTACTAGCTATTATACCTGTCGCTGTATGTTTTGTGTTTGCCACTGCACTAGTAACATGGAAATGCAAGAAGGAAAAGAAAGTGAAGGCAGAAACTAGAAATGAAGTACAACAAACCAACATTTTCACCATTTGGAACTTTGACGGGGAGGATGTGTATAAAAAAATCGTTGATGCCACAGACAATTTCAACGATGCTCATTGCATTGGATTTGGAGGGAATGGATCTGTCTACAGAGCTCAGTTACCAACAGGTGAATTGTTTGCAGTAAAGAAGATCCATATGATGGAAGATGATGAGCAATTTGAGCGTGAAATACACGTGCTGCTACATATACGACATCGCAACATTGTGAAGTTATTCGGTTACTGCTCTGCATCTCAACAAAGATTCCTTGTGTATGAGTACATGGACAGAGGGAGCTTATTAGCATCTTTGAAGGGTAAGGAAACTGCAGTTGAATTGCATTGGACGAGGAGGTTAAATATTGTTCAGGATGTTGCCCAAGCTTTGTCTTACATGCATCATGGTTGCTTCCCACCAATAGTTCATAGAGATATAACAAGCAGCAATGTATTGCTTGATCTAGAGTTTAAAGCTTCCATCTCAGATTTTGGTCTAGCAAAAATACTAAATGTGCAGGCATCTAACTACTCAAAGCTTGCCGGGACAAAGGGATATCTTGCTCCAGGTAAAATTATACCTCTATTTTTGTTTCATTATATCATTAGTTTATATATCAATACACATGTATTAAATATGTGTGAAAATTAACTCTCAGATGTTGATGTTTCTTCAGAGCTTGCATACACAACAAGGGTGACTAAGAAGTGCGATGTCTTTAGCTTCGGGGTGCTGGTTCTTGAGTTGTTTATGGGACATCATCCAGGTGATTTCCTTTCGACCATGGACAATAAACCTATATTACTTGGGAATTTGCTGGACACCCGGCTCAAACTCCCGGGAGTTGAGATCTCAAGTGAGATATTCCAAGTGATCTCCATTGTTGTTCGGTGCATAGAGTCCAATCCATCACAACGTCCAAAGATGCAGGAAGTACTAAAGGTGTTCTCAACGGCCAAACAATCACCTGCTAATGATATTGATTATCTCCACACCAGCATTGCCATCCCTGCCTGCTGGTCCTGAATCTTGTTTTTCTTCCGTTTGATTATGTAGAGACTGCTTGTAGTATATTTTATCCATATGCTAGTTCATTTTCCGCACTACCCTCATGCAGAAATACATGTATGCTTGTGTTCATTGTAATGATGTTGATATTTTGGGATAATAATAACTTGTATTGATTTGAACAATAGTACAAAGTTTATATAGAAGAGAGGAGGGGGGTCGGCCGGCCTAAACCGACTTAGGACTAGAGTCCTACTCTAACCTAAACTCAATTCTAATACCCCCCCCCCCCCCACAGTGTCAACGTCGGGCGCCACGATGTTGAGACTGGAGCGAATATCTGTAAATGCTGCAGTGGAGAGACCTTTGGTGAAGATATCTACAAATTGAGCGCTAGTCGGAACATGAAGAACGCGAACCTCTCCAAGAGCCACCTTCTCTCGAACAGAATGAATATCAATCTCTATGTGTTTGGTGCGTCGATGTTGAACCGGATTAGAGGCCATGTAGACTGCAGATATATTGTCATAATAGACAATAGTAGCACGCTCAATGGGTCGATGAAGCTCGGCAAGAAGCTGACGTATCTAGACCGCTTCGGCCACTGCATGAGAAACCGCCCGTTATTCTGCTTCCGCCGATGACCTGGAAACTGTAACCTGCCTTTTCGAAGACCAAAAACAAGATTATCACCCAAATAAACATAAAAGCCGGATGTGGATCGTCGAGTATCTGGACAATCTACCCAGTCTGCATCAGAATAAACTGTCAAGCTTGTAGGAGTAGAAGAATTAAGAACTAGACCATGGTCGAGAGTGCCTTTGAGATAGCGTAGAATTCGTTTGACATGAGAAAGGTGGGGAACACAAAGATCATGCATATACAAGCAAGCTTGCTGAACAGAATAAGAAATATCAGGATGAATGAGAGTAGCATATTTTAGTGCCCCTGTAAGACTGCGATAGAATGTAGGATCAGGAACGAGATCACCATCCGCCGATAGTTTGGTGCCGATATCAGCAGGGGTACGGCTGGGCTCACAGTCAAGCATGCCAGCACGAGATAAGAGATCAATAATATATTAGCATTGAGAAAGAAAGAGAGTGGAAGAATTTCGAGAAGCGGTAACACCGAGAAAATGATGAAGTGGTCCCAAATCAGTCATAGAGAATTCCTGATTGAGAAGGGTGATAATATGGCTAAGAAAGGAGTCGGAGGAGGCGGTTAGAACTATATCATTGACATAGAGAAGAAGATAAGAGGTTTGAGTAGAAGAGCAAAAAATAAAGAAAGAGGAATCGGATTTAGAGGGAAGGAAACCTATACTTTGAATAAATATGGTGAAGCATTGGAACCATGCACGTGGTGCTTGTTTGAGACCGTAAAGAGACTTTTGGAGAAGACACACAAAGTCAGGACGGAAAGAATCTACAAAACCAGAGGGTTGTTGACAATAGATGGTCTTATTGAGAGTGCCATGCAAAAAAGCATTTTTAACATCAAGTTGATGAATCGGCCATGAGGAAGATACAGCAAGACTGGGAATAATGCGAATAGTACTTGGTTTAACAACAGGTGAAAAGGTTTCATCGAAGTCAATCCCTTGTTGTTGAGAAAAACCCCGGCATACCCAATGAGCCTTGTACCGTGCGAGAGACCCATCGGAATTATATTTGTGACAAAAAAAAACCCCACTTGCCTGAAACAACGTTGGCGCCAGGAGGTTTAGGAACGAGAGTCCATGTATTATTTTGAAGAAGGGCATCGAACTCATCACACATGGCAGAATGCCAAAGAGGATCTAGAAGAACTTGTTTGTAGGAGGTAGGAATTGGGAAAATATTTGGGGTGACATTGAGGTTAAGAAAACAGCGAGGAACATGAAAGACCTTTTTACCATGAGTACACATGACATGATCGTTAGCGGGAATAGTGAGGAGAACGGTGTGAGGAGGAAGTTGTGGAGTGGGAGAGTTACTCGGAGTACTAGCAGCGCTAGCAGGAGACGGGTAGGTGTGATTGTTCCTGCAGAAGACGTGGTGGTGGTGGGCGAGGACTCGGCAGGAGATCCTGCTGTGGCAGGAGAAAGTGGTGCGGCAGGCTGCCGCGGGGCCTCGGCAGGCTGGTTGGCTGCTGCGGCCGAGGTAACCGCGGGCACGAAGGCAGGAATAAGGGAGCGTGGCGTGATTGTATGTTGGGTAGGCAGGGAAGAAGTAGGCGTAGACGACTGGATGGAGTATGGAAAAGTATTTTCGTCGAAGATGACATGACGTGAGACTAGAACACGTCCAAAAGAGGGGTCGAAACATCGAGAGCCTTTGTGATCATCGGAGGGTCTGAGATAAATACATGGTAATGAGAGAGGAGAAAGTTTGTTAGGGGTGGTGGAGGCGGTGTTGGGGAAACAAAGACAACTAAAAACACGCAATTCGGAATAGTCGGGATGATATAGGAAGAGAGACTGAAAGGGAGTATAGAGTGGACACGTTTTGGTTGGTCCGATGTTAAGGAGATATGTTGCCGTGCGAAGGGCTTCAGCCCAAAATAGAGGGGGTAGAGAGGCTTGGATGAGTAAAGTACGGAGAATGTCATTGATGGATCGTATGGATCGTTTGGCTTTACCGTTTTGAGGAGAAGTCTATGGACAAGAAAAACATAAGAGAATGCCTTGAGAGAGAAAGAAAGATCTGTTTTAGGTATTGTCAAACTCTCAGCCATTGTCACATTGGATAAAACGTATGGGAAGGCCGAAGTGTGTAAGAACATATCGCTGAAAATTTAGAAAAATTGAGTGCACATCGGATTTGACGCGGATAGGAAAGGTCCATATGTAGTGAGAATAATCGTCAAAAATAACAAGATAGTATTTGAAACCAGAAACACTAGGAAGCGGAGAGGTCCATAGATCACAATGCAATAACTCAAATAGAAAAGTACTATAGGTAGTTGATGTACCGAAAGGTAAACTAACATGTTTGCCGCATTGACAGGCATTGCAAATAGAGGGATCATGAGAAGAACTAGAACTATCAATAGGGAGACTAAATTCTTGAAGCAAAGACGACATAGTATTTTTATTGGGGGTGGCCGAGCCGACGGTGCCAAAGGTCAAAGGAGGTGTGCATGGCTTGAGGTGCGGAAGATGGTGTGCCATGTAGAGGATAGAGATCACCCGAGCTATTGTAGTGAGCGAGGACCTCCGCCGTTTTCAGATCTTTCACAGATAAGCCAAACGGGTCAAACTCTAAAGAAACATTGTTGTCGATAGTAAAGCGACGAACAGAGATGACATTTTTGATTAGAGATGGAGCAACAAGAATATTGCGGAGAAGAAAATTTGTGTGGGGATTAGTGATATATGATTGACCGGCACAAGATATAGGAATTGAAGAACCATCACCAATAGTTATAGAGAAAAAAGGGGAAGAAAAACAAGCTGGCAGAAAATCCATATTTGAAGACATGTGTGAAGATGCACCAGAATCGAAAATCCAATCTGTACCTTCGTGGTTGTTGAGCGTGAAATTGTTCATGGCAGCGATGAAGGCGGATTGGTCCTAGCTTGGTGGAGCGGTTGATGAAGCAGTTGATGGCGATGGCGTAGGCATGTACGGTAGTGCCGAAGGAGCCCGTACATGTAGTTCATTGGTGTCGAGGATGGCATATAGTATTGTGTCACGTGGGGCGCCATGTAGGCCATCAGTGGAGCTTGGGCGGTGTAGACCTGCTGCGGAGGTCGAGGTCCAAGAGGCCCTGGCGAGCCTATGGATGGACAAAGACCAAGATTCCATGTCCCGGTGTAGGCCGGTGGGGCGCCATAGGGAGAAGGAGCCAACCAAGGTATAGGCCATGGCGAGGGTGCCGCGACAGAGGGAGGTGTCGGCGCTGGTGGAGTCGGCGCTGGAGGGGCCAGCGTTGGAGGGGCCAGCGCTGGAGGAATTTGGTGAAGAGTAGAGGTGGAGGAGCAATATAGAGGTGCGCCGGTGGCGCGGGCTTTGGCCGGCGTCCAGAGTGGACGCGTCGTTGGCGGCGGCGGAGTTGGCGGAGCCATCTAGGCGCAGAAAAACATAGGCGTCTGATACCATGATATTTTAGGATAATAATAACTTGTATTGATTTGAACAATAGTACAAAATTTATATAGAAAAGAGGAGGGGGGTCAGCCGGCCTAAACCGACTTAGGACTAGAGTCCTACTCTAACTCAAACTGAATTCTAATAGATAGAGAGGCTGGGGTTTTAAACCTTCTTTTCGAGAAAGAAAGAAAAGAAATGCACATATGGTAATTTATTTCTGCATTACTCTTTCTGTTTTCTATATGTGTGCTCGTATTAAATACAATTCTTTTTTATAGAAATGGGCACTTTATTACCTAGGAAGTAACGTTTACACTCGGCATCTGCATAATTAAGATGTACACAACCGACAAAACTCTATAAAGAAAAAGAAAATAGGCGATCATTACAAGCACAACGTCTAACATGATGCCTAAAAATATGGTAGCTCAATTCTCAGATCACACTGCCATCCAAGTCGGGAAAAATATCCATCGCCGTATCTTCCAAACACGTACAGCCCTATATAAATAGATCTCGAAACTCCACACGTTGTAGAGGTAACCATGAACGAAGAGAAGCCGTACTCCGGTAGATAACATGCAAGCTAGTACATAGTTTATTATTAACAATCTTGTCATTTGTATATAGCCAGAGCAACTAAATTATGGCAATCGCTCCCACCCTAAACAATATATTGTACTTATTATTAATCTCATGTAGCCAGTTACCAAAAATATTGGCCACCGACCGTAGTGGGGATAAACCAGATGCTACATGGATGATTGACTAGATCTAGTGAATTTATAATGAAATAATAAATATTCAATTGTCTCATCCTGATGACAATTCATAGCTACATATAAATATTTGTGCGATAGAATTAGCTCCTCCTATTTCTTCAAAGATGTTAAGAAAAATATATACAAATATCTCTCTAACAACGAGTGTGTCCCCTGTGGAGCGGGGTTGGCCTGTGTCGCTAGCCCACCTGAGCCCTTCGCCGGCTGTATTTCAGAGGGGCCAAAGGTTAAATTATATAGTACACGTACAAGTGTAAATATGTAGGAAACCCCGTCCTCTTTATATGCAGGAAACCCCCGCCATCCCACCTGTGTCGCTAGCCCACCTGAGCCCTCCGCCGGCTGTCTTCATTCTTAGATCACTCCCGGGTTTTGGCCTTCTAGTTGCTGCTCGCATGGTAGTTTTTCTTCGGTTTCTCTTGTGATCTGGATCTGTTCCATGCGTAGTAGTAAAAAAAGAGAGAGAAAGCATGTCCTATTCTTCTGGGTACGTTGCGACTTCTTACTGTACGGTGATTTTTTATGGCACAAATTATCCTGATTTTGCTGCCTTCATACGCACCCATATGCGTGATCTTCGTTTGTAGGGTGTGCTTTCCGAGGAGCTCTCCTGTCCGTCGTGCCCCATTGCTCATGTGGTTCCTACTCCGCCAACTCCACCAGTTGTTGTTGTAGATGCTACTCAGGCTATCAAGGACGCTGCTAAGCAGGCGGATGATGATGTTGTTGCCACATATGCCCGACAAAATCAGGAGTACTCTGATGCTCGAGCGGTCTACTGCCTGGATCTCACTGCTTACACTTAGTGGATGGATCATGATGCTCGTGTTGCAGCTATTATCACTTCCAGCGTTCTCCCGCAATTTGTTTCTGAGTTTATGAGTTTTGGTACTATTGTTGTCATGCGGGCTCACCTTCGTCAACGCTATCAGTCGTCAGGGAATGTTCTCTATATGTTTGTGGTTTGCCAGGAACATGAGCTTAAGCAGGGTGACTCTACTATTGATCATTTCTATACTCAGAGTGTTGCCATATGTCGTCAGCTGGATTCTCTCTGCACTAATGTTTGTGGTACATGTCCGTGTTGTGATATGGTGCGTTCTAACTTAGATTTTCATCGTGCCTTCGAGTTCTTGTCTAGGCTCCGCAAAGATTTCGAGCCCCGGTGTGCTAACCTCCTTGGCCGTGGTCGTATCCCTATGACCGAGGTGATGTCTGAGCTTTGTGCTGACGAGACTCACCTATGTGCTGCTGATTTGCTTGAGGTTCCTTCTATGCTTGCTGCTCGAGGTCCTCCGTCGTCACCTGATCCCCCAACTCCCTCGCGTTCCACTGCTATACACTCCCTAGAGTCAGGGCTATATTCAGGGTCAGGGTTGTTGAAATGGATCATATGGGAACCTAGAGGGGGGTGAATAGGTGCTACTTTAAATTTTAATGCTTTTTCAATTTTAGGCTTGACACAAAAGGTAAATTCTCTAGATATGCAACTATGAAGAATTTCCCTATATGCAAACCTAACTACTAGCGAGTAAAGGCGAATAAGACTTGGAACAAGGAAACCGTAGTGGAGCACGCGGAGACACATGATTTGTTTTACCGAAGTTACTTCCTTGTTAAGGGAAGTACATCTGCATTGGAGGGGTGGACGGTACTAAGACCACCACGCCACAATAGGCCTCACCCTGTTCTCCGATGGATCTCGCCACCAAAGGCCTGATCCATCTTTCCACTATTGGTACCCTTCGAGGTGGGAACCGATGCCTTTACACAACTAGCGGGGCACAACTCCACAACCGAATTGGAGGCTCCCGTAATGACAACAAGCTGCCACAAGACAAATATTATCAAAACCGAAACACAAGATCTAGATATTAACAAGAATACTAGATCGAGAAATCTCCAAGTGAATGGAGAGGAAGTGATGTGCTTGATTCGTGATGTCGATGAATGAAGTCTCTTCCTTCGATTCCCCAAAGATCGGAGCCTTCGGGTGGTTGAAGTGAGAGACCTTGAATGAGAGCTTTTGCAATAGACCAGTACTTTTTTGAATGAATCAGGAGACCTGACATGAGGGGAGATTGGGGCTTTTATTCCCCCTATCCAAACATGGCCGCTAGTGAAGTCGAGGGTCGGATTATCCGACCAGGGGTAAAACTCCACCCCAACCTCGGATTATCCGGGGGATATTCCGCCCCCCACATAGAAGGTCACGTTGTGGCATCCTTAGCAAACTCCTCTAGGGGCAGATTATCCGGCCCCCTTTTGGGGCAGATTAGCCGGCCCGGGCAAAAACTCCCGCCATGGCCGCACAGTCCGAAGGAAAGTCCGCCCCCCTCTCTGAGAGACGCGCCTTGCCACACTTTGCAACTTTTCGGGGCGGGGCGGATAATCTGGCCCAGGAAAACTCTTCGGCCCTGGCCGGACAATCCGAGAGATTATCCGCCCCCACATAGAGAGACACGCCGCGTCCACCTTTGCCAAAGGAGTCAGGCCCGATTATCCGGCCGTTGATAGGGGCGGATTATGCGCCCCCCCCCCCCCCCCCAACAATAAGATTTTCATGTGAACACTTATCTGCAGCACTTAGCACACATGAGATAATCCATGGTATTGTTATCTAACACACAAAACACTAGAGACCATGAAATGTTCTTTCAGTTGTCGCCAGGGTCATGGCCAGGGTTGTCCACGCTATCACCGCACCTACTGTGACGCGGATGACCACTCTGAGTCTCGCTGCTATATGAAGGAGTGAGATATGCATCAGCAAAAGACGTCTGCTTCTCCCAGACCTCGTGCTCCTTCTAGTTTCGCTGGCTCCTCTACGGTTGAGTTGAGTTCACTGACCAGGATATTCTACGGCTCAAGAGGATGCTCACTTCTACAGGCTCTTCTTCGACAGGTACTGATGGCTCTGTGACTGATTCTTCTGGCATTGCGAGACCACCACTATCCACGCAATTAGGTACGTTGCCGTGGGTTCTGGATTTTGGAGCTTCCTTTCATATGACTCATGATTCTTCCACTCTATCCTCTATTCGGCCTCTTGATTCTCCTCTTAGTGTTCTCACCGCTGATGGTACTCCTCTTTCTGTTTCTAGTCGGGGCACTCTTTCCACTTCTTTCTTTTTTTGTTCCTGATATTTCTCATGTTTCTCGTCTTACCATGAACCTATTTTATGCTAGCCAGCTTACTGACTCTAAGTTGTCGCTTCATTCTTGACACTGATTCTTGTTCTATTCAGGATCTTCGCACACAGGCTCTGGTTGGGGCTGGACCTTTCCGTTGTGATTCTCAGGGGCTTTGGGAGTTAGACTGGCTTCGTGTTCCTTTCGTTGCTACCTCGTCTACCATTTATCCTACTGTTTTTGCCTCTGATACTAGATCTTTTCAACAGTGGCACACTACTGCAAAAAGGCTTATAGATGCCAGGTGTTTAGTGACGAGCAAAACTGTGCCTGTCACTAGTAACTGTTACCAGTGACAGGCAAGGATAGGCCTGTCACTAGTATAAATCACTAGTGACTGGCGTATAAAAGTGACTGGCACTAGCATGTTTTGCGTAGGCTGGTGGAATGGAAAAATTACTTAGTGACAGACATCTATAACGCTTGTCACTGATAACGCTATGTTTGGTGACGGACTTAAAATGTGTATGTCACTGTATTTTTCGTGGAGGCGGCTGTAGGAGCAAATTTCTTAGTGACCGGCTTATCTAAATACCTATCAATTAATAGGGATTTTTTCCCAACCAGAAATACAAATCTCGTGCCGGAATTTCATTTTGCTATAGTCATATAACAAGTAAAAAAGACATATCTTACTTTTTTAAGGAAAAGTTAGACTACATACTTAGAAAAATATCTGGTGGGACTTGGCAAAAAGAACTCACGAGCCAAAATTCTAGCGAGTCCACGCAGGAGGAACCAAACTGCTCGAAGAAAAGTGAAGGAACAATAAAAAAGTGAAGAACCTAATTATCCTCTCTTCCTCCAAACCTCCGCGCTGCCGACCTACACAACGCAAACCCTACACGCCGCTCCCCTGACCGAGTAGAATACTCCGCCACCTTGCGCGCCGCCGCCCTGCGTGTGGTGACTTCTCCTCAGCCCAGATGACTCCACCGCCCGCACCGACTCCGCCATCCTTCAAGCCGTGACGAATCGACCGCCTTGCAATCCATGACGGCTTCGCCGCCCTGAACCTTCAAGCATTCTTCTCCGGTGCGAGCGACCCGGTCGTCATCATCTGCGCCTGCTACTGCTGCCTAGAAGTGTGCTCCAAACCTGCAGTTGCTTGGTACGTGTTGTTGTCCACGTCCCCATGTTCTTTTGCTGTACTTCATCTCGTTAGTCTAGATCTTGGCCAATTTCCTTTGATGAGCTGGTAGGAGCCGTTAAATCTATCTTTACGAGATCTTCAAAACTAGACCTCATTTGTATATATTTCGATAAACATTTTTGAAAAGCAACTTAGTCTTATGATAAAACAACTTCGTTCAAAGAGCTGCGTACACTAACTTTTTCGTATATTTTGCAGCTAACTTAATTTCTGAATTCTGAGATACCAACTTAGAAACAACAGAAAACAACTTCATAATATTGAGATATGCAACTTTGCACTACTATTTGCCTATCATATTTCCTAGTATTGTTGGTAACATGGTTTTCTAGATAGACAATTTAGTAGTAGGGAAAATACAACTTTATATTAAACATTACACAAATTAGACGCATCGGTAGGCAACTTCGCAACGATGGTTCGCAACTTCACAACAATTATTGTTAGCCGATTAAGTACTAATTGTAGACAACTTAGTAATATTTGTAGACAACATAGGCATGGTGCTAGACGACTTAATACTAGTGGTAAGCAACTTCACGATAAAGGTGCGCAACTTCACAACCTTGTTGCTAGCCGACTTAGTACTAATGGTGGGCAGCTTGAGTACCGGGATAGGCAAGTTTATAACAATGAAACGCAACTTTACCCATAAATGGTGCTACCAAACTTAGTATGCAACTCAACACTAGTTGAACGATGGACAATAAAAATCTGCCCAACACAGATTAATAAATAGAGAAAAGAATGCAACTGCTCCCTCCGTCTTAAAATAGATGTCGTGGATTTTTCAAAATTTAGATGAATTGAGGAACTATTTAGTATATAGATTCATCCAATTTTTGACAAACCTGTGACATCTATTTTGAGATGGAACGACTATGTAGATTCCATATCCAACTATGTTGGACAATGGATACAACTTAACCCTAGTGGGTGTACAACTTAGCAATAGTGAGTATGCAAGCATTAGCAGGAATAAAATTTACCACTAGTGGACTTACAGTTAGCAAATAGTAGATATATAACTTAGCACTAATGGGTATACATCATAGAACTAGTGGCCATACTACTTAGACATAGTGGATTGTCTCGCTCGTGTGGCAAGGCCGCAATATTGTGGATCAATTTTTGTTTGTTTGGCAATAGTAAAACCCGTGTCGACCTAACAAAAAACCAGAAGCAATAGTGGATATATAACTTAGATATAGTGTGCATTCAACTTAGCAATAGTGTGTACGCTACTTAGCAATAGTAAGTATATGGAACGTAGCAATAGTAGGCTTGCAAACTTACCACATGTGTTAAGAAAGAATTTACTGTTTACAAACACGATTTAACAATAGTTACTGCCACTTTGGTGTAGAGTTAGGCAACTTCACACATGAGGTACGCAACTTAGCACTAGAGGTATACAAGTTAGCAATAATGGGTATGCAACTTAGTTCTCATGTGAAAGAAACAATTTACTGTCTACAAAAACGTTGTAGCAGATGTGTGAGAGAATATTTTATTGTGTGAAAATTACAACTTAGCTCACATGTGAACCAATAATACTGCTCCTAAAAATACAACTTAGTGCATGCATGAAGAAATAATTTATTGATCATGACAATCACTCCATCTCGATCAATGCAGATGTGGCCGATACAATGAGCCACGACACGAGGTGCAACGTGATATACAAGAAGCGAAGGGGGTGTCACTGTGAGGCCGACAATGCCCAACCCTCCGTGAAGCCAGGCCGAACGGCGGCGTGTCAGAGCTCCATGATGACGAGTGGGTGGGATGGCAAACGGTCTAGATCGGTGTACCACAACAATGTGAGACAATCGAGAGAGCTAACGAGGGAGTCCCTCGAGTGCTCCTTGTGGTCGATCTTTGGAGAGACTGAGAGAGAAAAAGGATCTACGCAAAGCGTAAGGGAAGAGCATAGCAGTTTTTTTGAAGAGCTGTGGGTAGAGAAAAATATTACTCTCTCCGTCTTAAAGTAGATATCGAAGATTTATCTAGATTTATATGTACATATAGTATACACTAAAATATATCTAGATACAAGGTATACAAATCTTCAACTTATATTTTCAAGACAGATGGAGTAGAAAATAGCACTACAAACTGAAATCACTTAACCCATGGATATGATGCACCATCTGTTCATGGGTCCCGCTTCTCTCTCATCAATTAACCCCATTTTCTTTTCCAAATCTCAGTCTACCTCGTACAAGTGCTCTCTTGGTTCAGAGCAGAAAAACTTGGCTAAATCCCTCCTGAATCCACAAATCTCTTCCCGTTGCTACATCCTGCCCTGGGTCTCTTCCTTGAAGACCACCAAAGACTCATTTCCCTCTCAAATCGTGCGTCTCCTCAGGTAGTCAGGCAGTAAGGGCGTCTCCAAGTAGTACTACTCCCGGGCCCGAGACGAGGGCAGCTGAGGTTGCCACCGACGGGACGTTAGACCCTGAACGGCGGTCGCCAGCGGAAGGGAGAGTAATTTGTCAGCAAAGGGAGGCCGGGGAAGCTCAGGAGTGAGGACCTCGTTGTGTGGTGGCACTACAGGAAGGAACATCAATGCTGAGCGGGAAAACGCTCGGCGTAGGCCGGATCCCCCTCGGGCCTGCTCAACGCCGAGGGGAACTCTCGGCATTAAGCCCTTGGCGTAGGTGGTCCTCGGCACAGCAGTTTACCTTCGGCGTTGCTCCGGCCCTCGGCGTAGAGGCCTATGCCGAGCGTTTAATGACGCCCCTCGGCGCAGCCTAGCCGTCGGCACACGGAGTTAACGGCGCGAAGAAGACGGGCCCAGGAGCAACGCCGAGGGGGATACGCTCAGCGTTACTTGCCACATGGAGCGGTAGGGAGGATGCTGTGATAGACCTGTGCTGAGGGGAGCCCACTCGGCTTTGTGTGATCTGTGCCGAGGGGTGCCCTCTCGGTGTTGCTTGCTCTGCGCTGAGGGGTGCCCTCTCGGCGTTGCTTGCTGTGCGCTCAGGGGATCCCGCTCGGCGTTGCTGGATGTACGCTGAGGGGATCCCGCTCGGCGTTTATAGCTGTACCGAGGGGATCCCTCTCGGCGTTGATGTCCACCAGCCCACTCTAAGGACCAATGCCGAGGGGATTACCCTCGGCGTTGATGTCCACCAAGCCTTTTTTTTCCCAGCAGTTTTGGGATTGACAGCATATATATATATATATATATATATATATATATATATATATATATATATATATATATATATATATATATATATATATATATATAAGAATTGGCTATAACAATGCAAAAACATTTCAGCATAGATGACATCCATAAACATATGACATGTCTAGCATCAAATCTCCATATATAGATACATGTAGTCACAAATACACATCACTACAAGTTCGTTGCACATAGTCTTCGATAGAATCATCACTACAAGTTCATTACACATAGTGTTCGAGAGCATCATCACTACAAGTTCATTACATATAGTCATGCGATAAATGCCACATGGCAAACGGTCTTCCACGGACTTCAAGCACCGGCACAACACATTTTGTCTTCGAGAGCATCGTCACTACAAAATGAAAGAACATGCTCGTTTAGCATGGAAAATTGTATGAAAGAACATGCACGTTTAGCATGGCAAATTGTCTAAGTCAAAGTTCATGCATGGCAAGTTGAGCATGGAAAATTGTATGAAACAACACACACGTTTAGCATGGCAAATTGTCTAAGTCAAAATTCATACGTGGCAAGTTGAGCATGGAAAATTGTATGATACAACACGCACGTTTAGCATGACAAATTGTCTAAGTCAAAGTTCATGCATGGCAAGTTAAGCATGGAAAATTGTATGAAACAACACACACGTTTAGCATGACAAATTGTCTAAGTCAAAGTTCATGCATGGCAAGTGAGCATGAAAAATTTACCAAGTCAAAGTCAAAGTTCATGCTTGGAACTAACCGGGGTCGGAGAGTGTGGACGCGAGCCACGGTCAGAATGACCAGGACTAGGGCCTCCTTCGTGAAGTGGAGTGGTCGGGAGTGACTCGAGTGGCGAGGCGGTAGAATGACCAAAGTGCGTCTGTGAATGAGATGATCCCTACATATGTTTGGGTACAATATTAACTACTAACTCAGTAGTTCTTTCATGACTAGTAACTAATAACTTAGTAGTTCCATGGATTACTAACCGGAGTCCCCGTGGCTAGATGTGTGAGGAATTCGGCCTTCGACGGCAACACTGGCATCAGAGGTTTTGGTGGAGGATCGACATAAGGGGGCATTGGAGTATCGTTCATCTGAGCCATATACCACGCCTGCAAGTAAGTTTATATGTCACGCGTTGTCAAGTAAAATACATGGTCAAGTAAAATACATGGTCATGTTGATCTAGACCAAAATAAACCTAGACACATGACAAGAGAGCGGAATGATCCTTACCCTTGAAGCGTGCTCGAACCGACAAAGAAGCTCGAGTAGCGGTGTGGGACGGCGAAAGGACAGCAACCTCCCGGACGGCGACCTCCTGGACGGTGACCTCCGGGATGCCAAACTCCGGGACAGCGACATGATCGGATCAGCGAGGTGGTAATGACACGGCCTCGTATACAAAATGTACAAAGATTAGCAAATCTATTACAACATTATTGTCTCTCACAAATAGCGCAGTATTACTATATCTCACAAATAGTATTATTGTCTCTCACAAATGACAAGGCATTTTTGTTAAAAGAATCAATCGATAAATTTGGCACTCCCTCCGGTCCATACTAATTGACTCAAATTTGTCTAGATTTGAATGAATCTAGACATTATTTAGTATATATATGTTCATCCAAATTTTGACAAATCAAAGTCAATTAATATGGATCGGAGGGAGTTGCACTTTATTGACCGTGCACATCTTTTTTTTGGATTGTATCCCCTTGGCCCCTCAATTGTTTATGGGCTATTGAATTGCACGCATATATGCAACTATACATCCACGTGCAATTGTATGTTTGTTTGTAAGAAAAAATACACAAAATTTGTACTCCCTGCGACCCATATTAGTTGACTCAAATTTGTCGACGGATCGAGCTGAAAAACGGACTGATCAAGTTTTCGTGTATTCTAGGGCCACTTGCAAGTTTTCGCGTGATTCCGGTGCTCCGGCGGTCTTTCTCCACCGAAACCCTGGTCCGTGGGACCCGCAGGTCTACCCCCGTAGCATTCTCCATACGAGGGCTCACCGATGTACTTTTTTGTTGGTTTAGGTTTGTATAGGTCATATCTACATGGACAACAAGGGTTGGGACCAAGATTCCATAGGTAGCCCTCCGTTTGATCCGTGGCGGGAGTTTTCTCCTACACGCCCAGCACTTTTCTATGTGTTATCGCATGCAAGTGAACATGAAGGCACCCGGGAGCTAGGAATTGCATCTATGGACCTTCCACCACACTTGTACATGTATTCTAGGGCCACTTGCAAGTTTTCGCGTGATTCCGGTGCTCCGGCGGTCTTTCTCCACCGAAACCCTCGTCCGTGGGACCCGCAGGTCTACCCCCGTAGCATTCTCCGTACGAGGGCTCACCGATGTACTTTTTTGTTGGTTTAGGTTTGTATAGGTCATATCTACATGGACAAGAAGGGTTGGGACCAAGATTCCATAGGTAGCCCTCCGTTTGATCCGTGGCAGGAGTTTCCCCCTACACGCCCAGCACTTTTCTATGTGTTAACGCATGCAAGTGAACATGAACGCACCCGGGAGCTAGGAATTGCATCTATGGACCTTCCATCACACTTGTACACGTATGCTAGGGCCACTTGCAAGTTTTTGCGTGATTCCGGTGCTCCGGCGGTCTTTCTCCACCGAAACCCTCGTTCGTGGGACCCGTAGGTCTACCCCCGTAGCATTATCCGTACGAGGGCTCACCGATGTACTTTTTTGTTGGTTTAGGTTTGTATAGGTCATATCTACATGGACAACAAGGGTTGGGAACAAGATTCCATAGGTAGCCCTCCGTTTGATCCGTGGCGTGAGTTTCCTCCTACACGCCCAACACTTTTCTATGTGTTATCGCATGAAAGTGAACATGAACACACCCGGGAGCTAGGAATTGCATCCATGGACCTTCCACCACACTTGTACACGTATTCTAGGGCCACTTGCAAGTTTTCGCATGATTCCGGTGCTCCGGCGGTCTTTCTCCACCGAAACCCTCGTCCGTGGGACCCGTAGGTCTACCCCCGTAGCATTCTCCGTATGAGGGCTCACCGATGTACTTTTCTGTTGGTTTAGGTTTATATAGGTCATATCTACATGGACAACAAGGGTTGGGACCAAGATTCCACAGGTAGCCCTCCGTTGGATCCGAGGCGGGAGTTTCCTCCTACACGCCCAGCACTTTTCTATGTGTTACCGCATGCAAGTGAACATGAACGCACCCAGGAGCTAGGAATTGCATCTATGGACCTTCCATCACACTTGTACACGTATTCTAGGGCCACTGGCAAGTTTTCGCGTGATTCCGGTGCTCCGGCGGTCTTTCTCCACTGAAACCCTCGTCCGTGGGACCCGCAAGTCTACCCCCGTAGCATTCTCCGTACGAGGGCTCACCAATGTACTTTTTTGTTGGTTTAGGTTTGTATAGGTCATATCTACATGGACAACAAGGGTTGGGACCAAGATTCCACAGGTAGCCCTCCGTTTGATCCGTGGCGGGAGTTTCCTCCTACACGCCCAGCACTTTTCTATGTGTTATCGCATGCAAGTGAACATGAACGCACCCGAGAGCTAGGAATTGCATCTATGGACCTTCCACCACACTTGTACACGTATTCTAGGGCCACTTGCAAGTTTTTGCGTGATTCCGGTGCTTCGGCGGTCTTTCTCCACCGAAACCCTCGTCCGTGGGACCCGCAGGTCTACCCCCGTAGCATTCTTCGTACGAGGGCTCACCGATGTACTTTTTTGTTGGTTTAGGTTTGTATAGGTCATATCTACATGGACAACAAGGGTTGGGACCAAGATTCCATAGGTAGCCCTCCATTTGATCCATGGCGGGAGTTTCCTCCTACACGCCCAACACTTTTCTATGTGTTATCGCATGCAAGTGAACATGAACGCATCCGGGAGCTAGGAATTGCATCTATGGACCTTCCACCACACTTGTAAACGTATTCTGGGGCCACTTGCAAGTTTTCGCGTGATTCCGGTGCTCCGGCGATCTTTCTCCACCGAAATCCTGGTCCGTGGGACCCGCAGATCTACCCCCATAGCATTCTCCGTACGAGGGCTCACCAATGTACTTCTTTGTTGGTTTAGGTTTGTATAGGTCATAACTACATGGAAAACAAGGGTTGGGACCAAGATTCCATAGGCAGCCCTCCGTTTGATCCATGGCGGGAGGTTCCTCCTACACGCCAGTACTTTTTTGGTCAGTACTCAGCTAGCTAGGTGTTCTATGGCGCCAGCAACGCTGAGAGGATTCCCCTCGGCATAGACCCTGCCAGGTGCGCTATGCTGCTGGCAACGCTGAGAGGAATCCCCTCGGCTTAGGTCCTACCAGGTGTGCTATGCTGCTAGCAACGCTGAGAGGAATCCCCTCGGCGTAGGTCCTGGCAGGTGCGTTATGCTGCTAGCAATGCTGAGAGGTATCCCCTCGGCGTAGGACCTGCCAGGTGAGCTATCCCGCTAGCTTGCTAATAGCAATGCTGAGCGGAATCCTCTCGGCTTTGCTTTGTGCCGTTAATTTTCACTACACAGAACTATGCCAACGGTAAACCTCTCGGCACTGACATATACCGTGAACTGTCCGTCCGCAACGCGGGAAGGAGACCCATGCTCAGCTTGCGCCGATGGTGCCCCTCGGCATTGCTACATGTATGCTGAGGGTATAGCTACGCCGAGGGTCCCTCTCGACATTGCTCGTCTGTGCCGAAGGTTTTGCTATGCCGACGGCATTTTTGCGGCCCACGACACTGCGCGAGCTATGCCGAGCGGCCCGACCATTTCCCCTCAGCGTTGAATTTCCCGCTCAGCATCTGCATTCGTTCCCGTAGTGTGGGGGTGCGGCGGCAATGGGGCCTAGAGCAGCGGCGCGCTGGGTATTTAGTCTAATGCCACACGGGTGTCAGGAGGCACGCGGAACAACTAGCCAGCAGCAGGAGGTGTGTGATGCAAGGATGACGGCGGACGACGCGCCAGATCAGGCGACGGTGAGGTGACGGACGGGGGCAGCAGGTTAGTCGCGGGAGCAGACACACATGATGGTATCTGTCGGAAGCTCGCTCCAGGCGCGGTTTGATCAGGTGGATCGGACGGGCCGGAAACGAGTGCTCGGACGTGTCAACCAGCATACGAGTACTTTTTAGCAGTTGGGAATAATGTTTGTAGATGAGCCACAGTTTTAGAAGGTTGCCCTACATATTTTATTCTAGATGAACAGTTAGTACTGATAGTCTACATGTATTGAGTACTTGAATATAGGCACCAATCATCTCAATTTCTATGTCTGCATGCACGAATTAACAGGAGGTGCCAACTGAATATAATGGTTCAGATTAGTACAGGCAACGCTTGGTTCTCCTACCTAGTTGGTGTTGTAGATTGATCAGAGAATTACTTATTCAATAACAGAGCGATCTTCCTAAGATTTAGTACAAATAGGTTCAAGTTAGCCATCTTCATATTGTTTTTATCCTAACTCTAGGACCCGTTCTGGTGTACAAGTATAGGTAGTGTTAGACCTTTAATTATATAGTTAATCAAAAATTTCTAGCTTGGCTAACCAATCATTTGACATCTGTGATGTTGCTACTTTTCCTTTTCTTCTTCGGTATATTTTGAAGTCATTCACATGTCCAGTAAATTATGTGCATATCATGCTTTTCTTCCATTATCCTATATGAATAAGAAACATAGAATACAATGGAAATGTACTACAACTGATGTAGCAAGTTCATTGTGGATATTGCTTGAGGGCAAGTGGTTTTATTGTATTTTAGCTTGGCAGTGCAAGAACAAATGCTACCATGTTCAACAAAACTATGTAACATGAGTGAATTGTAATATACAATATGTACTGTAGGTATGAACCAAACATAATCAATCTCGACCATGATGTTTTCAAGTATTCTTCCTTTCCTTATCTTATGAATATATTAGAGGAACTGAATTTTGATGGCTCCTTTCATGATATTTGAGATGTATCATGCTAGGTACTGGCTCATTGTTTTGTCAGACCATCTACCAGATATTTTGGAGAAGGTATGATCCACTTCTTGTAGACACCTTCTAGACTTAGTTACAAGGCAATATATCTAAATTTTTCATCGAATTCCATTATGATAACAATATACTGTCTGAATATATATATATATCAATTTATTACTGGGATCTGGTAAAGTATGTTGGCCTCCAAGCACATGCCATCTGGTTGGTACAGTAGTCACTGCCAGAAGTCTAAGGAGGGGTTGGATGAGCCTGTCAAGTGTTTGATATTAGTTTCCTATCGAAACTATTATTTTTCCTACTTTGCCACTAAGTCATGTTAGCTTTTTGGATAATTAAGCAGGCATTCCACTCAAAATATATACTCTAGTAAAACATGTAGTATTCTTGTAAAGCACTGCTAACGTTTGTCCCAAATCTGGGCATGAGCTTAAGAAGAAAAAAATAGTAATGCCTAGTTAATATGGGAAAATCCTATCCACTATTCTTTGTATTTATCTATCAACCGAGACGTTTCTTGTCTACATATTTAATCTTGCTCTGTAAATACTTGCGGTTTCATGGAAATGTCATTCACATATTAATATTTTCAGCAGTTAGCTATATATTATTAAGTATTTATGCTATATACAAAAATCCTTGTAAATAAGTTGTCCACCGTCAGATTTTGTGAGCAATCAGTTTCGCCCATGTGAATTTTACTTCTATATATACTTTCTTTTCTACATAGTTCTCTAGATAAATAACTACTATTCTTTTGCTTGTTGAGGTGATAACAGATTTCTATAGCAGCACACATTGCGCCATGACTCAAAATATATTTTTCCTACCTCTATTCTTATGTAAACATGTGATAAAATCCATTCTAATAATACTGACCTTCTCGTGATATATCGATGCATTTTTTATTTTGATAGCTGATGCGGATGCTTGCTTGCTCTCGAGGAGTTGCATACAGCCGGACACCCTGCTACTAAGGTCCTGTTCTTGGGAGAACAAGAAGGAACATAAAGAAGCAACTCACAAGCCCGAAATATCGCAACCAGATCTCTCCACCCACAAGCCAGAAATATCGCAACCAGATCTCTCCACCGGTGATAGTGCTTCGGAAACTATCACGAGTGCTCAGTCTAATTCATCTAGCAACTTGGAAGTGTGTGATATATCCAGCTGTCTCCATTTGTCTATGAGAAAAATGTATATTTGGAGTCTATAATTAAGGATATACTATAAATAGTGATTATCATGTATAGTTTTTTTTCCGTACCTTTGAAAGACCTTCGATGCTTCTTGACATGCAACTTTGAAATTTACCTTTGCTAATATGTTTGATTAAATTTATATTATTTGAGAAGTGCAATTGCACGTGCAAGCTAATATGTTTGACTAACATCTTATTGCGCTATCTGGAATATTTGTAGAAAACGCATTTAATTTTTTTATTACCAAAATTTAAACTAGTGACAGGCAGGATAATGGGTTTGTCGCTACAAAACCCTATAGAGCTGCGGCCTTTGATCGCAACCAGTGACATGCATTCCTTTTGCCTGTCATTAGTATACACATACTAGTGACAGGCATGCATAGATGCCTGTCACTGGTACACATACTAGTGATAGGCACTTGCCCGTCACTAGTAACCTCATACCAGTGACTAGTCACCAGTGACAGACGTTTTGCCTGTCACTAATAGGCTTTTTAAGCCACTGATAGCCTATTCTGCAGTAGTACATCTTGGTCATCTTTCTGGCTCTCGGCTATCATCATTAGTTCATCGTGGTCTTCTGGGGTCTGTTTCAGGAGATGCATCGTTATAGTGTCAGGGTTGTAGGCTAGGGAAACATGTTCAGTTACCCTGTCCTACTAGTGAGTCTATCTCAGCGACCTTTCGATTTTGTTCACTCTGATGTTTGGGGTCTGGCTCCTTTCGCTTCAAAATGGGGCCATCGATATTATATCATTTTTATTGATGATGTTTCTTGTTATACTTGGTTGTATTTTATGTCTAATCGTAGTGAGGTTCTCTCCATCAGCCATGGTTCTTACTCAGTTCTCTATGACGATTCACGTGTTTCGTGCTGACTCTGCTGGTGAGTATATCCCCAAGCACTTGCGTGGTGTTCTAGCTGAGCATAGCACCCTTGCTTAGTTCTCTTATCCTGGTGCGTATGCTCAGAATGGCGTGGTTGAGCGTAAGCATTGTCATATTCTTGAGACTGCTCGTGCAATGATGATCACTACTTCCATTCCCCCTCATTTCTGGGCTGACGATGTTTCTACATTGGCCTATCTCATCAATATTCAACCCTCTGCCGCTCTGCAGGGTGGTATTCCTCTCGAGCGTCTCTCTGGTCATCCGCCTGATTAGTCAGTGCTTCGTTTTGCTGTATTCTTCTTGCCCCTCGCAACCGCACCAAACTGACCCTCAGTCTGTTGAGTGTGTTTTTCTTGGATACAGTGATGATCATAAGGTATATCGGTGTTGGGATCCTATTGGCCGTCGGATGCACATTTCTCGTTATGTCACTTTTGATGAGTCGCGTCCCTTCTACCCACGCCCCTCATCCTCGTCTTTCTTGGTGGAGGACATATCTTTTCTATTGTTTCCTGACACACCATCTTCTGTTCCTATTGATCCTCCTCCACACCCCATCCTTGCTGATGCTTCCCTTTCGCCACCACCACCCAGTTCTTCTCATTCCTCTTTTCCCCCTCCACGGACCTCATCGTTGTATTCATTTCCCTTCCATTATACTCGTCGCTCCCATGTTCCAGATGCTTCCTCCAATGTTCCTTCTTCTGATGTTCTTCCTTCCTTTGATGAGATGTCTCCTTCTATTCATACTCGTCATAGATGACCACCTGATCGCTACATTCCTAGTCACTATGGTATTTCTGTTGCCCTTGAGCCGACTTCTTATCGGGATGCTGCGCACCATCCTGAATGGCAGCTTGCCATGACCGAGAAGATTGCTGCGCTTGAGTATACCGGCACATAGGATCTTATCTCTCCTACTCCCGGTGTTCTTCCCATCACATGCAAGTGGGTCTACAAGGTTAAGACTCGCTCTGATGGATATCTTGAGCACTACAAAGCGCGCCTTTGTGGCTCGTGGATTCCAGCAGGAGCAGGGTCATGATTATGATGAGACTTTTGCTCTGGTGGCCCATATGACCACTATGCGTACTCTTCTTGTCGTGGCCTCTATTCGCCATTGGTCTGTGTCGCAGCTTGATGTCCAGAATGCATTTCTCTATGGTAAGTTGCGTGAGGAGGTTTACACGCAGTCTCCTTCAGGGTACTCTGTCCCTGATGGCATGGTTTGTCGTCTTCAATGCTCTCTTTATGGCCTAAAACAGGCTCCTCGTGCTTGGTTTGAGTGCTTCGCCTCTATGGTGACTGTTGTTGGTTTCTCCCCTAGTGCTCATGATCCCGCATTATTTTCACACTTCTCCTTATGGACGCACTCTTCTACTCCTCTATGTTGATGACATGATCATAACCGGTGATGACTCTAAGTATATTTCCTTTGTTAAGGCCCGTCTTCATGAGAAGTTTCTTATGATTGATCTTGGTCCTCTTCGCTACTTTCTTGTGATTGAGGTTTCCTCCACTTCTGATGGATTTTATATCTCTCAGGAAAAGTATATCCAGGATCTCCTTGCTCGTGTTTCTCTTGGTGATGAGCGCATTGTTGAGACTCCTAGGGAGCTCAATGTCCAGCTCCACGCTTGTGATGGTGATCCTCTCTCTGATCTGACACGCTATCGCCATCTTGTTGGGAGCCTTGTCTATCTTGATGTCACTCGCCCATATATCTCCTATCATGTTCATATTCTGAGTCAGTTTGTATCTGCTCCCACTTCGGTTCATTATAGTCACCTCCTTCGTGTTCTTCGCTATCTTCTCGGCACGAACACTCGTCGTATATTCTTCCCTCGTTCCAGCTCCTTACAGCTCTAGGCTTACCTGATGCTAAGTGGGCTAGTGATCCTTCGGGTCGCTGCTCACTTTCTGCCTACTGTGTGTTTCTTGATGGTTCTTATATTGCATGGAAGACAAAACAGACCACAGTTTCCCGTTCGAGTGCAGAGGCTGAGTTGCAGAACTATGACAGGGTCACAGATGGTAAGATCTATAGTAAATTCAAGACTTGCAACATGTTAAGCTGTCAACATAAACCGACAGTTAGAAGTTGCAGAGTAGACATACGAAGCACTAGGTAGAATACCTCTTTGTGAAATCAAGCAGTATGACTAACCATTCTTCATAAGAACAAGTTAAACAATGACGCATTCTTAAAGTATTCAGTGTTCTCATTGAATCATGACTCTTGTTCTCGAGGGCTATTGATGTTCTTGTCGTGGAGAACACATAACAGAATAGTAATAACTACATAAATATCAACAATAATGTACTTCCCCCTTATCACTCCTTAATCATACGGAATAACTTGGCAAAAGTTGTCATCAGGATTGCATGACTTCAGCAAGGCAAAACGGAGGTAAAAAACACCATCTCATGAGAGAAGAAGTACAGAAAACAGAAAACGAGTGAGAAGAATAAGCAATAGCTGCAAATAATCAACATAAGAATAGAAGGAGAGTAAGTTATTGACTGAATCGGGATGGAAAGAGGGTAAACAGCTAAGGAGAAAAAGAAGTATAACATGGGATTACATTTATCAACAGTTACACAACACCTGAGAGAGAACAAAGAAAAATAATCAAGAAAAACAGGCATAGAAGTGTTTCGTTACAGTGAATCCCAAATTCTAAATAATACAACCAAGCAGCTAGTCCTTACAAACTTAATTTTCTATATATACTTCATCACATGTTTATTTAATGGAATACACTGGTAGGATACTGGGACTAGGCAGAGCATCAAGAATCAAGATGTGCCAGATAAAGTAGGACCGACTCTTTCTTGCTTAAGATGATGCTGGAGCTAGCGTTCCTCCGGCCACAATTCGCTCTTCTCGATCCCGCAGTGGCAGAGCAATGCCCAGACGAGGGTCACGAGCTCGGTTCCAAATTGGAGGCCCTTCCCGTGTGCTTCTGCCTTAGAACTTGGGGAAATTTGTACGAGTATGTCAGCCCACACCTCGGCTAGGATCTCCCAGCGACCTTCTTCGTCCTCATTGTCGATCAGTTCCTTGCCCATCATGGCGCCTTGTATCAATATGTTTCCAGTCAGCTCGATATCCTGCTGGCTACCTGCAGGAGCAGCAGCTTCCTGTGATAATGCAATGAGCGCATCGTACCTGCTCTGTGGTGAGTTGCAGCCTCTCAGAATGTCATGAGCATGCTGAATAGTGTCCAAGAGTAGCTTCTTGGACATAAAAACATTCTCAGGCAGCGGGTTGGGCTTTGAAATCAGCAGGTGGAGACAGTACCGCGACAAGCAATTGGCCACCGTGTTTGCCTTACTGAGGTTGCCGGCAAGATCAGGCATTGTATTTCCAACAAACAGTCTAGATAATCCTGTACTATTTGTATTCCCTCGGTCTTGCTCGAGCTTCACCTGGCAGAGGCTTGTTGCAATGTGCCAAACCAGAATAACATGGGAGCAACCTGGTAGCTCAAGGCATGCCGACCAATAACGTTCCACTCTGGCACTAGCACGTGGCCGTGGTAAGGAGTCCTTTGGCAGATGACGGTCCTCAGTACTGTCCATGCAACGGGCTAGTGCCCGAAAGACTCTGGCCATCACTTTGTCCGTATAATTCTTTGGGACGCACTGTTCCTTTATAAATTGGAAGGTCACAGCAACCGGTTTCAACTTGCCCTCTCTATATTTTGATGATCGCAGGAAGTCATACCGGCTTGAATATTTAACTCTATTTGGTTCTGGCACAAGAGGCATATGTGATATCATTTTCTCAAGGACACGCTTCATGCAATTGTTGCTGCAATTCACATAATTGCAGACAAGCAGTAAAATAGTCCAGCATGATGTGATGTACCTGCATGTTATCACACAGTCTATTGTCATTATGAAGACGGTGGCTATCAGAGTAAAAAAAGTATCAGTGTTCTTTGGGGGCAGCTCCAAGGGATATAACCACACGATTGAGATGTATTTCACTAAACACAATACTGCAGGGAAGCATATGGAGCGAAGACCCATGCAGAACATCATAGGATAACCGGTATGGAGGTGCAGTTTAAGGAACAAAAGATGCAACCGAAGGATACTAGTTAATACCTTCTCCGCATCATCAGCGCCTATCAGTGAGCAAATCAGCTGGTTCGTCATAGAAATTGTGTCCACGTGCAGCTTTCCACCTTCAAGCCTACACCGGAGTAGTCGATACAGTGGAAAGGCCAGGGTGAGAACCTTCAGTGAGTTCTTCCGTATGCTGAAAGTGGGAAACATTAGGCCATTTTGTTGCCAAATCTTTTCTAAAGTAGTCACTGACCTCAAGTCGTTAATACTGATTCCACTATGCCCATTCATTGTGCCTTTCTTCTTCTCTGCAAAGACCAAGTACTTCCCTTGCATAGCCTCTGGATTGAAATCGCTGGAGCCAATAATGTTAGAAGAAGCCATGTACTCATGAACAAGTTCTGAGCTGCGGCCGTGCAACAAGGATTTGGATGCTAGCTTGTGTGCTCTGATCCTGTACAAGCTCTTGATCACCATGACACTCCAAAACAACCAGAACAGGGTGCGCCACAACTTCGGGCAATGTCTGACACTCAACAACGCCGTACCCCAAAGCTTCAACATGTTTTTCACCTCAAAACTAGTATCGTACTTAGACTTGAAGTTGACGCTAGAACGGAAACTAACCAGCATAAGGGCCCATACTGGGAAATGCTTATTCTTGAAACTTGCGGCTTGCATGGCCCCCATAACATAAACCAGTAGTGTGTCAGACACAGCATCCATTGCCCTCAATCCATTTGTTCTCCCCATGTCGCTCATCGACAGAGTGAGAATCACATAGTACATAACCATGAGAAATCCCATCAACACTCGGATGCGAAGCAAGATATAGTGTTCCAGATTCCACTTTGTCAACATACCTAAGATCAGAGTGCCAAGGTCTGCCATTTCTCTCATTTTTCTTCTCCTGCCGCACCAAGTCTTAGTCTGCCCAAAATAATTCACAAAGTATCTCAATAAATAGAGAACAAAACACATGGCGGTAACGCTAGCTCATGCTGCCATGCATGGTGCCAAATTGCAATGCTGCATATGCTTCCCTACAGTATTGTCTTTAGCAATCATGCGTTCATGCTTGGAAGGACAGGCACGATATGTGCCTGTGGCAATACCAATCTATTCGTGTGCGCCAGTACAAGTAGTGCTAGCTACATCCTAAAGGATTGATCACAATATGCTTGTTGAACATGTGCTTCTCGGCGGATTGGTGATCGGTACGTGTGCGTCTTGCCGGAGCTTCGTCCTCACAGTCGCTGGAAACTACTCGGCGGCAGGGGCTTTGCTAACATTCGCAAGCAAGCAGTTTGTGTGCATGCATGGGTGCTAACAACTGATCCATATTACTAGTGCTAATTTGATGGTAGTGAGCTTTACAGCATCCACAATTTCATTCTAAGTGGACTTTTAGGCGAAACCAAAATTGCTTTCTTTGGTCCAAAAGGTTCAAAATGTACACATCCGCTGTATAGCAGGTGCAGGAACCAGATGCAATGACCAAAATTCGAAGAAAAGCAAAATTTAACAATACTACGAGCATAGTGGTTTAAGGTCCCTTCTTCATGCACAACTTTAATCTCTTCAAACTCTTCCATTCGCTCCTTGATTTCTAGGAGAACCAATCTATATAAGAATTTGCTATTTATGGTGATGTTTGCAAGCTACAGTTTGCCAATCTGAGGCAATGGGAAGGCGTCATATACCATCTTTAAATGACACACTACGACCAATCAGCCATTCTGAAAGCAATCAAGTAGGAATATTGCAATCATTACATATTTTCATTGTTTCCCAAGGCTCAAGGACGAACACAGTGAAACAGGGAGAATATCTAAATGTTCTTATTTTTGCCAAATGCACAACACAGCTCAACTTAGGAAAATAGAGTGGACAATGGCCATACCTGATTCAGATTGCATACTAGTGCACACTTTGCCACAACTGCTGCAATATTTATCTGGCTACTAATTCGACCAAAGTAAAGCTGAGTAATTCTGAACTCTGCCTTTTCATAGAGGAAATACTTCCTGATACGACCCTTTTACAACCATACGCCTGCTTGAGCTCTGCTTCCGACCTGTTACAGCTGCAACATTAAGTAATTAGCACTGCTACTGACCATGCAGTTGTCATTTCCAAGTAAGAGCTTTAACTGATGCCACGCATGAAACTGATCCGATGTCTGTAGTAGCAAGAGAAACAGCACTTCATCGAAAGATGCAAACATGCAATTCAAATACTCTAGGAGATGTACTACTATTGTGAAAAACAACCAGTTCTTACCAAGATACAACAGAATTCAGTGGCCACTCATGGCAGAATCCGCAGCCTGGGGAGCTTGAGAGAGCGATGGGCAATGAACTGTGTGAATGAACTGTGCCAAGAAGACGGCACTTAGATCTGGAATTTGAATAAGCTAATCTCTTCTTTGTCCTAGCCTTTTTCAGTGAGTAGTGACAATTAAACTAGTAGCTATCGTACTTCCCCAGGTCTTCATGGGTTTTCGGCTTTAATATTCCTCATAGAATAAGGGCGATTCTTTTTTCAAAAATAGAATATGGCTGTTACAGTGACGCTCAACATATACAAACGTTCCCAAGAGAATTTTAGAACTAAAAACTGTTGCTCGCTTCAATAAAGTTGCCAAAATAAATGACCAATTGAAAGACACACGCGGCAGACAAAGCTGAACGCGGTCAGGTCAGTCCACCTTTGCCCCTGGTCTCACGCGATACAGAAAGCATGTACTTAAAAAAGGAGCAGTTAATTTCCTTAGCAGATAGCATGATGAGGCATCAAAGACAAACCAGGCACTCATTGCCTCCCACAAGCACCCGAGATTCCGACATGGCAAAAAAATAATCGATTTTTTCTTAAGCACCCAGCCTAAGCACCTGCATTGTACATGGCCTAATGGCGTGACCTTCATTTAGCTAAAGGCTGTCAAATGGGATCATGGTGGTAACATAATTAAGTGCATCTGGAACAAATTGGTAGACTTGATTTATTGTAGTAAGTGTTTTGCCCAGCTGCACTGGGCTACATGTGTGAAAAAATAATGTAAAGGACAAACAGCTTAGCACCACCAAAAAAAGCTCAAGCGTAACCTGCTACAGCAGCAAAATTTATCATCAGGGTATTCCTTTATATTCAGCAGAGTAGAAACTCAGAAAAGCACAAGTTATGTGAGAAACAGAAATTACAGGTGCACTGCATTTGGCAGATCACAAGGTTGAACAATCTGCTTGCCCTTCTGGTACCAGTCACAAAAACATATTGGTTCTACCAGAGCTACCAAAATCCTATAAAAATACATACACGCCTGGTGTATGTATCACGATGCAAGTCGCCCAAACAAAATTCCCCAAAACACCAGAGCTCCAACCCACTTGTTTGACACAAACCTGCAGAAAGAATGAATTGGGCTGACAAACAAGCATCAGTGCCTTCTTCCTTGGCATCGATGATGACCATAAGAGACGAAGAAGTGTACAAATGTACTGATTCTTTAATTGATAGTATTATTTTCCGCTCAAGCTACAACCGAAATTTTAATGTCTCCCCTTTTTAACATTTCATCTGATTGGTGGTTGACAGGTGACACTATTCCTGATCAAATATATTTCACAATTTGTAAGAAGATGAATTTTCTGTGAACTGACAATATTGTCGCGAGAATTGCAATTAAAAGTGGTGATTACTGATGAGAGGAGTTGAAGACGTTGGCACATGCGCCTTCGCTACACGTCACAGAATTTGTCTTGTGTTCATTTTGCTTTTGTTCAAATGATTCGTTCCTACAATTTTCCCTTAATGATTTATTCCATTTTTAATGAACCAACCTCCAAAACAGAGAATTCTGAACAACTCTAATGAGCGTGTTCCTCCTCGGCTTAGAGAACTGCAACAGAAGCAGATGGAGAAGAAATTAGAGGCTAATATACGAGGTACCATGGGAGAATTTATGTTTGTATAAATGTTCATATGCTTTTGTTGACATTGCAGACACGTTCGTGAGGAATCTCGATGGATGAAAATGAAGTTGGATAGAATGGATTTACCATGATCCACATGAATGTGTCTACTAGTCAGGATATTTGCATATTAACTTTCTTTGCATATGTAACTGTAGCAAGAATCCGAGATCCTGTTTCATTCCTCCACTACAGCATCAGACTGTAGAACTTCTATAGTTGATTTTCATTGAAGCTATGAGAATTGTCTCTATGACTTGTGCTTTATCGGCCGCCGGAGGTTCGTGAAGTTGAGATCCCTAGAGGGGAAGAGCTGGAGCATCGGGGTGTCAGGGCAAGAGGTCACCACTAATCCTAATATTGCATACTCTCCACCTCTTCTCCTCCAGGGATCTCAACTTCGCAAAGGTCTGGTTAGCAGATAAGGCACAAGTCATAGAGACAATGCTTACAGCTTCGATGAAAAATGAAATATAGAAGTTCTACACTTTCTGCTGCAGTAGATAAATGAAACAAGATCAGATACTTGCTACAGTTACATATATGAATAAAATAAAAGAAATACGGAAATATCCTAATGAGCAGGATCACGATTAATATGTTCCAATTACATTTTCGTCAAAACCAGATGAACAATTAATATGAACATCAATTCCCCAACTAGAACACCATATCACATATATTAGCTTCTAATTTCTTCTGCTCCATCTGCTCCTGTTGCAGTTCTCCAAGCCAAGGAAGAAGAAGCTCACAATATGGCAAGCATAAAAAAAATGGTTTTCTTCAGAAATCTCTTTTTTGAGGCAGGTTCACGAAGAATGGAAAAAATCATGAAGGGAACATTGTAAAAGAGAACTATTTGAACAGAAGAAAAATGAAAATTCGATCGCTCTTGCGTTCATGTTGGAATGCTTGTAAACAAGGTTTTGTGAGCCTTCTGCACGTGCGGGTGCTAACAATTGATCAAGCATTTACTAGCGCAAATTTGATAGTAGTGAGCTTTACAGACCCACTATTTTGTTCTAACAGGATTTTTAGAGGAAACCACACTCGCCTTATTTGGTACAAAAAGGTTCAAATATACACAGCCAATGGGTGCAGGAGCCAGACGAGGCGTCATATACCAGTTGTAAATGACACAATAGGACCAACCAGTCATTCCAAACCAATTAAGTAGGAATACAGCAATCATTTCATTTGTTTGTTTCCCGAAGCCCAAGGAAAACACATTGAAACAGAGAGAGTATCTATATGTTTTTTATTTTTGCCAAATGAACAACAAAGATTAGCTTCTGAAAATGGAGTGGACAATGGCCATACCTTATTCAGCTTCTTCGTGGACAATGTAAAAAAATAGAGCCGAGGATTCTGAACTCTGCCTTTTCATAGAGGAAATACGCCCTGATGCGACCCTTTCAAAACCAAATGCCTGCTTGAGCTCTGTGTCTGACCTGTTACAGGTGTAACCATTAAGTAATAAGCACTGCTCCAGAACATGCAGTTGTTATTCCCATGTAAGAGCTTTAACTCATACCACACATTAATGAATTCACTGAAAACTAATGCAATGTTTGTAGTTGCAAGAAAAACCGCACTTCGGCAACCAATGCAATCATGCAATTCAAATACTGTAGAAGATATTATTACAATGGTCAAAAAAAAAACAATTCTTACATACATACAGAATTCAGTGGCCACTTATGGTAGAGCGTGCAGCCTGGAGATCTCAAGTGAACTATCAGCAATGAGTTCTGCTAAGAAGATAGCATTTGGATATGGAAACTGGATCAGCTAAGCTCTTCTTTGGCCTGGTCTTCTCCATTGAGTAGTGCTAATCAAACTAGTAGCAATCATACTTCCTGAGGTCTTCTTGTATCTTACGCTTCCGAGAACAGAACAAGTGCTGTTCTTTTTTCAAACAGAATAAGGGCAGGTTCCAGTGGAACTCAACAGACACAAACTTTCTTAAAAGAAATTTTGAAACAAATAATGTCGCTCATTTTAAATAAAGTTGCCAACATAAACGGCCAGTTCAACAACAGAGCATGTGCATGTCTACGTTACAGCACTAAGAACAGAAATCACTTTGCCTAATCTGGCAGTATAATGGCAGAGTCTATTTACCAAGTCAAACTACAGCTCAAAGGTCTGTCAAATGGAATCATGGTGGTAAATCAAGTGCGTCATAAACCAGTTGTCAGACTTGATTTCCCGCAGTAAGGTTTTTTCCCCAAAAGCACTGGGCTACATGTGTGAACAAATATTGTAAAAGACAGACAGTTTACACATCCAAAAATACTCAGTGTTTCGACCAAATCCTGACTTTGGTCCTCAAGGACTATCACCATCATGGTCTTCCGTCATGGAGAATCCTGATTTTGGTTCTCAATATACAGCTATGTGTTCTACAACAATGAATCATCCCTGGCTCCTTCTTTATCGTTGGAAGATGAATGGGGGACGACGCCCTGAAATGCTCAGGAAATAAACCTGCTAGAACATCGAAATTTATCATCAGAGTTTGCCTTTCATATTCAGCAGAGAAGAAACTCAGGAAAACACAAGTAATGAGAGGAAAAAACTTACAGATATACATGCCGCAGTAGACTGTAGAAGATGGCAAGGTTAAAACAAACTGTCTGTCCTCGCACTAGTCACAAAAATGTACTGCTTCTATCAGAGCTGTCAAAATCCTATAAACAATTAATATAGTGGCACATCACACACCCGAATGCCTGATGTATCTATCACGATGCAAGTCGGCCAAAAACAATTCCCCAGAATACCAGTGCTCCAAACCACTTGTTTGACACAAATCTGCAGAGTAGGGATTATATATAGTGAGTCCAAGGACTTCATAGTGGTCTAACAAACCAATGAACATATCATTAATTCTGATCTCCATGGTTTCAATGTAAAGAAACATACTTCCTGTTGCAATCTGCGCGGTCAGATATGTCGACGGTTGAAATCTGCCATGCCAGCTGTGCAGCTGCAGCTGCCAGAAGAGGGTAGTAGGGCCATGCTGTCGAACATGGTTAGATACGTAGTCAATATCATGTTTAAAACAATATACTCTACTTAGAAGAGTCGGGACATTGTGATAATGAGCACTGACCAAGTTCAGCATTGTAGCCACTGAGTGCAAAGCCGCAAACGGATGCAGCACCAAAGGCACTGATCCATTGCTTGGTCAAATCTCCAAACCTTAATGCTGTGGACTTAACGCCTACTTTGAGGTCGTCTTCTTTGTCCTAACATGTATTCAGATACGATCATAAGAACCACGATAATCCAAATAAGATGACTTTGCTCAGTTTAGATATGACACAACACGACCAGTTAAATACCTGATGTGCATATATGGTATCGTACACCAATGTCCAACATATGCCAGCAGTATACAGTGGAAGGACGACGGCGGGATCTAGGCTCCCTTTGATAGCAGCCCATCCTAACAGAGCTCCCCAGTTGAAGGTCAGGCCAAGAAATGCCTGAGGCTGTTAAAAATTGCAAAGGATATGATTTAAGTGATCACACTCTGTTAGCAAAGATTATGGTAATACAACCTGGCATGCACGTGTTACATACCCAAAATGTGAACCTCTTCATCAGGGGATAAGAAAACACCAAAAGAAGAGAAGATGCCCCAAGAACACGGCTACATAGAAAATGAGACAAATTTACAAGTGAGTATAACTAGCAAAATACAGCTGATAAGTTGTCAATCCTTTGAAGTTTGTGGAAATCAATACTCCCTCCGATCCAAATTAGTTGACTCGGATCTTTTCTAGATTCGGATGTATCTAGCACTAAGACATGTCTAGATACATTCGAATTTAGACAAATCTGAATCAATTAATTTGGATGGGAGGGAGTACCTCAAAGTGGACCAATAGAAACGTATTAGTCCAGTAAAGATTGTTTATATGAAATACAGAAATTTTCAAGTACTATAGTCTGTTTGGTTGGACTTTGTGAGCATCCAAAACAGAGCAACTGCATTCCAGATATACAAGCAAAGAAGAAAGCAATTTACCTGAAGTCGTTCAGTTGGAGAAGAATGCCCAATCCCAGCAGTAGCTGCGATCCGAGGAAGCACACCCCTTGAGTAGGGGTTAGAGCACCTGATGCAAAAGGCCTGCTTTTGGTGCGCTCAACCTGCACGAGGAACAGATCGGTGAACTCCATGTGATCACCAGACGATACCATCATGCACTTCATTGCATGATCCACTTGAGAGAAGTAACATGTCAGTACCAGACCACACAAATCTAAGAGTACGACCGACATCCAACTTGTTTGAAAGCTTTGGTTAGCATATTTTTTCTCTTTGTGGTTTAATTAACTAAGTTTTTGTTTTAGCTGCTATTGACACTATGACAATGATCATGACATTTGAGACTTACTTTTGCTACATTACCCTGGTTCAAGACAATAATAATAAGTGCATATAATACAAGTAAATACAGTTGAGTCTTTTTTGTATTCACAATCTGAACAGCAGTCCGAGGCTACAGAAAACACAAAATCACCTTGGGATCAATGTCGCGATCGAGAAGATCATTAACTGTGCAACCAGCACCCCTAAGGAGGACAGTTCCACATCCGAAGAGTGCCAGCATTTTCAAGTCAGGGAGCTCCCCGGGAACTGCTGCCATTGTGATTGACCTGAGAAGTAAAGGTTACATGGAGAGCTCTTTGAATCAGGAGATAAAACTCGAAATTTTCGACAATGTCTGAATCAATTGCTTCCCTGATGGTGCACATAGCGAGTCTGGTCTAAAGCGAGCTGATCCTGCTGATGCTGAGCACCAACTGACCCTATGTGTCTATGCAATGGTGTTGAGAGATGGCAATGTGGGTAGTAGCAGTAAGCATACCACATGCAGGGCCAGCCGAGGAGCCAGGCGCCGATGGGCTTGTCGAGGCGGGCGAGCATCGCGTAGGGGCGCGCCGCCTCCGGGAGCCACTTCTCCACCCACGATGCCGACACCGGCGGCGGCGGCGACGGTAGTATGTCCTCCTTCTCCTTGTCCTTGTCCTCGTCCGTGGACCGGGAGGAGGTCGAGAACGGGTGGGGGAGGCTTGCGGAGAGCAGGATCCTCTCGAAGTAGTAGGAGGACGCCGCCGCCGAGGGCAGATGCGGGCATGGGCGGCGGCTTAGGGTGATCAGATGGCGCCGGGCGGCGGGGTTGCGAAAGAGATCAGGGGAGGGGGAGGGAGAGGAGTTAGGGGTGTGGGACAGTGGGGAGATGACCGGGAGAGGGGCGGTGATGCGGGCGCGGCGGCGGAGGGCGGCGGCGGCGGCGCGGAGCAGAGCGGAGGGCGCCATGGACGGAAGCTGAAGCTGATGCTCTGCCTCTTCTTCGGGCTTTGGGCTTGTCGGTGCATCTCCCTTTCTTCAGGCCAGTTAGAGGCGGCCCAGGCCAGTACTTAATTCTGCTTCGGGCCCAGCAGAGGCATTAGGCCGGTGGGCTGTCGTTACTTACAAAATGGAGCTTGTCAACTTTTTTTTTTGGGAAATTCAGTTGCCAACTTATTTTTTGGGAAATTCAGTTGCCAGCTTTGTGGCACTAAATGAAAAACAAGCAAATACGAACTTGTTTTGGTCTCTGGACGTTGGGACGCACGTGATGATATTGATATTGTTCAGTAGATCGAGGTAGGCGTGGCAGCGGAGAGGGCGGGCGCACAGGCACGGTGTAGATTGTCGATGCCAATGGTCGGAGTAGAGGCACAGCGATGTCGACCAAACCGTACACATATACTAGAGTACGTCGCGCGCTGTGTCTACAAGAGCTGGTGCACCGCCGTCGATGACCGCGTCCTCCTCCTGCAGGCGGACCTCCTTCCAGTCACCATGTCCGGCATCTTCTTCGGTACCAACGACGCAGAGTTCCCGTTGTACTTCTCGCGCCCACCGTACCACCAGATCGGCTCCAACTTCGACTACCTGGATTACCACCGCGTGTGGTTGGAGATCTTGGATTCTTGCAACGGCCTCCTCCTCGTCGAAAACCTCATGATCAATCCTTCAACACGGCGGTGCGCGAGGTTACCCCCATCCCCGAACCCGTCCCCGTCGGGGACTGGTTTGTATTGCTGCAACCGACATGATTACATCGCGTTTGACCCTGCCACCACCTCGCCACACTACGAGGTGTTCCAAATCCACAATATCGCCCCTACTACTACAAAGCAGCGAGTGGAATGGCCCCCATCGCTATATGCTCTATGTGTCTTCTCGTCGAGGACAAGGCGGTGGGAGGAGAAGCCATTTGTTCTGGAGGAGGACGCCGCAGGGAGCATCGCCGACATGAGATCCTTCCGACAGTGGTCATATTATAGTGCATGCTGGCGAGGAGCCATCTACGTGCAACAACATAATTTTCTTATGAGGTATATGACCCCTTCTAGGTCCATATGATATGACCCAGATCTATTCATAATGATTTTTTTTTATTTTGCAGAATAAACTTATCAAACTATAAATAACGAATAACGAAGCTTCCAAAGGGTACATTCTCCTCGGAGACAAATAAAATACTCGTCAGAGACGAGCGTCTAGGGAAGTCAAAGAAGGGGGTGTACTAGGCATTGGTTGTCAATGGTTTCAAGCTTCTGTTTGGTTCCTCAACGAATCGGAGGAACTATGTGGTCAAATGGAATGGATATTGACACTGGTGGAAAAATAGCCTCTAGTCCCGGTTTATAAGGGCCATTGGTCCCGGTTCCCGAACCGGGACCAATCACTCGGGACTAATGCTGGTCCCGGTTCGCGCACGAACTGGGACCAATGGGTCTCCACGTGGGCGGGCGCGCGACGAGGGGTGGATCATTTGTTCGGTTTGTGGAACAAACCGGGACCAATGGGTCTCCACGTGGGAGAGCGAGAGACGAGCAGGGTGGATTATTGGTCCCGGTTCTTGGCACGAACCGGATCGTTGGTCTCTGTGTCACGGCAGGATTTTCGGGCTATTTATATGCCGCGGCAGGATTTTTTTATCAATTTAATGGTACTACATATATACAGCAATAATGAAACCACGATATATATATTACACATCATGCATGATCACAAATATATTATACACCATCTCATCTGTCTTCTTGGTCGAAACATATTATAATTACAAACGATACTCTCACACGAATTTGATCTAATTACATCTTCTTTTTTACACTTCACCCTTCGAAATGAAGCGGGTAATAGTATTCTCCTTTCGGATCTATCACTTGTTCTAACAAGAATCCGGCAATTTCCTCTTGAATTGCTTGCACGCGTTCGTGTGATAGAAGACCGCCCCGCATCCATTCGATCTAATATAAAGAAGGGGATCAATATATATGAATGAAACTAAACACAATTGGTGGTAATAAAATAAAGTTGTGATTATTGTTTATCGTACTTCAATTTTTTCGATGTTCCGGTCTGTGCCCTTCTTTTTGGTCGTCCAGCGAATGAACTTGCAGATATAGTATCCACATAAGGTATTCCCAGCTTCCTGCCTCAAGCACTTTACGAGAACGTAGTTCAATCAAAATAATAATCAAGCATGATAATGGTGGTATTGAAACTAGAATCAAAGAGATGCGTGGATCTAGCAAGTAGTACTTACAGTCAATGGTTGAAATGTAAGACCTAGCTTCCAAACACCCCTAGTTTTGGCGGTGAACCGTTTCCAAGTCTTCTGGAGGCATTCCTGCATGTCCGCCCACTTTTGTAATGGTGTGCGTTTCGAGTCCATGACTTTTACTACTCCGGTGTCAACAACAATGATTAACAGAATATAGTGGAAGTTGGACACACTAACAAAATATAACACGAGTCAATTATACGCTTAACATCGAGTAAGCGAAAATAGAATGTGTACAAGACAGTAACACTCACCCAGCGTTGTAAGGAAATAGTATTTCCCTTCTGTTGCTGAAATACGTCAATGCTTGTACCAAGTTATCCTCTGTCTCTTTGGGTTTTGTTTTTAGAGTAACTTCATGAATGAAATTGCAGTCAACGAACTCAAGGTCATAGATTTGTCCTTTGTTGCATTCGAGAATCTTCATTCTGCATATATAATTAGTATAGTGATGAGTAAGATTATACAAGCAACGAATAAGCTTAGCTAGAAAGACTTAATTATAGAAATTAATAATACTTACAAACAATAGGCACTGACGATAGTTTTTTCGAGGGCGTCTTGTTGGTAAAACTGAAATAATTTTGGAAATTTGATCAGTATAAAGCCATCTCCATGACCGTAATGGTGGTGTTTATATGCAGCATAGATCCAGTTTTTGGATTCAGAACAGGCTTGGATGTACCAGTTATGCAATCTTCGTATTTTTGTTGGTAGATCTTTGACTAACTCGGGTTTGACGAGAGGAGCCCCATACTGGTACACGTATGCTGTTTCTTGGTACCCCTCGAACTCATGCATACGGTTCATGTACTCAGTAATAGACAGTCCATATAATTGGGCCTTTTCTCCGTACAGTCGAACAAACTCCGGATCAATGTTCGGATCATGCCGCTCCTGGGCTCTCCACTCATTGGTATCGTACACTTTTAGCGGTTCGATCGATTGATTTTTCTATTGTCCGAGCTGGGCAACTTCTTTCCCGACTCTCCGCTCTTTTGCCTTAGCCGACTTGGTAATAGAGAGATTATAGTATGATGTGAGCGCTATGGGTTGGTGAAGGTGAATCTTAAGCGCAGCTACTTTGGCTTTATCTTCTGCGGTGACCGGGAAGAATGCCTCTATCGGCTTTTTCTTATTAGCCATGTCAATCTTCCACTTCTCATAATGGGCAGCTGCGGCCGCAACAGTTTCCTCATCTGTCTTCTCGCAAGGTAGCTTTTTCATATTCCGATGAGGTACTTTTGGGAGGGGCGATAGTTTACGTTTCGGTGATCGGAACGTGCTCTTGCTGCTGCTGGTGATGCTGCCCCTCTTAGTATACTTCCGCTTTTGTCTCTGAGGCTCAGGGGACGGAGACGGCTGACGCGGCGGCGAAGACGGCTGGGGCGGCGATAGAGACGTTGTGATGTGTGGTGATGAGGCGGTGAAGGCGATGGTTGCGCTAGAGAATGGTGAGGTGGCGGTAGAGGTGGATTGCTGCTCTGAGGAGTGGGTGGCCTTGGCGGCACATAATTTAGAAGCATGATGCGCTCCTTTGCCCATAGAATAGTCCTCCCTTTGGCTTTTCCTAGTAGAGTCAGCTCCATATCTTCCCCTGTAGGGTGGTCTAGCTTCAGCTCCTCAAAATCTTCCTTCACCTCATCCACCGTGACGACAGCGTACCCTTTTGGAACTGGTCTGCAATGCCAAGTTGGGCTAGGCGCAATTTGTACCGCCATGCCGACCACCGCCGTCACCCTTAAGTTCATAACCTGCACCTTTAGCTCACAAGCTGTGGTCTCCGTGATATCATCCACTGGGTGGCGTTTAGGAGGAGATGCCGTAGGTGCATCATCATCAACATCATGGAGCTGCGTGGAAGCGACACTGCTTTTCTTATTTGATAGGGCGCCGGTACCCTCGAATGCAGCTTCTACCACGTGCCGCTGAGATTGGCCGCTAGTACCTTGCTGGCTAAGTCTGTCGAGTTGATCCTGGTGACGCTTTAATGCTTCTTCTACATTACGCAGCCGGTCTGCAGCGGTCGCTTTCTTAGCTGCCTCCCTTTCCTTTCTCCTCTAATGGCTTTTATCGGGATATCTCTTCATTTCTGGGGGAAGGCAACTTCCACAACTTGGAGCCTAGTGTGCCTCGTGCTCGTTCGTCGTGTTCAGGATTTTTAAGGGAACGTGTGAGCTCGTCGTTCTCTCTATCGGGAACGAACCGTCCCGCTGTAACATCATCTACTGCATTTCTAATATCGTCGATGGGCAGTAGGGGATCATCTTTGTGTTTTTGATTATATATTGCCCTCCCTTCTTTGTCCAACGTGCCCCCATGGCGGTAAAACCAGTTTCTCGCCCGTGGTGTCCATGTTGCGGGCTCTGGTCTGATCCCGGCAGCTATGTAATTGACCTCAAGTGCATCCCACTTAGGCATGCAACCGGCGTAGCTAGCAAGCCCCATGTTATGATGGTATACTTTCTTAGCAGCATTCTCCGTATTTATTCTAGACCTTTCCTTAGCTTTCTCCGATGTCTTGTACTTCACAAAATCCTCCCACTAGTGTCTTAACTTAGCATAGCCGCCTTGATTGAAATTCGGAGTCTTCTCTACGTTGACAAAGTTATTGTACAGTTTCTTCTTCCAGTTCTTGAATGCATCGGCCATCTTGATGAGAGCAAACTTCTTGACTCTTTGCACAAGCTCCATTCTTGCTCTCTCATCCTCATCTGGATTCACATCTGGCATCGGCAGGAGGAAATTAATCATGAGCTTGTCAAAAAGCTTATCTTTGGCGTTGTTGCCGACATATGGGACTCCACCGCCGCTTGGCCGATTCCATTCTTGAACGGTGATCGGGATGTAGTCCCTCACAAGAACTCTGCATTGCTTAATAATTTTTTCTGCGACATCGACGGGAGCTTGCGGTTCGCCATCTACACCGACCACGTCGATCCTATACCTCACAGTGTCATCCAACTTTTTTGTTGGGCCTCGTTTCGTTCTTACGGAAGAAGTTCCCGATCCGGAGGGCTAAAAGAAGAAAGAGTGTTAATATGTGCATGTATATATATAGACAACAACATTTTAATTACAAAAATACATATATACACCTCGTCGGTGTTTGCGAGATTTAAGGTTCCGCCGGAGCCATCGCCTTATCCCTCATCGGCTTCTCCCCTGTCCCAGGCTTCGGCTTCTACCTCACCGGAGCCGTCTCCTCGGTTGAGAGACTCATCTCCCTGACCGGAATCGTTCAGAAACTCACTGGTGACATCGATATCGATATCTTCATTTTCGGAGACCATTCCCTGGAGGATGTTTTCCTGATATTCTGGAATCATAGTATCTTGATGTGTTGGATCCATAGTATCTGCAAAGATGATGATATGAAAAGTTAATTCGTATTGTAATGAAACCATATAGCATGCTTGGAAATTTAAGCAGGATCCGAGGGGTCCAAACCCTAATATAGGAGATTCCCTCGAATCACCTACGGGGGTTCATTTGTTCTTCTAATTAAACTTGTGATTAAAGTTGTTGAACAATACATGATATTGATGGTAATGTGTAGATCTCATTTTTCTGAACATTTTGATATATTATACATATTTTTCTGACTTAGAAATAATTAATTATTGAATTTATAAGATTAAACTCTTTTCTGAAAATATTTAAACAATTATTAAACTTTGACTGCATCATTATGACGTCAGCTCGGGGTGGGTTTTTTTCTCCATGGCTAAACTAGCCACAGAGACTAACGCGAGGGGCCCAAGCCACCTCAGATGCTACGCTGGCGAGGCTTGGTCAGCGCCCACGTCAGCACACGCGACGCCACAGTGGCGCCACGTAGCCTCGTCGGCGAACTGCCAGGCGGTGGTGGAAGACGGCGGAAAACAGCGCGCGGGGTGACGCGACTAGGGCCGTTCGAACCAGCACGATGCGAGCTACCTAAAACGGGCGGCGCCGCTATGGGAGGTGCGCCGGAGCAAAGGGTTTGACGGTGGCCGGCGGCGGGCGGCGGTAGGTGCCTGTGGGGAGGACGATACAGTGAGGGAGGGAGACTTAGGAGTGGTGCTGGAACACCAGTGGCTCACCAGGAGGCCGATGGAGGGTGCAGCGAGGCCGGAGGAGGCCGGGTGCTACCGGAATTAGTGGAGAACGCGGCGGCCGGAGTCGGGGACGGTCGATTGCAACGATGGAATCCTTGCCTCCTCGCGGCGGCGGCCGACGGCGACGGACAGTGGCGCTCGGCGACGGGCGTCGACGACATGAAGCGGACGCTCTGGATTTGGGCAGCCTGACGGCGTGATTTTGCTCCGTCGCAAATTTTTCTTAGCCGCGCGTCGATGTGCTCTATGATTTGGGAGAGTTGGGGAGGAGGAAGGGCCGGGGCTGTTAACTGTACAGGCCATTGGTCCCGGTTCATCCCACCAACCGGGACCAAAGGATCAACGGTCCCGGTTGGTGGGACGAACCGGGACCAATGGTATGGGCAGGAGCGTTGCTGTGCTGCCACGTGCGCGGCCTTTGGTCCCGGTTCGTCCCACCAACCGGGACCAAAGGATCAACGGTCCCGGTTCGTGCCACCAACCGGGACCAAAGACATGTTAATGGCAGCGCGCACCCAGGATCATCGGTCCCGGTTGGTGGGACGAACCGGGATCGTTGACCCGTTTTTTAGATTTTCGCAAACCTTTTGGTCTTCCCGCCATTTTCAAATTTGTTTTCTTCTTTAATTAATAAGATATTCCAATTTAAGATGATTATTTATTTGGAATTTCAAAAAACGTTCAACAGGAAAAGTGCTTCAATTTACATAACTAATCAAAAACATTTTCTATTTTCAATTATTTTTATTTGAACTATACAATTTTACTATTTTCAATTAAAATTGCATTACCAAATATTTATTGCATAATTTGGAATTTGAAAAAACTTTCAACAGGAAAAGTGCTTCAATTTAAATAACTAATCAAAAACCATTTTCTGTTTTCAAATATTTTTATTTGAACTATACAATTTTACTATTTTCAATTAAAATTGCATTAATAAATATTTATTACATAATTTGGAATTTCAAAAAACTTTTAACAAGAAAAGTGCTTCAATTTAAATAACTAATCAAAAACCATTTTCTGTTTTCAAATATTTTTATTTGTACTATACAATTTTACTATTTTCAATTGCCCACTGTTTTGAATATAGTTTGAAACGGGCATAAGAAATTCCAAAATGATCCAAACAATGTGAAACATTCGCGTGGTCTCATATTATGTGTCACAGTTGCAAAGAAAAATTTTGAACTTAAAAAATTGCAAACATCATAAAAAATCCTTTACAAAATGACCTATCATGTTCGAGGTTTCATGGCATTTAGGTCAAACCACCAATGTTATGGCTAGAATCAGGGCATAGTTTGTGATAATGTGCCCATATTGTGTACACATGTGCATCTTGGGATGGCTTACGATGTTGCAGGAGAAAGTTTTCCTTTTCAACCAACGAAAAAGCCAATTTCCATTTTTGAGGTGCCACAATCCGGGTGTTCTGTGAAGCAACCACCAAATTAAAGTTTGGCATTGGTACCAACCCATTTTTCAAAAATACTAGACCACCTTATATGGACAATTTCCCAACTGGTGTATCTGGAACATTTCTGTCCGTCCCTCATGGAAAAGACAAATTCTTGCCGAATCGATAGGACGCTGCCAAGATTTGAACTACAAGTACATGATATAATGCTTGCGAATTTTTAAAAAAATCATTTATAGGTTCACAACAAGCTATTTCATCAGAGATCCACTTCAAGTTCAGCGAGGCTCAGCCCCGGGCTAAGAAGCTTCATGCCCGCCGTTTGAATATAGTTTGAAACGGGCATAAGAAATTCAAAAATGATCCAAACAATGTGAAACCTTCTCGTGGTGTCATATTATGTGTCACAGTTGCAAGGAAAAATATTGAACTTGAAAAATTACAAACATCATAAAAAATCCTTCACAAAATGACCTATCATGTTCGAGGTTTCATGGCATTTAGGTCAAACCACCAATGTTATGGCTAGAATCAGGGCATAGTTTGTGGTAAATGTGTCCATATTGTGCACACATGTGCATCGTGGGATGGCTTACGATGTTGCAGGAGGAAGTATTCCTTTTCGACCAACAAAAAAGCTAATTTCCATTTTTGAGGTGCTGAAATCGGGGTGTTCGGTGAAGCAACCACCAAAATAAAGTTTGGCATTGGTACCAACCCATTTTTCAAAAATAATAGACCACCTGGGCAATTTTCCAACCGGTGTATCTGGAACCTTTCCGTCCATCCCTCATGAAAAAGACAAATTCCTGCCGAATCGGTAGGAGGCTGCCAAGATTTGAACTACAAGTACATGATATAATGCTTGTGACTTTTAAAAAAATCATTTATAGGTTCACAACATGCTATTTCATCAGAGATCCACTTCAAGTTCAGCGAGGCTCTGCCCCGGGCTAAGAAGCTTCATGCCCACCGTTTTGAATATAGTTTGAAACGGGCATAAGAAATTCAAAAATGATCCAAACAATGTGAAACCTTCGCGTGGTGTCATATTATGTGTCACAGTTGCAAGGAACAATATTGAACTTGAAAAATTGCAAACATCATAAAAAATCCTTCACAAAATGACCTATTATGTTCGAGGTTTCATGGCATTTAGGTCAAACCACCAATATTATGGCTAGAATCAGAGCATAGTTTGTGATAATGTGCCCATATTGTGCACACATGTGCATCTTGGGATGGCTTACGATGTTGTAAGAGGAACTTTTCCTTTTTAACGCATGAAAAAGCCAATTTCTTGAGGTGCCGAAATTAGGGTGTTCTGTGAAGCAACCACCAAATTAAAATTTAGCATTGGTACTGACGAGGGTTTAACTCATCAATGCCCATTGTTATGGACTTAGGTTTTGGAGAAGGAGGGAAACGCTGGAAGTCTCGATCGGCTAACAGACAAGCACACAGGGACGCAAGGTTTACCCAGGTTCAGGCCTCGTAGAGGACCCTACTCCTGCTTGTCTGCTCTTGATTGATGATGATCCGAAGGATTACAATGTCGCCGATGGCGGTGTCGCGCAGATTGGATATGGCGTATAAGAGATCGTAGATCTATCTATTGTCTATTGTGGGAGTCGCGATGTCTAGATCTATTGTGGGAGTCGCGATTGAGAGATTGCCTGTTGGGGAGAGGATACCTTCTCGTTGGACCCTCCTAGCCTTTATATATGGGGAGGCTAGGTCTCAGGTACCAATACGAGTTGATTACAAAAAGATTACAACTCTAGTCTTGAGCTTTCCTTGTCTTGTACGTTGGGAGTCCGTGTCCATATGGGCTTCATACCAGTCGAACCATCATAGACGTCATGGACCTTGGGAATTCGTCGAGTGGGCCTTCCGTCGAGCCGCACCAGGTAGGCCGTAGTTGAGTGACTATTGGGCATACCCATGTCAGGTACCAACCCATTTTTCAAAAATACTAGACCACCTTATATGGACAATTTTCCAACCGGTGTATCTGGAACCATTCCGTCCATCCCTCATGAAAAAGACAAATTCCTGCCGAATCGGCAGGAGGTTGCCAAGATTTGAACTACAAGTACATGATATAATGCTTGTAAATTTTTCAAAAAATCATTTATAGGTTCACAACATGCTATTTCATCAGAGATCCACTTCAAGTTCAGTGAGGCTCAGCCCCGGGCTAAGAAGCTTCATGCCCGCCATTTTGAATATAGTTTGAAACGGGCATAAGAAATTCAAAAATTATCCAAACAATGTGAAACCTTCGCGTGGTGTCATATTATGTGTCACAGTTGCAAGGAAAAATATTGAACTTGAAAAATTGCAAACATCATAAAAAATCCTTCACAAAATGACCTATCACAAAATGACCCAACGGCATCTTCGGAAGCTTCGCCTGAGAAAAATTTCCCTGCAAGCCCGTGAAAGACTCCATCTCCTCTAACCGTGTTGGGGAAAGGGTTGGGAAATCTCCCGTGGCGGAGCTTCTCGAAGATGTCGTTGGTGCACACACCCTACGGCATCTTTGGAAGCTCCGCCTCGGAAAAATTTCCCTGCAAGCCCGTGAAAGACTCCATCTCCTCTAACAGTGTTGGGGAAAGGGTTGGGAAATCTCCCGTGGCAGAGCTTCTCGAAGATGTCGTTGGTGCACATGCCCTATGGCATCTTCGGAAGCTCCACCTGATAAAAATTTCCCTGCAAGCCCGTGAAAGACTCCATCTCCTCTAATAGTGTTGGGGAAAGGGTTGGGAAATCTCCCGTGGTGGAGCTTCTCGAAGATGTCGTTGGTGCACATGCCCTACGACATCTTTGGAAGCTCCGCCTCGGAAATTTTTTCCTGCAAGCCCGTGAAAGACTCCATCTCCTCTAATAGTGTTGGGGAAAGGGTTGGGAAATCTCCCATGGCGGAGCTTCTCAAAGATGTCGTTGGTGCACACGCCCGACGTCATCTTCGGAAGCTCCGCCTCAAAAAAATTTCCCTGCAAGCCCGTGAAAGACCCCATCTCCTCTAACAGTGTTGGGGAAAGGGTTGGGAAATCTCCCGTGGCGGAGCTTCAAAAAATGACCTATCATGTTCGAGGTTCTCATATAAAGTTTTCATACATCACATAAAGTTTCCATACATTACATAGATTTACATAGGGTTTAGGGTATGAATCCTTTGTCGCGTATGTCGATCCCTTGCCTATGATCGCTTCTTAGGCCATAACCATGAAGCATCTTCTTTGCTTAACGGGATGCTTGGGTCAGTTTTCACGGTGAAGGGCGGAATTTCATCAAACTTATCATAATCTGCTGACATGTCTGTCTTGTCCTCGACCCCCATGATGTTTCTTTTCCCTGAAAGAACTATGTGACGCTTGGGCTCATCGTCTGATGTATTCGTTTCCTTATTTTTTCTTTTTTTCGGTCTAGAGGACATCTCCTTCACATAAAAAACCTGAGCCACATCATTCGCTAGGACGAATGGTTCGTCTCTGTAACCAAGATTCTTGAGATCCACTGTTGTCATTCCGTACAGCTGGTCTACCTTTACCCCTTCTGCATTCATGTTGACCTAATTGCACCGAAACAAAGGGACCTTAAAAGTAGGTCCATAGTCAAGTTCCCATATCTCCTCTATGTAACCATAGTATGTGTCCTTTTTCCCATTCTCGCATGTTGCATCAAAGCGGACACCACTGTTTTGGTTGGTGCTCTTTTTATCTTGGGCAATCGTGTAAAATGTATTGCCATTTATCTCGTACGCTTGGAAAGTCAATACAGTCGCAGATGGTGTCGCGGCCAACAAGTAGAGCTGATCTCCAATATTAATGTCATTCATGAGATGTAATTGCAACCAAGTGCCAAAAGTCTCCAAGTGATTTTCTTTAATCCAGTAGTCATCCTTGCCCGGGGAATTAGAGCGTACAACATTCATGTGTTTCTCGATATATGGAGCCACGAAGGTAGAACTTTGTAGAACTATGTAGTATGCTTGATTCAAAGAATGTCCGTCCCTAAATATCATTGCTTTCTTTCCTAGCGTGCCTTTTCCACTCAGTCTCCCCTCATACCGTGATTCAGGAACACCAATCGGCTTAAGGTCAGGAAGAAAGTCTACACATAACCCAATGACCTCCTCTGTTCCATAGCCCATTGGAGATGCTTCCTTCTGGCCTAGCACGGTTACGAACATATTTCTTTAAGACTCCCATGAACCTCTCGAAGGGGAACATATTGTGCAGAAATACAGGACCAAGAATGTAAATCTCTTCGACTAGGTGAACTAAGAGATGCGTCATAATATTGAAGAAGGACGGGGGGAACACCAACTCAAAACTGACAAGACATTGGACCACATCCTTATATAGCCTTTCCAGACTTTCTCGATCGATTACCTTCTGAGATATTGCATTGAGGAATGCACATAGCTTCACAATGGCTAATCGAACATTTTCCGGTAGAAGCCCCCTCAATGCAACCGAAAGCAACTGTGTCATAATCACGTGGCAATCATGAGACTTCAGGTTCTGAAATTTTTTATCTGCCATATTTATTATTCCCTTTATATTTGACGAGAAGCCAGCCGGGACCTTGATACTTTAAAGGACTTCAAAAAAGATTTCCTTCTCTGCTTTGGTAAGAGCGTAGCTTCTTAAGTATTCACGTCCTTTATCAGTATGCTTGTTGTATGGGTATTTGATACGTTGCTGGTCCTCCCGTGCTTCTGGTGTATCTTTTGTCTTCCCATACACGCCCAGGAAGCCTAGCAGGTTCACGCAAAGATTCTTCGTCACGTGCATCACGTCGATTGAAGAATGGACCTCTAGGTCTTTCCAATACTCAAGCTCCCAAAATATAGATTTCTTTTTCCACATGGCGGTGTGTCCAGTAATGGGGTTTTCGGAACAGATTGACCACCAGGACCCATTCCAAAGATTACTTCTAGGTCCTTCACCATTCCAAATACATCAGCACCTTTAGGGAGCTTAGGCTTCTTCCGGTAATCTGCCTCACCGTTGAAATGCTTGCCTTTCTTTCTTACTTGATGATTGGTCGGAAGAAATTTACGACACCCCAGGTACACAACCTTCTTACATTTATCCAAATATGTACCTTTAGTCTTATCTAAACAGTGCGTGCATGCATTGTATCCCTTGTTTGAATGTCCTGAAATGTTACTAAGAGCAGGACAATCATTGATGGTTACGAAAAACAATGCTCGTAGGTCAAATGGCTCCTGTTTGTGCTCATCCCACACCTTTACACCTGGTTCTTCCCACAACTGCAAAAGTTCATCGACTAATGGCCTTAGGTACACAGCAATATCGTTGCCGGGTTGCTTCGGTCCTTTGGACAGCACTGGCATCATAATGAACTTCCGCTTCATGCACAACCAAGGAGGAAGGTTGTAGATACATAGAGTCACTGGCCAGGTGCTGTGACTACAGCTCTTCTGCCTAAAAGGATTCATGCCGTCTGTACTTAGACCAAACCATAAGTTCCTCGCGTCACCTTCAAAGTTCGAGTACTTTCTCTCGATGTTTCTCCACTGCGACCCATCGACGGGGTGTCTCAGTTTCCCGTCTTTCTTATGCTCTTCTTTGTGCCATCGCAACAACCTGACATGCTCTTTATTTCTGAATAGACGTTTCAACCGTGGTATTATAGGAGCATACCACATAACCTTAGCAGGAACCCTCTTCCTGGGAGGCTCGTCATCGCCCTCAACATCACCAGGGTCATATTGTCTGATCTTGTATCGTCATGCAGTGCATACCGGCATTTATCCATATTCTCGTACTTCTCACCGCGGTACAGGATGCAGTCATTAATGCATGCATGTATGTTCTCCACATCTAATCCTAGAGGGCAGATAGTCTTCTTTGCTTCGTACGTTGTCTCGGGCAGCTCGTTATTCTTTGGAAGCTTCGGCTTCATTATTTTCAGTAACTTCTCAAATCCCTTGTCAGATAAGCTAGTCTCTGCCTTCCATTTCAGCAGTTCAAGTGTGGTACCGAGCTTTGTGCTGCCATCTTTGCAATTTGGGTACAACAACTTTTTGTGATCCTTTTGCATGGCCTCCAACTTAAGCTTCTCCCTTTCTGTATTACATTGTTGCTTTGCATCAGAAATGACCCGACCAAGACCATCAGCGGGCTCATCTGATGCCCGTTGTTTTTCTTCATTGCCGCCTCCCTCTTCTTCATTGTCTTCCATTGCAGTATCACCGTATTCTTCAGGGGACATAGGATAGTTGTCATCATCCTCCTCTTCTTCATTTTCTTCCAGCCTAACCCCTCTTTCTCCGTGCATGGCCCAACAATAATATCCGGGCATGAAACCTCTCTGAAGCAGATGGCTTTGAAGGATTCTCAAGGCAGAGTGCTCCGCCACGTTCCGACAGTCGACGCAGGGACAAGGCATAAACTTATCCACTTTGGTTGCCTTAGCCAAATCGATATATTTATGCAAGCCTGCAATAAAATCGGAATCGCGTCGGTCGCCATACATCCATCGCATCCGTGCATCGATCTGCGTCATAATAATTAACCATTACAATAACATCGTGAATAATAAAATGACCACCCTACATGGACACATATAATATTTTTGTATCAGTTACAGATAAAGAAGATAAGGTTGCTAACCTCAGTCGAGGATACCGTGTTGTGCGAACTAAAGTGTGGCTCGGACATTTCGTCGAACACCTTGTGTGCAATCAAAGAAAAAAAAAGCTAGCACCCACACCTCACACACAATCCAGCAAAATTTGCTGGGCAAAGGGCTGGGCTTATATATAGCCAGGGGAGGGTTTTTGGTCCCGGTTCATGCCATGAACCGGGACCAAAGCCCCTCCCGCGTGACACGTGGCGGCCCAGCAGCGCGCCCCCCACCCAGCTCATTGGTCCCGGTTAATGGCACGACCCGGGACCAATGACCTTGGTGGAGGGCACGCTGTTGGGCCGCCACGTGTCGCGCGGGAGGGTCTTTGGTCCCGGTTCGTGGCATTAACCGGGACCAATGCCCACCGTCACTTCGTCGTCCCCGTGTATAAATATGAGGCCACAACGCTCGCTTTCGCCATCGCCTCGGCCTCTCTGCAGTTGATCTGCACCCCACCCCTTTAGCCATCGCCTCTCCACCGCGCCGTCGTCTCGCCTCCCCTCCCTCTTCAATCTCCACCGTGCCGCCATGGAGGTGCCCATGATCAACCACTACGAGGTGGATATGTTTGCGTACTATGGCATCCTCGCGCTGCCGCGCGCTACCGTGCCCACTGGATTTCGCATCAGCGAGGGGGGTGTGCCGGTTGCTCCGCTCCTCATCCCTGGCGGATACGAGATGGAGTGCGTCATCGCGGAGAGTCGCCGCCAGATGCCTGCGTGGATGAGGGCGTTGCCCCGGTACACGGCAGCCAGCGAGTACTGGCCCCGGCTGTTCAAGAAGGAGCGGAAGGCCAAGCTTGGCAACCGCATCGTGGACGGGTGCGTGGTGCACCCGGATCTCCGCAACCGAGAAGGGTGGGAGATGTTCTGGTCCGTCCCTAGATAGGCCATCTACACCGCCATCGACGCCGCTAGCCACGCAGAGGAGCTTTGTCTCCCAAACAACACCGAAATCGTGGAGATTTTCTCTGATGACGACGAGGAAGCCAGCGGCTCGGAGGACAGCGACATTGAAAGTGTTGTCAACTAGGAAAATTTGTAAAGTCGCATCTTTGTTTGGAAAAATTTGTGGTCGAATAATAAAATGTCTCAATTTAGATCTTTGTCTCGATTAATTTGTGGAAGATTTTTTCCAAAATACTGATCAATTCAATTTCTACCTCGAATTAATTTCCGCCTCGAATTAATTTCTGCCCCGAATTAATTTACATTAATTGTCCCGGATTGCGGACCGTCGCGGGGTTTTTGGTCCCGGTTCGTGGCATGAACCATGACCAATGCCCCGCAGAGCGCCACGTGTGCGTCGAGGGGGCATTGGTCCCGGTTCGTGCAACCAACCGGGACCAATGCTTAGAGATGAACCGGGACCAATGCCCAGGCGGCATGAACCGGGACCGGTGCCTGGCATTGGTCCCGATTATGGAAACGAACCGGGACCAATGTAATTTGGGCGCTGGACCAAAGATCCTCTTTCTACAAGTGATTTGGCCACTTCTCCACCCACGATGCCGACACCGGCGGCGGCAGCAGTAGTATGTCCTCCTTCTCCTTGTCCTTGTCCTCGTCCGTGGACCAGGAGGAGGTCGAGAACGGGTGGGGGAGGCTTACGGAGAGCAGGAACCTCTTGAAGTAGTAGGAGGATGCCGCCGCCGAGGGCAGATGCGGGCATGGGCGGCGACTTAGGGTGATCAGATGGCACCGGGCGGCGGGGTTGCGAAAGAGATCGGGGGAGGGGGAGGGAGAGGAGGTAGGGGTGTGGGACAGTGGGGAGATGACCGGGAGAGGGGCGGTGATGCGGGCGTGGCGGCGGCGGCACGGAGTAGAGCGGAGGGCGCCATGGACGGAAGCTGAAGCTGATGCTCTGCCTCTTCTTCGGGCTTTGGGCTTGTCGGTGCATCTCCCTTTCTTCAGGCCAGTTAGAGGCGGCCCAGGCCAGTACTTAATTCTGCTTCGGGCCCAGCAGAGGCATTAGGCCGGTGGGATGTCGTTACTTACAAAATGGAGCTTGTCAACTTTTTTTTTTGGAATTCAGTTGCCAACTTATTTTTTGGGAAATTCCGTTGCCAACTTTGTGGCACTAAATGAAAAACAAGCAAATACGAACTTGTTTTGGTCTCTGGATGTTGGGACGCACGTGATGATATTGATATTGTTCCGTAGATCGAGGTAGGCGTGGCAGCGGAGAGGGCAGGCGCACATGCACGGTGTAGATTGTCGATGCCAATGGTCGGAGTAGAGGCACAACGATGTCGACCAAACCGTACACGTATACTAGAGTACGTCGCGCGCTGTGTCTGCAAGAGCTGGTGCACCGCCGTCGATGACCGCGGCCTCCTCCTTTAGGCGGACCTCCTTCCAGTCACCATGTCCGGCAGAGCTGCCGTTGTACTTCTCGCGCCCACCGTACCACCAGATCGGCTCCAACTTCGACTACCTGGATTACCACCGCGTGTGGTTGGAGATCTTGGATTCTTGCAACGGCCTCCTCCTCGTCGGAAACCTCATGATCAATCCTTCAACACGGCGGTGCGCGAGGTTACCCCCACCCCCGAACCCGTCCCCGCCGGGGACTGGTTTGTATTGCTGCAACCGACATGATTACATCGCGTTTGACCCTGCCACCACCTCGCCACACTACAAGGTGTTCCAAATCCACAACATCGCCCCTACTACTACAAAGCAGCGAGTGGAATGGCCCCCATCGCCATATGCTCTCTGTGTCTTCTCGTCGAGGACAAGGCGGTGGGAGGAGAAGCCATTTGTTCTGGAGGAGGATGCCGCAGGGAGCATCGCTGACATGAGATCCTGCCGACAGTGGTCATATTATAGTGCATGCTGGCGAGGAGCCCTCTACGTGCAACAATATAATTTTCTTATGATGTATATGACCCCTTCTAAGTCCATATGATATGACCCAGATCTATTCATAATGAGTTTTTTTGTATTTTGTAGAATAAACTTATCAAACTACAAATACCGAATAACGAAGCTTCCAAAGGGTACATTCTGCTCAGAGACAAATAAAATACTCGTCAGAGACGAGCATCTAGGGAAGTCAAAGAAGGGGGTGTACTACACATTGGTTGTCAATGGTTTCAAGCTTCTGTTTGGTTCCTCAACGAATTGGAGGAAGTATGTGGTCAAATGGAATGGATATTGACACTGGTGGAAAAAGGGCCTCTAGTCCCCGTTCATAAGGGCCATTGGTCCCGGTTCCCGAACCGGGACCAATCACTCGGGACTAATGCTGGTCCCGGTTCGCGCACGAACTGGGACCAATGGGTCTCCACGTGGGCGGGCGCGCGACGAGGGGTGGATCATTTGTTCGGTTTGTGGAACAAACCGGGACCAATGGGTCTCCACGTGGGAGAGCGAGAGACGAGCAGGGTGGATTATTGGTCCCGGTTCTTGGCACGAACCGGATCGTTGGTCTCTGTGTCACGGCAGGATTTTCGGGCTATTTATATGCCGCGGCAGGATTTTTTTATCAATTTAATGGTACTACATATATACAGCAATAATGAAACCACGATATATATATTACACATCATGCATGATCACAAATATATTATACACCATCTCATCTGTCTTCTTGGTCGAAACATATTATAATTACAAACGATACTCTCACACGAATTTGATCTAATTACATCTTCTTTTTTACACTTCACCCTTCGAAATGAAGCGGGTAATAGTATTCTCCTTTCGGATCTATCACTTGTTCTAACAAGAATCCGGCAATTTCCTCTTGAATTGCTTGCACGCGTTCGTGTGATAGAAGACCGCCCCGCATCCATTCGATCTAATATAAAGAAGGGGATCAATATATATGAATGAAACTAAACACAATTGGTGGTAATAAAATAAAGTTGTGATTATTGTTTATCGTACTTCAATTTTTTCGATGTTCCGGTCTGTGCCCTTCTTTTTGGTCGTCCAGCGAATGAACTTGCAGATATAGTATCCACATAAGGTATTCCCAGCTTCCTGCCTCAAGCACTTTACGAGAACGTAGTTCAATCAAAATAATAATCAAGCATGATAATGGTGGTATTGAAACTAGAATCAAAGAGATGCGTGGATCTAGCAAGTAGTACTTACAGTCAATGGTTGAAATGTAAGACCTAGCTTCCAAACACCCCTAGTTTTGGCGGTGAACCGTTTCCAAGTCTTCTGGAGGCATTCCTGCATGTCCGCCCACTTTTGTAATGGTGTGCGTTTCGAGTCCATGACTTTTACTACTCCGGTGTCAACAACAATGATTAACAGAATATAGTGGAAGTTGGACACACTAACAAAATATAACACGAGTCAATTATACGCTTAACATCGAGTAAGCGAAAATAGAATGTGTACAAGACAGTAACACTCACCCAGCGTTGTAAGGAAATAGTATTTCCCTTCTGTTGCTGAAATACGTCAATGCTTGTACCAAGTTATCCTCTGTCTCTTTGGGTTTTGTTTTTAGAGTAACTTCATGAATGAAATTGCAGTCAACGAACTCAAGGTCATAGATTTGTCCTTTGTTGCATTCGAGAATCTTCATTCTGCATATATAATTAGTATAGTGATGAGTAAGATTATACAAGCAACGAATAAGCTTAGCTAGAAAGACTTAATTATAGAAATTAATAATACTTACAAACAATAGGCACTGACGATAGTTTTTTCGAGGGCGTCTTGTTGGTAAAACTGAAATAATTTTGGAAATTTGATCAGTATAAAGCCATGTCCATGACCGTAATGGTGGTGTTTATATGCAGCATAGATCCAGTTTTTGGATTCAGAACAGGCTTGGATGTACCAGTTATGCAATCTTCGTATTTTTGTTGGTAGATCTTTGACTAACTCGGGTTTGACGAGAGGAGCCCCATACTAGTACACGTATGCTGTTTCTTGGTACCCCTCGAACTCATGCATACGGTTCATGTACTCAGTAATAGACAGTCCATATAATTGGGCCTTTTCTGCGTGGTGCTGCCCCTCTTAGTATACTTCCGCTTTTGTCTCTGAGGCTCAGGGGACGGAGACGGCTGACGCGGCGGCGAAGACGGCTGGGGCGGCGATAGAGACGTTGTGTTGTGTGGTGATGAGGCGGTGAAGGCGATGGTTGCGCTGGAGAATGGTGAGGTGGCGGTAGAGGTGGATTGCTGCTCTGAGGAGTGGGTGGCCTTGGCGAGACATAATTTGGAAGCATGATGCGCTCCTTTGCCCATAGAATAGTCCTCCCTTTGGCTTTTCCTAGTAGAGTCAGCTCCATATCTTCCCCTGTAGGGTGGTCTAGCTTCAGCTCCTCAAAATCTTCCTTCACCTCATCCACCGTGACGACAGCGTACCCTATTGGAACCGGCCTGCAATGCCAAGTTGGGCTAGGCGCAATTGGTACCGCCATGCCGACCACCGCCATCACCCTTGAGTTCATAACCTGCACCTTTAGCTCACAAGCTGTGGTCTCCGTGATATCATCCACTGGGTAGCGTTTAGGAGAAGATGCCGTCGGTGCATCATCATCAACATCATGGAGCTGCGTGGAAGCGACGCTGCTTTTCTTATTTGATAGGGCGCCGGTACCCTCGAATGCAGCTTCTACCACGTGCCGCTGAGATTGGCCGCTAGTACCTTGCTGGCTAAGTCTGTCGAGTTGATCCTGGTGCCGCTTTAATGCTTCTTCTACATTACATAGCCGGTCTGCAGCGGCCGCTTTCTTAGCTGCCTCCCTTTCCTTTCTCCTCTAATGGATTTTATCGGGATATCTCTTCATTTCTGGGGGAAGGCAACTTCCACAGCTTGGAGCCTGGTGTGTCTCGTGCTCGTCCGTCGTGTTCAGGATTTTTAAGGGCGCATGTGAGCTCGTCGTTCTCTCTATCGGGAACGAACCGTCCCGTTGCAACATCATCTACTGCATTTCTAATATCGTCGATTGGCAGTAGGGGATCATCTTTGTGTTTTTGATTATATATTGCCCTCCCTTCTTTGTCCAACGTGCCCCCATGGCGGTAAAACCAGTTTCTCGCCCGTGGTGTCCATGTTGCGGGCTCTGGACTGATCCCGGCAGCTATGTAATTGACATCAAGTGCATCCCACTTAGGCATGCAACCGGCGTAGCTAGCAAGCCCCATGTTATGATGGTATACTTTCTTAGCAGCGTTCTCCGTATTTATTCTAGAACCTTTACTTAGCTTTCTCCGATGTCTTGTACTTCACAAAATCCTCCCACTAGTGTCTTAACTTAGCATAGCCGCCTTGATTGAAATTCAGAGTGTTCTCTACGTTGACAAAGTTATTGTACAGTTTCTTCTTCCAGTTCTTGAATGCATCGGCCATCTTGATGAGAGCAAACTTCTTGACTCTTTGCACAAGCTCCATTCTTGCTCTCTCCTCCTCATCTGGATTCACATCTGGCATCGGCAGGAGGAAATTAATCATGAGCTTGTCAGAAAGCTTATCTTTGGCGTTGTCACCGACATATGGGACTCCACCGCCGCTTGGCCGATTCCATTCTTGAACGGTGATCGGGATGTAGTCCCTCACAAGAACTCCGCATTGCTTAATAATTTTTTTTGCGACATCGACGGGAGCTTGCGGTTCGCCATCTACACCGACCACGTTGATCCTATACCTCACAGTGTCATCCAACTTTTTTGTTGGGCCTCGTTTCGTTCTTACGGAAGAAGTTCCCGATCCGGAGGGCTAAAAGAAGAAAGAGTGTTAATATATGCATACATATATATATAGACATCAACATTTTAATTACAAAAATACATATATACACCTCGTCGGTGTTTGCGAGATTTAAGGTTCCGCCGGAGCCATCGCCTTCTCCCTCATCGGCTTCTCCCCTGTCCCAGGCTTCGGCTTCTACCTCACCGGAGCCGTCTCCTTGGTTGAGAGACTCATCTCCCTAACCGGAATCGTTCAGAAACTCACTGGTGACATCGATATCGATATCTTCATTTTCGGAGATCATTCCCTGGAGGATGTTTTCCTGATATTCTGGAATCATAGTATCTTGATGTGTTGGATCCATAGTATCTGCAAATATGATGATATGAAAAGTTAATTAGTATCGCAATGAAACCATATAGCATGCTTGGAAATTTAAGCGGGATTCGAGGGGTCCAAACCCTAATACAGGAGATTCCCTCGAATCACCTACGGGGGTTCATTTGTTCTTCTAATTAAACTTGTGATTAAAGTTGTTGAACAATGCATGATATTGATGGTAAAGTGTAGATCTCATTTTTCTGAACATTTTGATATATTATACATATTTTTCTAACTTAGAAATAATTAGTTATTGAATTTATAAGATTAAACTCTTTTTTGAAAATATTTAAACAATTATTAAACTTTTACTGCATCATTATGACGTCAGCTCGGGGTGGGTTTTTTTTCTCCATGGCTAAACTAGCCACAGAGACTAAGGGCTTCAATTTACATAACTAATCCAAAACCATTTTCTATTTTCAATTATTTTTATTTGAACTATACAATTTTACTATTTTCAATTAAAATTGCATTACCAAATATTTATTGCATAATTTGGAATTTGAAAAAACTTTCAACAGGAAAAGTGCTTCAATTTAAATAACTAATCAAAAACCATTTGCTATTTTCAAATATTTTTATTTGAACTATACAATTTTACTATTTTCAATTAAAATGGCATTAACAAATATTTATTACATAATTAGGAATTTCAAAAAACGTTTAAAAGGAAAAGTGCTTCAATTTAAATAACTAATCAAAAACCATTTTCTATTTTCAAATATTTTTATTTGTACTATACAATTTTACTATTTTCAATTGCCCGCTGTTTTGAATATAGTTTGAAATGGGCATAAGAAATTCAAAAATGATCCAAACAATGTGAAACCTTCGTGTGGTCTCATATTATGTGTCACAGATGCAAAGAAAAATATTGAACTTGAAAAATTGCAAACATCATAAAAAATCCTTCACAAAATTACCTATCATGTTCGAGGTTTCATGGCATTTAGGTCAAACCACTAATGTTATGGCTAGAATCAGGGCATAGTTTGTGATAAATGTATCCATATTGTGCACACATGTGCATCGTGGGATGGCTTACGATGTTGCAGGAGGAAGTATTCCTTTTCGACCAACAAAAAAGCCAATTTCCATTTTTGAGGTGCCGAAATCCGGGTGTTCTGTGAAGCAACCACCAAATTAAAGTTTGGCATTGGTACCAACCCATTTTTCAAAAATACTAGACCACCTTATATGGACAATTTCCCAACCGGTGTATCTGGAACCTTTCCGTCCATCCCTCATGAAAAAGACAAATTCCTTCCGAATCGGTAGGACGTTGCCAAGATTTGAACTACAAGTACATGATATAATGCTTGTGATTTTTTAAAAAAATTCATTTATAGGTCCACAACATGGTATTTCATCAGAGATACACTTCATGTTCAGCGAGACTCAGCCCCGGGTTAAGAAGCTTCATGCCCGCCGTTTTGAATATAGTTTGAAACGGGCATAAGAAATTCAAAAATTATCCAAACAATGTGAAACCTTCGCGTGGTGTCATATTATGTGTCATAGTTGCAAGGAAAAATATTGAACATGAAAAATTGCAAGCATCATAAAAAATCCTTCACAAAATGACCTATCATGTTCGAGGTTTCATGGCATTTAGGTCAAACCACCAATGTTATGGATAGAATCAAGGCATAGTTTGTGATAATGTGCCCATATTGTGCACACATGTGCATCTTGGGATGGCTTACGATGTTGCAGGAGGAAGTTTTCCTTTTCGACGCACGAAAAAGCCAATTTCCATTCTTGAGGTGCCGAAATCGGGGTGTTCTGTGAAGCAAGCACCAAAATAAAGTTTGGCACTGGTACCAACCCATTTTTCAAAAATAATAGACCACCTTATATGGACAATTTCCCAACTGGTGTATCTGGAACCTTTCCGTCCATCCCTTATGAAAAAGACAAATTCCTGCCGAATCGGTAGGAGGCTGCCAAGATTTGAACTACAAGTACATGATATAATGCTTGTGACTTTAAAAAAATCATTTATACATTCACAACATGCTATTTCATTAGAGATCTACTTCAAGTTCAGCGAGGCTCAGCCCCGGGCTAAGAAGCTTCATGCCCACCGTTTTGAATATAGTTTGAAACAGGCATAAGAAATTCAAAAATGATCCAAGCAATGTGAAACCTTCACGTGGTGTCATATTATGTGTCACAGTTGCAAAGAAAAATATTGAACTTGAAAAATTGCAAACATCATAAAAAATCCTTCACAAAATGACCTATCATGTTCGAGGTTTCATGGCATTTAGGTCAAACCACCAATGTTATGGCTAGAATCAGAGCATAGTTTGTGATAATGTGCCCATATTGTGCACACATGTGCATCTTGGTATGGCTTACGATGTTGCAAGAGGAAGTTTTCCTTTTTGACACACGAAAAAGCCAATTTCTTGAGGTGCCGAAATCAGGGTGTTCTGTGAAGCAACCACCAAATTAAAATTTAGCATTGGTACTGACGAGGGTTTAACTCATCAATGCCCATTTTTATGGACTTGGGTTTTGGAGAAGGAGGGAAACGCTGGAAGTCTCGATCGGCTAACAGACAAGCACACAGGGACGCAAGGTTTACCCAGGTTTAGGCCTCGTAGAGGACCCTATTCCTGCTTGTCTATTCTTGATTGATGATGATCCGAAGGATTACAATGTCGCCGATGGCGGTGTCGCGCAGATTGGATCTGGCGTATAAGAGATCGTAGATCTATCTATTGTCTATTGTGGGAGTCGCGATGTCTAGATCTATTGTGGGAGTCGCGATTGAGAGATTGCCTGTTGGGGAGAGGATACCTTCTCGTTGGACCCTCCTAGCCTTTATATATGGGGAGGCTAGGTCTCAGGTACCAATACGGGTTGGTTACAAAAAGATTACAACTCTAGTCTTGAGCTTTCCATGTCTTGTACGTTGGGAGTCCGTGTCCATATGAGCTTCATACCAGTCGAACCGTCATAGGCGTCATGGACCTTGGCAATTCGTCGAGTGGGCCTTCCGTCGAGCCGCACCAGGTAGACCGTAGTTGAGTGACTATTGGGCATACCCATGTCAGTAGCCCCCGAGTGTACATGTGAATCGTAGATTCGGATAGAGACTCGGAAGTCTTGAGTTTTGCATTAGGATGTCGGAGTCGACAATTATGTCGAGTGCGAAGCACTCACCCGGAAGTTCATCGGGCCTATCGAATTTTGTAGTAGTTCATAGGGATGATGGTAAACGTGCCTGGTGCGCTCGATGGATCGATACCAGTTAATTGCTCTAGGGCAAAAACAACGCCACCTACTCAAACTCGAGTCCCTGGACTCGAATCCGGAAATTGCTGGCGTAATTCGACTCAGGCCGCGGAGGTCTTACAGGAGTCGAATTCCAGTGTACAAATGTGAGCACTCGATGCGTCCGTCAAGGCATATTCATTGTACCTGCAGGCACGGATATATCTCTGGTAGTGCGCAGCAGATGCGTTGCCAGGCCTTATTCAGGTCTTATCTTCACGCTGTAAGCGCGGCATCCGAATTTTTTGTCATCGCGGAGATGATTCGGGTGGCCCATGAGACGTAATCTCTTTGTAGGGAAAATATGAGGCGGAGTCGCCATAGCATTCGAGTGTGGATGTTATCGACACACAGTATGATGTACACGGAAAAATAATCATACGGTGCGCGACCAGTGCTTGGTTGAGTCGAAGACTCAGGCAGGAACTAAAGAACTTTTGCGACTGCTGTCGTCTTTTTGTTTGCTGGTTTCAGTCGAATTTTCTTTCATCGCTCCCTATGGGAGTAACCCGAAGTCCACAATCGAATTGTAGATTCGAGTGAAGGGTTTTCATGAGGCTTGGATATCTTCGCAAAAAATTTTGGGTGCGCGGCCAGCGCTCCCTATGGGAGTAGCCCCCGAGTCCTTACTCGAATCGTGGATTCGAGTGAGGACTCAGAGCGTGTCACTCGAGGATCTTGTATATGCGCCACCAGTGCTCCAGTTTGGAGTAGCCCTCGAGTGTTTTGTGGAGTCGTAGACTCGGGCAGAGACTCGAGTCTTGTGTCTTTGTAGATGTAGTCGCCAATCATGTGAGAAGAAAACATGGGTGAGTCGACGATGCAGATGGAGTCGATGCAGTCACGTTTGTCGGGTGCGTGGCCAACGTCGAATGTGTGTAGCCTCAAGCGATGCAACCATCCGAGGAGGGACTCGACTCGGGTCTTGAGTGTATGTCATAGTCAGTTGTTTTATCGGCTCCTGTTGGAGGACCCGATAGAATAGCTCGACGCAGTCGGCATCCTTGTAAGCTGCATAAAACATGAAGAATTGTGAAGTACTTGTATCTTGTAGAGAATATTTGCCTGTTGGCTTGTAAACTAAAATTCTGGTGCCAATCAAGTCGACACTTTTGCACGATATGCTAGGCCTTTTCGTTAGCCTGATTACCCTTAGTCTCAGTGCCTTGCCGAGGTGCTCGGAGTTCAAGGATTCGACGATCAGGCAGAATCAGCTACTCGGGTTGTCGCGTATGAGGTGCTCGAGTGCATGGAATCGATGACACATTAGGTTACTCGAAGAGGGCGCAGCTCCCGAGTGTTTCGAGTGCGATTAAAGTAAGAAAGAAAGCATCTCTAATAGAGGGTAACTTAGCTTTATTGGTAGTCGTTGTGGACGAAGTCGATGCAATCGCGGACGTATCAACGCAGCAGCGGGTCACGTGAAGGAGTCGAAGACACATCAGGTCGGCGAAGTCGAAGACCACAGCGCGTTACCGCAGCGGAAGACTGCATCAGGTCGCATGCTGGAGTCGAAGATTGTAGCGGCTCGCTGTCGCGGGAGTCAAGGAAGTCCTCGAGTCACCAGATATGAAGACCACCGCCAGTCATTAAAGTTGAAGACTGCGGCGGTTGCCGAAGCAGAGGGAGCCCCCGAGTCGCTAGAACCGAAGATCATAGCGGATTGTCGATGGAGTCGAAGACGGCAGCAGGTTGCGTGATGGAGTCAAAGACTCAGTAGGTCGGCAGAGTCGAGGACCATAGCGAGTCGCTGGATCACGAATGCTAAGGGAGCCCCCCCGAGTCGCTGGAGTCGAGGACCACACCTGGTCACCGGAGTCGAAGAAGTCCTCGAGTCGAATATCGTAGCGGATCACTAGAGTCGAAGACTAGAGTTGACGTGGCAGCGAATCACGTGGCGGACGTAGTCGACGCGGCGGATCAGAGTCGCGTGGTGATGATGAATTGCCGTATATGAAGACTGTAACGGGCCACAGCAGTCGAAGACCGTATCGGGTCACCTCACCCGATGACCGCAGCTGAAGACCGCAGTGAGTCGCGTGATGGAGTCGAAGACTCAGTAGATGGGCAGAGTCGGAAACCGTAGTGAGTCACCGTAGCCGAAGGCGGTAACGGGCCTCGTGGCGGAGTCGACTGAGCCCCCAAGTGTAGATTCGATGTTGTCGATGTAGTCGAGGAGGCGTTCGAGAGCCGATGCGGCGGACCGGAGTCGACGCGGAAGTGGGTCACCGATGCTGATGGCGGTAGCGAGTTGCCCCAACCGAAGATTGTAGTGGGTGGTCGATGTAGCCGATGATGACAGCGTATCACCAGAGTCAAAGACCGCAACGGGTCGTCGATGCCGAGGGAGGCCCTCGATTCATTGAATTTGAAGATTGCAGTGGGTCGCACAGCGAAGTCGGTGCAACTCCCGGGCATAGAGTCAGAACGATCAGTGGAGTCGTCGGGCGGACGTGTGGTCGATGTCAATGGAGTTGTACCGCAGAAGTCGTCGCTGCGACAGACCAGAGTCGAAAAAGACGTAGACTGGCCCTTTTTAAATCACGAGAGCTGAGCCAAGTAGCTTCATTGCTCTCTTCTCTTTGATCAGCTAAATACGTCTTGAAAATAATACTTGTATTGCCTTGTGGAACCACGCCTGCATCCTTGATAAGAAACACCATGTGAATTAGTTCTGCGATTTGAGTTCTTCTCATTTTAGCATCCGCTGATTCTTCTGCCTCCATACAAACACGCATCAACGTCTACGACAATTAATGCATGAGTAGAACACGCAATTGAATAACCAATTTATGCAGCTGGTAACACAGCTGATCGGACGTGGTAGCCAGCCACACCCTTGTCAATTTTGTTGAGCAAAACGCGACACAACCAATCGCCGTCTAATCCTCTACCAAGTACACGTCAATCGGCACGCCCTCTACTGAGTGCATGTTTGGATTTTACTAGATCGATTTGGATTGCGACCGAGATTGCATGTACACATTGGTCTTCTTCTCGGGACTTGAGGCCCGCTGATCAATCTAGAGTACTTTTCCTTGGATATTTATCCTACTATGCTTCCAATTAGGGATTTTGTCGATAGATCGCGGCACAGACGGCGGGTAGGATTCCGCTGAAATTGACTTGTTCGGATCATACTTTAAGAACACATGGCAGCGGTGACATTGAGCTTGTGATCGCGCAGCACCGAGATTGATCTCTGAGATCAGCGAATCGTAGATCGCTGGGTTGATGGAGCCGTCGAGATCGTAACATCAGTACTCCCAATCCCCACAGACGGCGCCAATTGACGAGGGTTTAACTCATCTATGCCCATTGTTATGGACTTGGGTTTTTGAGAAGGAGGGAAACACTGGAAGTCTCGATCGGCTAACAGACAAGCACACAGGGACGCAAGGTTTACCCAGGTTCAGGCCTCGTAGAGGACCCTACTCCTGCTTGTCTGCTCTTGATTGATGATGATCCGAAGGATTACAATGTCGCCGATGAAGGTGTCGCACAGATTGGATCTGGCGTATAAGAGATCGTAGATCTATCTATTGTCTATTGTGGGAGTCGCGATTTCTAGATCTATTGTGGGAGTCGCGATTGAGAGATTGCCTGTTGGGAAGAGGATACCTTCTCGTTGGACCCTCCTAGCCTTTATATATGGGGAGGCTAGGTCTCAGGTACAAATATGAGTTGGTTACAAAAAGATTACAACTCTAATCTTGAGCTTTCCTTGTCTTGTACGTTGGGAATCCGTGTCCATATGGGCTTCATACCAGTCGAACCGTCATAGGCGTCATGGACCTTGGCAATTCGTCGAGTGGGCCTTCCGTCGAGCCGCACCAGGTAGGCTATAGTTGAGTGACTATTGGGCATACCCATGTCAGGTACCAACCCATTTTTCGAAAATACTAGACCACCTTATATGGACAATTTCCCAACCGGTGTATCTAGAACCTTTCCGTCCATCCCTCATGAAAAAGACAAATTCCTGCCGAATTGGCAGGAGGTTGCCAAGATTTGAACTACAAGTACATGATATAATGCTTGTGAATTTTTCAAAAAATCATTTATAGGTTCACAACATGCTATTTCATTAGAGATGCACTTCAAAATCAGCGAGGCTCAGCCCCGGGCTAAGAAGCTTCATACCCGCCATTTTGAATATAGTTTGAAACGGGCATAAGAAATTCAAAAATTATCCAAACAATGTGAAACCTTCGCGTGGTGTCATATTATGTGTCACAGTTGCAAGGAAAAATATTGAACTTGAAAATTGCAAACATCATAAAAATCCTTCACAAAATGACCTATCATGTTCGAGGTTTCATGGAAATTAGGTCAAACCACCAATGTTATGGCTAGAATCAGGGCATAGTTTGTGATTAATGTGCCCATATTGTGCACACATGTGCATCTTGGGATGGCTTATGATGTTGCAGGAGGAAGTTTTCCTTTTCGACACACGGAAAAGCCAATTTCCATTCTTGAGGTACCGAAATCGGGGTGTTCTGTGAAGCAACCACCAAATTAAAGTTTGGCATTGGTACCAAACTATTTTTCAAAAATACTAGACCACCTTATATGGACAATTTCCCAACTGGTGTGTATGGAACCTGTCCGTCCATCCCTCATGAAAAACACAAATTCCTGCCGAATCGGTAGGAGGTTGCCAAGATTTGAACTACAAGTACATGATATAATGCTTGTGAATTTAAAAAAAAATCATTTATAGGTTCACAACATGCTATTTCATCAGAGATGCACTTCAAGTTCAGCGAGGCTCAGCCCTGGGCTAAGAAGCTTCATGCCCGCCTTTTGAATATAGTTTGAAATGGGCATAAGAAATTCAAAAATGATCCAAAAAATGTGAAACCTTCGCGTGGTGTCATATTATGTGTCACAGTTGCAAGGAAAAATATTGAACTTGAAAAATTGTAAACATCATAAAAAATCCTTCACAAAATGACCTATCATGTTCGAGGTTTCATGGCATTTAGGTCAAACCACCAATGTTATGGCTAGAATCAGGGCATAGTTTGTGATAAATGTATCCATATTGTGCACACATGTGCATCGTGGGATGGCTTACGATGTTGCAGGAGGAAGTTTTCTTTTTGACGTACGAAAAAGCCAATTTCTTGAGGTGCCGAAATCGGGGTGTTCTGTGACGCAACCACCAAATTAAAATTTGGCATTGGTACCAACCCATTTTTCAAAAATACTAGACCACCTTATATGGACAATTTCCCAACCAGTGTATCTGGAACCTTTCCGTCCATCCCTCATGAAAAAGACAAATTCCTGCCGAATCGGTAGGAGGTTGCCAAGATTTGAACTACACGTACATGATATAATGCGTGTGATTTTAAAAAAATCATTTATAGGTTCACAACATGTTATTTCATCAGAGATCCACTTCAAGTTCAGCGAGGCTCAGTCCCGGGCTAAAAAGCTTCATGCCCGCCGTTTTGAATATAGTTTGAAACGGGCATAAGAAATTCAAAAATGATCCAAACAATGTGAAACCTTCGCGTGGTGTCATATTATGTGTCATAGTTGCAAGGAAAAATATTGAACTTGAAAATTTGCAAACATCATAAAAAATCCTTCACAAAATGACCTATCATGTTCGAGGTTTCATGGCATTTAGGTCAAACCACCAATGTTATGGATAGAATCAAGGCATAGTTTGTGATAATGTGCCCATATTGTGCACACATGTGCCTCTTGGGATGGCTTACGATGTTACAGGAGGAAGTTTTCCTTTTCGACGCATGAAAAAGCCAATTTCTATTTTTGAGGTGCTGAAATCGGGGTGATCTGTGAAGTAACCACCAAATTAAAGTTTGGCATTGGTACCAACCCATTTTTCAAAAAATACTAGACCAACTTATATGGACAATTTACCAACCGGTGTATCTAGAACCTTTCCGTCCATCCCTCATGAAAAAGACAAATTCTGCCGAATCTGCAGGAGGCTGCCAAGATTTGAACTACAAGTACATGATATAATGCTTGTGAATTTTAAATAAATAATTTATAGGTTCACAACATGCTATTTCATCAGAGATACACTTCAAGTTCAGCGAGGCTCAGCCCCAGGCTAAGAAGCTTCATGCCCGCCGTTTTGAATATAGTTTGAAACGGGCATAAGAAATTCAAAAACGATCCAAACAATGTGAAACCTTCGCGTGGTGTCATATTATGTCTCACAGTTGCAAGGAAAAATATTGAACTTGATAAATTGTAAACATCATAAAAAATCCTTCACAAAATGACCTATCATGTTCGAGGTTTCATGGCATTTAGGTCAAACCACCAATGTTATGGATAGAATCAGGGCATAGTTTGTGATAATGTGCCCATATTGTGCACACATGTGCATCTTGGGATGGCTTACGATGTTGCAGGAGGAAGTTTTCCTTTTTGACGCACGAAAAAGCCAATTTCTTGAGGTGCCGAAATCGGGGTGTTCTGTGAAGCAACCACCAAATTAAAATTTGGCATTGGTACCAACCCATTTTTCAAAAATACTAGACCACCTTATATGGACAATTTCCCAACCGGTGTATCTGGAACCTTTCCGTCCATCCCTCATGAAAAAGACAAATTCCTGCCGAATCGGCAGGAGGTTGCCAAGATTTGAACTACAAGTACATGATATAATGCTTGTGAATTTTTAAACAAATCATTTATAGGTTCACAACATGATATTTCATCAGAGATCCACTTCAAGTTCAGCGAGGCTCAGCCCCGGGCTAAGAAGCTTCATGCCCGCCGTTTTGAATATAGTTTGAAACGGGCATAAGAAATTCAAAAATGATCCAAACAATGTGAAACCTTCGCGTGGTTTCATATTATGTGTCACAGTTGCAAGGAAAAATATTGAACTTGAAAAATTGCAAATATCATAAAAAATCCTTCACAAAATGACCTATCATGTTCGAGGTTTCATGGCATTTAGGTCAAACCACCAATGTTATGGATAGAATCAGGGCATAGTTTGTGATAAGGTGCCCATATTGTGCACACATGTGCATCTTGGGATGGCTTACGATGTTGCAGGAGGAAGGTTTCCTTTTCGACGCACGAAAAAGCCAATTTCCATTTTTGAGGTGCCGAAATCGGGGTGTTCTGTGAAGCAACCACCAAATTAAATTTTGGCATTGGTACCAACCCATTTTTCAAAAATACTATACCACCTTATATGGACAATTTCCCAACCGATGTATCTGGAACTTTTCCGTCCATCCCTCATGAAAAAGACAAATTCCTGCCGAATAGGTAGGAGGTTGCCAAGATTTGAACTACAAGTACATGATATAATGCTTGTGAATTTAAAAAAAAATCATTTATAGGTTCACAACATGCTATTTCATTAGAGATACACTTCAAGTTCATCGAGGCTCAGCCTCGGGCTAAGAAGCTTCATGCCCGCCATTTTAAATATAGTTTGAAACGGGCATAAGAAATTCAGAAATGATCCAAACAATGTGAAACCTTTGTGTGGTGTCATATTATGTGTCATAGTTGCAAGGAAAAATATTGAAATTGAAAAATTGCAAACATCATAAAAATCCTTCACAAAATGACCTATCATGTTCGAGGTTTCATGGCATTTAGGTCAAACCACCAATGTTATGGATAGAATCAGGGCATAGTTTGTGATAATGTGCCCATATTGTGCGCACATGTGCATCTTGGGATGGCTTACGATGTTGCAGGAGGAAGTTTTCCTTTTCGACGCATGGAAAAACCAATTTCCATTTTTGAGGTGTCGAAATCGGGGTGTTCTGTGAAGAAACCACCAAATTAAAGTTTTGCATTGGTACCAACCCATTTTTCAAAATACTAGACCACCTTATATGGACAATTTCCCAACTAGTGTATCTGGAACCTTTCCGTCCATCCCTCATAAAAAGACAAATTCCTGCCGAATTGGTAGGAGGTTGCCAAGATTTGAACTATAAGTACATGATATAATGCTTGTGAATTTAAAAAAAATCATTTATAGGTTCACAACATGCTATTTCATCAGAGATCCACTTCAAGTTCAACGAGGCTTAGCCCCGGGCTAAGAAGCTTCATACCCGCCATTTTGAATATAGTTTGAAACGGGCATAAGAAATTCAAAAATGATCCAAACAATGTGAAACCTTCGTCTGGTGTCATATTATGTGTCACAGTTGCAAGGAAAAATATTGAACTTGAAAAATTGCAAACATCATAAAAAATCCTTCACAAAATGACCTATCATGTTCGAGGTTTCATGGCATTTAGGTCAAACCACCAATGTTATGGCTAGAATCAGGGCATAGTTTGTGATAATGTGCCCATATTGTGCACACATGTGCATCTTGGGATGGCTTACGATGTTGCAGGTGGAATTTTTCCTTTTTGACGCACGAAAAAGCCAATTTCCATTTTTCGTGCGTGGGTGCAACCGAGACTAAAGCTTTAGTCCCGGCTGGTGGGTGCAACCGAGACTAAAGCTGTCGGTGGGATAATGACGCATGGGTAACCTTTAGTTCCGGCTGGTGGGTGCAACCGAGACTAAAGCTATCGGCGGGATAAGGACGCGTGGGTAACCTTTAGTCCCGGCTGGTGGGTGCAACCGAGACTAAAGCTGTCGGTGGGATAAGGACGCATGGGTAACCTTTAGTCCCGGCTGGTGGGTGCAACCGAGACTAAAGCTGTCGGCGAGATAAGGACGTGTGGGTGGACGCACTGCTTGATGAGATAAAGCATGTAGCGCACAACGCCCTGTCAGAGGAACAAGACAAAGTAGAAGCGGCGCCGTGCCTATAAAAGGAGCATCGATACGCCATGGCAAGCAGCTCAACAAGCCAACATAGGTAGAGTGAGTTTCCCCCCATGGATGGAGGGTTGGGAAATCTCCCGTGGGGGGAGCTTCTCGAAGATGTCGTTGGTGCACACATCCTACGGCATCTTCGGAAGCTCTGCCTCGGAAAAATTTCCCTGCAAGCCCGTGAAAGACTCCATCTCCTCTAACAGTGTTGGGGAAAGGGTTGGGAAATCTCCCGTGGTGGAGCTTCTCGAAGATGTCGTTGGTGCACACGCCCTACGACATCTTCGGAAGCTCCGCTTGAGAAAAATTTCCCTGCAAGCCCGTGAAAGACTCCATCTCCTCTAACAGTGTTGGGGAAAGGGTTGGGAAATCTCCCGTGGCGGAGCTTCTCGAAGATGTCGTTGGTGCACATGCCCTACGGCATCTTTGGAAGCTCCGCCTTGGAAAAATTTCCCTGCAAGCCCGTGAAAGACTCCATCTCCTCTAACAGTGTTGGGGAAAGGGTTGGGAAATCTCCCATGGCGGAGCTTCTCGAAGATGTCGTTGGTGCAGACGCCCTACGGCATCTTCGGAAGCTCCGCCTCGAATTTTTTTCCCTCCAAGCCCGTGAAAGACTCCATCTCCTCTAACAGTGTTGGGGAAAGGGTTGGGAAATCTCCCGTGGCGGAGCTTCACAAAATGACCTATCATGTTCGAGGTTCTCATATAAAGTTTTCATACATCACATAAAGTTTCCATACATTACATAGATTTACATAGGGTTTAGGGTATGAATCCTTCGTCGCGTATGTTGATCCCTTGCCTATGATCGCTTCTTAGGCCGTAACCATGGAGCATCTTCTTTGCTTAACAGGATGCTTGGGTCAGTTTCACGGTGAAGGGCGGAATTTCATCAAACTTATCATAATCTACTGACATGTCTGTCTTGTCCTCGACCCCCACGATGTTTCTTTTCCCTGAAAGAACTATGTGACGCCTGGGCTCATCGTCTGATGTATTCGTTTCCTTATTTTTTCTTTTTTTCGGTCTAGAGGACATCTCCTTCACATAAAAAACCTGAGCCACATCATTCGCTAGGACGAATGTTTCGTCTCTGTAACCAAGATTCTTGAGATCCACTGTTGTCATTCCGTACAGCTGGTCTACCTTTACCCCTTCTCCATTCATGTTGACCTAATTGCACCGAAACAAAGGGACCTTAAAAGTAGGTCCATAGTCAAGTTCCCATATCTCCTCTATGTAACCATAGTATGTGTCCTTTTTCCCATTCTCGCATGTTGCATCAAAGCGGACACCACTGTTTTGGTTGGTGCTCTTTTTATCTTGGGCAATCGTGTAAAATGTATTGCCATTTATCTCGTACGCTTGGAAAGTCAATATAGTCGCAGATGGTGTCGCGGCCAACAAGTAGAGCTGATCTCCATTATTAATGTCATTCATGAGATGTAATTGCAACCAAGTGCCAAAAGTCTCCAAGTGATTTTCTTTAATCCAGTAGTCATCCTTCCCCGGGGAATTAGAGCGTACAACATTCATGTGTTTCTCGATATATGGAGCCACGAAGGTAGAACTTTGTAGAACTATGTAGTATGCTTGATTCAAAGAATGTCCGTCCCTAAATATCATTGCTTTCTTTCCTAGCGTGCCTTTTCCACTCAGTCTCCCCTCATACCGTGATTCAGGAACACCAATCGGCTTAAGGTCAGGAAGAAAGTCTACACAGAACCCAATGACCTCCTCTGTTCCATAGCCCATTGGAGATGCTTCCTTCTGGCCTAGCACGGTTACGAACATATTTCTTTAAGACTCCCATGAACCTCTCGAAGGGGAACATATTGTGCAGAAATACAGGACCAAGAATGTAAATCTCTTCGACTAGGTGAACTAAGAGATGCGTCATAATATTGAAGAAGGACGGGGGGAACACCAACTCAAAACTGACAAGACATTGGACCACATCCTTATATAGCCTTTCCAGACTTTCTCGATCGATTACCTTCTGAGATATTGCATTGAGGAATGCACATAGCTTCACAATGGCTAATCGAACATTTTCCGGTAGAAGCCCCCTCAATGCAACCGAAAGCAACTGTGTCATAATCACGTGGCAATCATGAGACTTCAGGTTCTGAAATTTTTTATCTGCCATATTTATTATTCCCTTTATATTTGACGAGAAGCCAGCCGGGACCTTGATACTTTAAAGGACTTCAAAAAAGATTTCCTTCTCTGCTTTGGTAAGAGCGTAGCTTCTTAAGTATTCACGTCCTTTATCAGTATGCTTGTTGTATGGGTATTTGATACGTTGCTGGTCCTCCCGTGCTTCTGGTGTATCTTTTGTCTTCCCATACACGCCCAGGAAGCCTAGCAGGTTCACGCAAAGATTCTTCGTCACGTGCATCACGTCGATTGAAGAATGGACCTCTAGGTCTTTCCAATACTCAAGCTCCCAAAATATAGATTTCTTTTTCCACATGGCGGTGTGTCCGGTAATGGGGTTTTCGGAACAGATTGACCACCAGGACCCATTCCAAAGATTACTTCTAGGTCCTTCACCATTCCAAATACATCAGCACCTTTAGGGAGCTTAGGCTTCTTCCGGTAATCTGCCTCACCGTTAAAATGCTTGCCTTTCTTTCTTACTTGATGATTGGTCGGAAGAAATTTACGACACCCCAGGTACACAACCTTCTTACATTTATCCAAATATGTACCTTTAGTCTTATCTAAACAGTGCGTGCATGCATTGTATCCCTTGTTTGAATGTCCTGAAATGTTACTAAGAGCAGGCCAATCATTGATGGTTACGAAAAACAATGCTCGTAGGTCAAATGGCTCCTGTTTGTGCTCATCCCACACCTTTACACCTGGTTCTGCCCACAACTGCAAAAGTTCATCGACTAATGGCCTAGCGTGACCTCTGTCCGCCGCGTCGACATCGCCATAGCGCGACCTCCATCCGCCGCGTCGACCCCGTGTCCGCCGCGTCGACTTCGCCATAGCGCGACCTACGTCCACCGCGTCGACCCCGTGTCCGCCGCGTCGACATCGCCATAGCGCGACCTCCGTCCGCCACGTCGACTCCGTGTCCGCCGCGTCGACTTTGCCCCAGCGCGACCTACGTCCGCCGCATCGACCCCGTTTCCGCCGCGTCGACTTCGCCCTAGCGCGACCTCCGTCTGCCGCGTCGACCCCGTGTCCGCCGTGTCGACTTTGCCCCAGCGCGTCCTACGTCCACCGTGTCGACCCCGTGTCCGCCGCGTCGACATCGCCATAGCGCGACCTCCGTCCGCTGCGTCGACTTCGCCCCAGCGCGACCTACGTCCGCCGCGTCGAACCCGTGTCCGCCGCGTCGACTTCACCCTAGCACGACCTTCGTCCGCCGCGTCGACCCCGTGTCCGCCGCGTCGACTTCGCCCTAGCGCGACCTACGTCCGCCGCGTCGACCCCGTGTCTGCCGCGTCGACTTCGCCCTAGCGCGACCTCCGTCCGCCGCGTCGACCCCGTGTCCGCCGCGTCGACTTTGCCATAGCGTGACCTCCGTCCGCCGCGTCGACTCTATGTCCTCCGCGTCGACTCTGCCAAAGCGTGCCTATACTTCCGCTACGTCGAATGCGTACGCCACACCTACTAAGGGACCTTCATCGTCCGAGCCGCCAGAGAGGGTCACATGCCATGCTGCATGGACTCACCACTGGGTGTCTCTTCCCCCCGGGAAAGATTGATTCGCCTTTGTCAACCTTTGAAAGAGCGACTCGCAATGGCCAAGTAGTGCGGACGAGGACTCGCAAACTGAGCCTCGGATCGTCCAAGAAAAACGCTAACCGAGAGCCATCATTGGAGTCGCCTTACTCGACTGGCCTTCCAGGCCAAGACAAATGGCAGTGCTACACAAAGAGCACCATGTCCTCCTCAACCTTAGATAGTGCGACTCGCACGGCCAAGTACTGCGGACGAGGACTCGCAAACCGAGCCTCGGATCATCCAGGAAGAACGCCAAGCCGAGAGCCATCTTTGGAGTCGCCAAGCGACTGGCCCCGCGGGCCAAGACGAGAGACTCGCTAACAAAAACAGCGGAATCAACGTCATCGCGGACTCGCAATCATCGCGAACTCGCCACACTCGAGAACTCTCCCCTCGCAGACTCGCAATCATCGTGGACTCGCCCCACTCGGGGACTCTCCCCTCACCTACTCGCAATCATCGCAAACTCTCTCCACATGGACTTGCCATGATCAGCAACAACCACTACTATTTTCAGAATATACATCTCTAAAGAGCCTCGAGTCGCCTCTACAAGACAACTCGAGCCTCGGGGACTACTCCTAGGCATACTGTGTGTGCGCGTGGTTCCATGACCGTGGCTCGCCACGCTCGGGGACTGTCCGCCGCGGACTCGCCCTCGCGTACTCAACACGCTCGGGGACTCGCCACCACGGACTTGCCACCGCAGACTCGCCCTCGTGTACTCAACACGCTCGGCGACTCGCCACCGCGGAATCGCCTCCCGTATTCAACAGCTCGGGGACTCGCCACCGCGGACTCGCCTTCGCGTACTCAACACGCTCGGGGACTCTCCACCGCGGACTCGCCCTCGCGTACTCAACACGCTCGGGGACTCGCCACCGCGGACTCGCCCTCGCGTACTCAACATGCTTGGCGACTTGCCACCGTGGATTCGCCCTCGCATATTCAACACGCTCGGGGACTCGCCACACTTGGAGACTCCCCCCTCGCGGACTCAACACGCTCGGGGACTCGCCACCGCGGACTCAACACGCTCGGCGACTCGCCACCGCGGATTCGCCCTCGCGTATTCAACACGCTCTGGGACTAGCCACCGCGGATTCGCCCTCACCTACTCAACACGCTCGGGGACTCGCCGCCGCGGACTCGCCCTCACGTACCCGCCACGCTCAGGGACTCGCTATCGCGGGCTCTCTCTCGCAGGCTCATCTATCGCGGGCTCATCTATCGCGGAATCGCATGCGCCGACTCGGCGACTTTGTCATCAATTACTTGGCAGCCCCCACGTCTTCTATTCATAAGCTTCTACAACAACAAAATAACAAGGCGCCAGTCAAACTTCTCCAAGGGGCGACTCCGTCCAATGGTGATTCGCCCGGCGCGTCGACTCGCCCAGGCGAATGGACTACTTCATGAGCTATTTTTCTATTTCAGGAGCTCGCCAACGACTCGCCATCGACTCCACCCTAGAACCGCTTACACCAATTCGACAGTTTGAAGGCATCGCCGAGTCCCTGACGCGCTCGGGGACTACTGATGGGGGAATACCAATCGGGGTATACCCATGAAGCGGAGTCACTAGTTGGAGCGAGCCGACTGAAGCCAAGCTAGAGCGGATCGACTCGCCGAATACGGCGACTGGCACGTACTGGACCCAGACGCCACGCCGACTGGAGGCCCAAGATGGCGACTCTAATAAAAGGCCCATTAGCACTTGTCAATCCTAACTGGCTGCATATACAAAGCCACCAAGGGCACCCCCACGGGGTACGTGGTATTATCTCTCCCACATCATATTAGATCTAGTCTCCCTCTCCGCCTCCGGCGGCTCCATGTAAACCAATCTATGATCATATACTGGACTGACAGCAGGACGTAGCGATCCTCCATCGAGGGGACGTGAACCTGTGTACGTCGCGTGCCAATCTCGCTCCCGGATCCTCCTACGTCGCCTTGCCCTTTCCTCTACGTAAGCTACCCTGTAGCATCTGCCGTGGTCAATTCCACGATAGTGGCCAAAGGGCTGGGCTTATATATAGCCAGGGGAGGGTTTTTGGTCCCGGTTCATGCCACGAACCGGGACCAAAGCCCCTCTCGCGCGACACGTGGCGGCCCAACAGCGCGCCCCCACCCAGCTCATTGGTCCCGGTTAATGGCACGACCCGGGACCAATGACCTTGCTGGGGTGCACGCTGCTGGGCCGCCACGTGTCACGCGGGAGGGTCTTTGGTCCCGGTTTGTGGCATTAACCGGGACCAATGCCCACCGTCACTTCGTCGTCCCCGTGTATAAATATGAGGCCACAACGCTCGCTTTCGCCATCGCCTCGGCCTCTCTGCAGTCGATCTCCACCCCACCCCTTTAGCCATTGCCTCTCCACCGCGCCGTCGTCTCGCCTCCCCTCCCTCTTCAATCTCCACCGCGCCGCCATGGAGGTGCCCATGCTCAACCACTACGAGGTGGCGATGTTTGCGTACTACGGCATCCTCGCGCTGCCGCGCACGACTGTGCCCACTGGATTTCGCATCAGCGAGGCGGGTGTGCCGGTTGCTCCGCTCCTCGTCCACGGCAGATACAAGATGGAGTGCATCATCGCGGAGAGTCGCCGCCAGATGCCCGCGTGGATGAGGGCGTTGCCCCGGTACACGGTGACCATCGAGTAATGGCCCCGGCTGTTCAAGAAGGAGCGGAAGGCCAAGCTTGGCAACCGCATCGTGGACGGGCGCGTGGTGCACCCGGATCTCCGCAACCGAGAAGAGCGGGAGATGTCCTGGTCCGTCCCTGGATAGACCATCTACACCGCCATCGATGCCGCTAGCCGTGCAGAGGAGCTCTGTCTCCCGAACAACACCGAAATCGTGGAGATTTCATCCGACGACGATGAGGAAGCCATCGGCTCAGAGGACAGTGGCAGCGAAAGTGTTGTCGACTAGGAAAATTTGTAAAGTCGCATCTTTGTTTGGAAAAAATTGTGGTCGAATAATAAAATTTCTCAATTTAGATCTTTGTGTCGATTAATTTGTGGAATATTTTTTCAAAAATACTGATCAATTCAATTTCTACCTCGAATTAATTTCTGCCTCGAATTAATTTCTGCCCCGAATTAATTTACATTAATTGTCCCGGATTGCGGACCGTCGCGGAGTTTTTGGTCCCGGTTCGTGGCATGAACCGGGACCAATGCCCCGCAGAGCTCCACGTGTGCGTCGAGGGGGCATTGGTCCCGGTTCGTGCCACCAACCGGGACCAATGCTTAGAGATGAACCGGGACCAATGCCCAGGCGGCATGAACCGGGACCGGTGCCTGGCGTTGGTCCCAATTATGGAAACGAACCGGGACCAATGTAATTTGGGCGCTGGACCAAAGGCCCTCTTTCTACAAGTGATTTGGCCACTTCTCCACCCACGATGCCGACACCGGTGGCCGCGGCGACGGTAGTATGTCCTCCTTCTCCTTGTCCTTGTCCTCGTCCATGGACCGGGAGGAGGTCGAGAACGGGTGGGGGAGGCTTCCGGAGAGCAGGAACCTCTCGAAGTAGTAGGAGGATGCCGCCGCCGAGGGCAGATGCGGGCATGGGCGGCGGCTTAGGGTGATCAGATGGCGCCGGGCGGCGGGGTTGCGAAAGAGATCGGGGGAGGGGGAGGGAGAGGAGGTAGGGGTGTGGGACAGTGGGGAGATGACCGGGAGAGGGGCGGTGATGCGGGCGCGGCGGCGGAGGGCGGCGGCGGCGGCACGGAGCAGAGCGGAGGGCGCCATGGACGGAAGCTGAAGCTGATGCTCTGCCTCTTCTTCGGGCTTTGGGCTTGTCGGTGCATCTCCCTTTCTTCAGGCCAGTTAGAGGCGGCCCAGGCCAGTACTTAATTCTGCTTCGGGCCCAGCAGAGGCATTAGGCCGGTGGGATGTCGTTACTTACAAAATGGAGCTTGTCAACTTTTTTTTGTTGGGAAATTCAGTTGCCAACTTATTTTTTGGGAAATTCAGTTGCCAGCTTTGTGGCACTAAATGAAAAACAAGCAAATACGAACTTGTTTTGGTCTTTGGACGCTGGGACGCACGTGATGATATTGATATTGTTCAGTAGATCGAGGTAGGCGTGGCAGCGGAGAGGGCACGCGCACATGCACGGTGTAGATTGTCGATGCCAATGGTCGGAGTAGAGGCACAACGATGTCGACCAAACCGTACACGTATACTAGAGTACGTCGCGCGCTGTGTCTGCAAGAGCTGGTGCACCGCCGTCGATGACCGCGGCCTCCTCCTTTAGGCGGACCTCCTTCCAGTCACCATGTCCGGCAGAGCTCCCGTTGTACTTCTCGCGCCCACCGTACCACCAGATCGGCTCCAACTTCGACTACCTGGATTACCACCGCGTGTGGTTGGAGATCTTGGATTCTTGCAACGGCCTCCTCCTCGTCAGAAACCTCGTGATCAATCCTTCAAGACGGCGGTGCGCGAGGTTACCCCCACCCCCGAACCCGTCCCCGCCGGGGACTGGTTTGTATTGCTGCAACCGACATGATTACATCACGTTTGACCCCGCCACCACCTCGCCACACTACGAGGTGTTCCAAATCCACAATATCGCCCCTACTACTACAAAGCAGCGAGTGGAATGGCCCCATCGCCATATGCTCTCTGTGTCTTCTCGTCGAGGACAAGGCGGTGGGAGGAGAAGCCATTTGTTCTGGAGGGGGACGCCGCAGGGAGCATCGCCGACATGAGATCCTGCCAACAGTGGTCATATTATAGTGCATGCTGGCGAGGAGCCCTCTACGTGCAACAACATAATTTTCTTATGAGGTATATGACCCCTTCTAAGTCCATATGATATGGCCCAGATCTATTCATAATGATTTTTTTTGTATTTTGCAGAATAAACTTATCAAACTATAAATACCGAATAACCAAGCTTCCAAAGGGTACATTCTCCTCGGAGACAAATAAAATACTCGTCAGAGACGAGCGTCTAGGGAAGTCAAAGAAGGGGGTGTACTACGCATTGGTTGTCAATGGTTTCAAGCTTCTGGTTTGGTTCCTCAACGAATCGGAGGAACTATGTGGTCAAATGGAATGGATGTTGAAGAAGGAGATCGACCTCAAACCTCTGCTGGCAAATTACCCTTTGAGATACCGCGATGGACCTTGGAAGCAAGATTATGACGTGAGCAGAAAAGGACCAGCGGAAGTGGAATTTGAATGGAACTCGGATGATGATGATAACAATAGTGACACCCATGATGAAACAACTAAAGACGCACCTCCACGATATGGTGTTTCTGTAGGTTAGACGAGGGAGTAGTGTTGGCTTATCATGTGAATACCTCCAAGTTAGAACGCCTAGGAGAAATATCGTGCATGACTAGCGTAGTCTCCTCTTTTCCATTTACACCATGTCGGATGGGAGATTTATCACACAACAAATAATTCAGCAAGGATTACTCGCATCATATGGAGAATTTTGTGTAGTTGTTTTGAGGAAAACAGAGGGAGAGTTTCCCACTACATTTTTCATGTACCAAGTGTATATGAAGAAATTGAATTACATGCCAAATAACGCAAAAAAAAGAGGAAATCAAAAGGAAATTATGTCAAATTACACCTCCACTTGTTAAGAGAATTTGCATATTTCCTCATTCTATCTCCAACAAAAACAAGCACATTGTAAATGATATTATTTCATCCTTGCACCGTAGGTTTCTGATGCTTGAGATCTTGTTAATTTTATTGTTCAAATAATCCGCACAGCCAAGATAATTATTTCCATGTAGAATGGTAAGTTCAAACTTTCATATCTTCAAGAGAATCTAACACAGGCATGTGCCTTGATCTTTGTGGACGAACAGAGTCCCAACAGTGACTTGCATAAGGACAACCCAAAAAAGACGGCGGCAGGGCCTTCTCTCCCTCTCACGCGGGCGTGGCGGCACGGGCGGCTGGGGCACGGTGCTGGTCGGGGGGCGCGGCGGCGGGGCTGCCTAGGCGGCATTGTGGTAGCTCGGCGTGCTGGCGGTGACGGTGGTTTCGGCGTTGGCAGCGGGCGGCACGAGCGGGATCTCGTCCGATCTGGGGCTCGAGTGCACTCTGGTGCAAGGCGCGAGTGGCCACACCTCTCCAGCGGTGTCCTACGGCTTCAGACTGAGTCCTGGTGGGGGGCTGTGTAGCACACGTGGTTAGCTGCTTCGATTGGGCCGGAGCAGGGGCTTCGGGACCCTTTGATCCCAACGCTCAACCTCAGATCCAACGGCCCTGGTGGCTATGGGGGCCACATGATGTCGATCTGGAAGGGGACCCGTCTTCTTCCTCTCGCCGGTCTCTAGGGACCTCGTGGCGGTGACTCCCAACATTTTCTTCAGTTCTTCGGTGCTCTTCGCTTGGTTCCCGGGGCGGCGACCCTGGATGGTGGGAGTCCTTTTGGTTGCCGGGCATGCCAGGGGCTCTAGTGCTGGCCGGTTTCCTTGGTCATGTGGACGACGTGGAACCGATGAGCCACGTGGCGTGACGGCGGTACGATGGCTACCTTCGCGATGACCACTATCCTACGCGGACTGCTGTATGCCTTTACCGGGGGAAACCCTTTCACTTTGGTTCGCGACAGCAGACCTGTGGATGTTGTCCCCTTCCTGAAGGAGTTGTTGTGGTGGCTCTTGATTTTTCTACTGACTCCAGGCTAAAACCCAAGATCATCGACCGGGTGGTACCGGCGCTTTGACGTCATGATCTTCTTGAAGATGATGACTTGGAGTCTCGCGTCGAGTGGCTCTCTGATGGTTGAGTGGTTTCACTCCACTCTCCTCGGCAAAGCTTGCTTTGTGTTCTGCATTCTGCACTCTCAGTGTTCCCTGTCTAGCTAGTCCCTAATGCTGCTTCTCGGTGGAGAGCAGTCGGGTGATTCCTGGTGGTGGCCGGCCTCTGGTGGCGTTGCATGCGCCCCGCCGGATTAGTAGGAAGTGAGTCAGATATGAATTGTAGGTACATGATCTGATGCTCATGATTTTTTACAAAAATCATTTTTAGGTTCATAATATGATGTTCCTTAAGAGATCCAATGCAACTTTAGCGAGGCTCAGTCTCGAGCTAAGAATCTTCATACCCGCCGTTCGATTAGGGTTTGACGATAGTTTCAAATGACCATAACTAAATAAAAAAATCAAAAAAATGCAAGACCTTCACGTGGAGTAATATTATGTGACATAGTTGGGAGGAAAAATATCAAACTTGGTATATTGATTATGTCTCGAAAACCTTCACAAAATGACCTATCTCATTCGACGTTTCTTGGCTTTCGGTTCAAATGACCAATGTTATGGCCAGAATCTAGACATAGTTTGTGAAAATGTACTCATATTGTGCATGAATGTGCATCATTGGATGGCGAACAATGTTGCAGGAGGCGGTTTTCCTTTTCGTCGCACGGAGTCGTTTTCACGTTTTATGGCCGTTGTCATGAGCTATTTCCCTCGGTTTTGGGGGTCTATAGAGATTTACAACGACCATAAGACCCGGAATTTGTTATGACAGAAACACGTAGCGTTTTATGGCCGCTTTCATGAGCTATTGCTCATAGTTTTGGGGTTCCATGCGATTTTCATGGCTCGTAAGACCCGATACAAGTTTGAGACATATGACCAAAATCTCGTCCTTTTTGCGATTTATGGCCGTTTTCATAAGCTATTGCCCATAGTTTTGCGGTTTTAGGGCTACTTATAACGACCATGAGACCCGATATAAGTTTGAGAGATACGACCAAAAACTCATCGTTCTCGCGTTTTACGGCCGTTTTCATAAGCTATTGCCCACAGATTTGGGGCTCTAGGGCGATTCGGAACGACCGTAAGTCTCGGTAAATGTTTGAGAGATACGACTCAAAACTCATCATTTTCGTGTTTTATGGCCGTTTTAGTGAACTATTGCCCAAAGTTTTGCGGTTCCAGAGCGATTTACAATGACCGTAAGCCCTGATACATGTTTGAGGGTTAAGACCAAAATCTCATCCCTTTCGTGTTTTATGGATGTTTTCATGAGCTATTGTTCACATTTTCGCGGTTCTAGGGCAATTTACAATGACCATAAGACCCGATAAATTTTTGAGAGATATGACCAAAAACTCGTCGTTTTCGCGCTTTATGTTCATTTTCATGATCTATTTCCCACAATTTTCGGGTTCTAGGGCGATTTACAACGATCGATAGACTCGATACATATTTGAGAGTTATCACCACATCTTTTCACGTTTTATGGGTGTTCTCATGAGCTATTTGCCACAGTTTTGGGGTTCTAGAGAGATTTACAATGACCATATGACCCAATATATGTAATAATAGAAACTCATAGTTTTAGCATTTTATGGCTGTTTTCATGAGCTATTTCCCATAGTTTTGGGATTCCAGGCGATTTTCATGGCTCGTAAGACCCAATACAAGTTTGAGACATATGACCAAAATCTCGTCCTTTTTGCGATTTATGGCCATTTTCATGAGCTATTGGCCATGGTTTTGGGTTCTAGAGAGATTTACAACTCGTCATTTTCGTGTTTTATGGCCATGTTAATGAACTATTGCCCATAGTTTTGGGGATCCAGAGCGATTTACATTGATCATAAGCCCTGATACATGTTCGAGGATTAAGACCAAAAACTTGTCGCTTTCGTATTTTATGGTCGTTTTCATGAGATATTCTCCATATTTTTGGGGTTCCATGGAAATTTACCACGACCGTAACACCCGATAAATGTTTGAGAGATATGACCAAAAACTCGTCGTTTTCGCGTTTTATCGTCGTTTTCATGAGCTATTTCCCACAGTTTTGGGGTTCTATGGTGATTTACAACGACCGTAATACTCGATACATGTTTGAGAGTTATCACCAATAACTCGTCGTTTTCACGTTTTATGGCCGTTGTCATGAGCTATTGCCCATGGTTTTGTGCTTCTAGAGAGATTTGCAATGACCATAAGACTTCGTATATGTTATGACAGAAACTCGTAGTTTTAGCGTTTTATGGCTGTTTTCATGAGCTAATGCCCATAGTTTTGGGGTTCCAAGCGATCTACATGGCTCGTAAGACCCAATTCAAGTTTGAGACATATGACCAAAATCTCGTCCTTTTTGCGATTTATGGCCGTTTTCTTAAGCTATTGCTCGTAGTTTTGGGGTTTTAGGGCTATTTACAATGACCATGAGACCCGATACAAGTTTGAGTGATATGACTAAAAACTCGTTGTTTTCACATTTTATGGCCATTTTCATAAGCTATTACCCATAGATTTGGGGCTCTAGGGTGACTCGCAACGACCGTAAGTCTCGGTAAATGTTTGAGAGATATGACCCCAAACTCGTCATTTTCGTGTTTTATGGCCGTTTAATGAACTATTGCCCATAGTTTTGGGGTTCCAAAGCGATTTAGAATGATCATAAGCCCTGATACATGTTTGAGGGTTAAGACCAAAACATCGTTGCTTTCGTGTTTTATGGCCATTTTCAAGAGCTATTGTTCACATTTTTGGGGTTCCATGGCAATTTACAACGACCGTAAGACTCGATAAATGGTTGAGAGATATGACCAAAAACTCATCGTTTTCGCACTTTATAGTCGTTTTCATGAGCTATTTCCCACATTTTTGGGGTTCTATGGTGATTTACAGCAACCATAAGACTCAATACATGTCTGAGAGTTATCACCAAAAACTCGTTGTTTTCGCGTTTTATGGCCGTTGTCATGAGCTATTGCCCACTGTTTTGGGGGTCTAGAGAGATTGACAACGACCATAAGACCCGATATCTATTATGACAAACTCGTAGTTTTAGCATTTTATGGCCGTTTTCATGAGTTATTGCCCATAGTTTTGGGGTTCCATGCGATTTTCATGGCTGGTAAGACCCAATACAAGTTTGACACATATGACCAAAATCTTGTCCTTTTTGCGATTTATGGCCGTTTTCATAAGCTATTGCCCATAATTTTGGGGTTTTTGGGCTATTTACAAGGACCATGAGACCCGATATAAGTTTGAGAGATATGACCAAAACTTGTCGTTCTCGCGTTTTATGGCCATTTTCATAAGCTATTGCCCACATATTTGGCGCTCTAGGGCGATTCGCAACGACCATAAGTCTCGGTAAATGTTTGAGAGATACGACCCACAACTCATCATTTTTGTGTTTTATGGCCATTTTAATGAACTATTCCCCATAATTTTGGAGTTCCAAGAGCGATTTACAATGATCGTAAAGCCTGATACATGTTGGAGGGTAAAGACCAAAAACTCGTCGCTTTCTTGTTTTATAGCCGTTTTGATTAGCTATTGTTCACACTTTTGTGGTTCCAGGTCAATTTACAACGACCGTAAGACCTAATAAATGTTTGAGAGATATTACAAAAAACTCGCCATTTTCGCCCTTTATGGTCGTTTTCATGAGCTATTTCCCACAGTTTTGGGGTTCTACGGTGATTTACAACGACCGTAAGACTCGATACATGTTTGAGAGTTATCACCAAAAACTCGTCGTTTTCGCGTTTTATGGCCGTTGTCATGAGCTATTGCCCTCGGTTTTGGGGTCTATAGAGATTTACGACGACCATAAGACCCAGAATTTGTTATGATAGAAACACGTAGTTTTAGCGTTTTATGGCCGTTTTCATGAGCTTTTGCCCATAGTTTTGCGGTTTTAGGGCAATTTATAATGACCATGAGACCCGATACAAGTTTGAGAGATATGACCAAAAACTCATCGTTCTCGTGTTTTATTATCGTTTTCATAAGCTATTGCCCACAAATTTGCGGTTTTAGGGCTATTTATAACGACCGTGAGACCCGATACAAGTTTGAGAGATATGACCAAAAACTCGCCGTTCCGCGTTTTATGGCTGTTTTTATAAGCTATTGCCCATAGATTTGGGGCTCTAGGGCGATTCGCAACGACCGTAAGTGTCGGTAAATGGTTGAGAGATATGACCCAAAACTCATCATTTTGATGTTTTATGGCCGTTTTAATGAACTATTGCCCACAATTTTGGAGTTCCAAGAGTGATTTACAATGATCATAGGCCCTGATACATGTTTGAGGGTTAAGACCAAAAACTCATCGCTTTCGTGTTTTATGGCCATTTTCATGAGCTATTGTTCACACTTTTGCGGTTCGAGGGCAATTTACAACGACCGTCAGACCCAATAAATGTTTGAGAGATAGGACCAAAAACTCGTCGTTTGCACACTTTATGGTCGTTTTCATGGGCTATTTCCCACATTTTTGGTGTTCTACGGTGATTTACAATGACCATAAGACTCGATACATGTTTGAGAGTTATCACCAAAAACTCATCGTTTTCGCGTTTTATGGCCGTTGTCATGAGCTATTGCCCTTGGTTTTGGGGCTCTATAGAGATTTACAACGACCATAAGACCCATAATTTGTTATGACAAAAACACGTAGTTTTAGCATTTTATGGCCGTTTTCATGAGCTATTGCCCATAGTTTTGGGGTTCCATGCGATTTTCATGCCTCATAAGACCCAATATAAGTTTGAGACATACGACCAAAATCTCGTGTTTTTTGCGATTTATGGGCGTTTTCATAAGCTATTGCCCATAGTTTTGCGGTTTTAGGGCTACTTATAACGACCGTGAGAGCCGATACAAGTTTGAGACATATGACTAAAAACCCATCGTTTTCGCGTTTTATGGCCGTTTTCATAAGCTATTGCCTACCGATTTGGGGATCTAGGGAGATTCGCAACGACCATAAGTCTCGGTAAATGTTTGAGAGATATGACCCACTTGTCATTTTCGTGTTTTATGGCTGTTTTAATGAACTATTGCCCATAGTTTTGGGGTTCCAGAGCGATTTACAATTACCGTAAGCCCTGATACATGTTTAAGACCAAAAACTCATCGCTTTCGTGTTTTATGGCCATTTGCATGAGCTATTCTTCACACTTTTGCGGTTCTAGGGCAATTTACAATGACCGTAAGACCCAATAAATCTTTGAGAGATATGAGCAAAAACTCATCGTTTTCACGCTTTATGGTCGTTTTCATGAGCTATTTCCCACAGTTTTGGGGTTCTACGGTGATTTACAACGGCCGTAAGAAATGATACATGTTTCAGATTGCTCACCAAAAACTCGTCGTTTTCGCGTTTTGTGGCCGTTGTCATGAGCTATTGGTCATAGTTTTGGGGTTCCATGCGATTTTCATGGCTCGTCAGACCCAATACAAGTTTGAGACATATGACCAAAGTCTTGTCCTTTTTGCAATTTATGGCTGTTTTCATAAGCTATTGCCCATAGTTTTGAGGTTTTTGGGCTATTTACAAGGACCATGAGACCCGATACAAGTTTGAGAGATATGACCAAAAACTCGTCGTTCCCCGTTTTATGGCTGTTTTTATAAGCTATTGGCCACAGATTTGGGGCTCTAGGGCGATTTAGAACGACCCTAAGTCCTGGTATATGTTATGACAGAAACTCATAGTTTTAGCGTTTTATGGCTAATTTCATGGGCTATTGCCCATAATTTTTGGGTTCCAGGCAATTTTCATGGCTCGTAAGACCCAATACAAGTTTGAGACATATGACCAAAATCTTGTCGTTCTCGCGTTTTATGGCCGTTTTCATAAGCTATTGCCTATAGTTTTGGGGTTTTTGGGCTATTTACAAAGACTGTGAGAACCGATACAAGTTTGAGAGATATGACCAAAATCTTGTCCCTTTTGCAATTTATGGCCGTTTTCATAAGCTATTGCTCACAGATTTGGGGATCTAGGGCGATTCGGAACGACCGTAAGTCTTGGTAATTGTTTGAGAGATATGACCCAAAACTCGTCATTTTCGTGTTTTATGGCTGTTTTAATGAACTACTGCACACAATTTTGGAGTTCCAAGTGCGATTTACAATGATCGTAAGCCCTGATACATGTTTGAGGGTTAAGACCAAAAACTCGTCACTTTCGTGTTTTATGGCAGTTTTCATGAGCTATTGTTCACACTTTTGCTGTTCCAGGGCAATTTACAACGACCGTAAGACCAAATAAATGTTTGAGAGATATGACCAAAAACTCGTCGTTTTTGTGCTTTATGGTCGTTTTTATGAGCTATTTCCCACAGTCTTGGTGTTCAACGGTGATTTACAACGACCGTAAGACTCGATACATGTTTGAGAGTTATCACCAAAAACTCGTCGTTTTCACGCTTTATGGTCGTTTTCATGAGTTATTTCCCACAGTTTTGGGGTTCTACGGTGATTTACAACGACCGTAAGACTCGATACATGTTTGAGAGTTATCACCAAAAACTCGTCGTTTTCGCATTTTTTGGCCGTTGTCATGAGATATTGCCCACGGTTTTGGGGGTCTATATAGATTTACAACAACAATAAGACCCAGAACATGTTATGATAGAAACACGTAGTTTTAGCGTTTTATAGCCGTTTTCATGAGCTATTGCCCATAGTTTTCGAGTTCCATGTGATTTTCCTGGCTCGTAAGACCCAATACAAGTTTGAGACATATGACCAAAATCTCGCCTTTTTTGCGATTTATGGCCGTTTTCATAAGCTATTGCTCATAGTTTTGTGGTTTTAGGGCTATTTATAACGACCGTGAGACCCGATACAAGTTTGAGAGATATGACCAAAAACTCGTCGTTCCGCGTTTTATGGCTGTTTTTATAAGCTATTGCCCAAGTTTGATACATGTTTCAGGGTTAAGACCAAAAACACGTCGCTTTCATGTTTTATAGCCGTTTTCAGGAGCTATTGTTCACACTTTTGTGGTTCCAGGGCAATTTACGATGACCATAAGACCCAATAAATGTTTGAGAGATATGCACAAAAACTTGTCGTTTTCACACTTGATGGTCATTTTCATGTGCTATTTCCCATAGTTTTGGTGTTCTACGGTGATTTACAACGACCGTAAGACTCGATACATGTTTGAGAGTTATCACCAAAAACTTGTCGTTTTCGCGTTTTATGGCTGTTGTCCTGAGTTTTTGCCCATGGTTTTGGGGGTCTATGGAGATTTACAAGGACAATAAGACCCGGAATATGTTATGACAAAAACACGTAGTTTTAGCATTTTATGGCCTTTTTCATGAGCTATTGCCCATAGTTTGGGGTTCCATGCGATTTTCATGGCTCGTAAGACCCAATACAAGTTTGAGATCTATGACGAAAATGTTGTCCTTTTTGTGATTTATGGCCGTTTTCATAAAGCTATTGCCCAGAGTTTTGGGGTTTTTGGGCTATTTACAAGGACCGTGAGACCCGATACAAGTTTGAGAGATATGACCAAAAACTTGTTGTTCTCGCATTTTATGGCCGTTTTCATAAGCTATTGCCCACAGATTTAGGGGTCTAGGGCGATTCACAACGACTATCAGTCTCGGTAAATGTTTGAGAGATACGACATAAAACTCGTCATTTTCATGTTTTATAGCTATTTTAATGAACTATTGCCCATAGTTTTGGAGTTCCAAGAGCGATGTAAAATGATCGTAAGCCCTGATACATGTTTGAGGGTTAAGACCAAAAACTTGCCGCTTTCGTGTTTTGTAGCCATTTCATGAGCTATTGTTCACACTTTTGTGGTTCTAGGGCAATTTACAACGACCTTAAGACCCAATAAATCTTTGAGAGATATGACCAAAAGCTCGTCGTTTTCGAGCTTTATGGTCACTTTCATTAGCTATTTCCCATAGTTTTTGGGTTCTATGGTGATTTACAACGATCGTAAGACTCGATACATGTTTGAGATTTATCACCAAAAACTCGTCATTTTCGCGTTTTATGGCCGTTGTCACGAGCTATTGCCCACGGTTTTGGGGGACTATAAAGATTTACAACAACCATAAGACCCGGAACATGTTATGACAGAAACACGTAGTTTTAGCGTTTTATAGCCGTTTTCATGAGCTATTGCCCATAGTTTTGAGGTTCCATGTGATTTTCCTAGCTCGTAAGACCCAATATAAGTTTGAGACATATGACCAAAATCTCGCATTTTTTGCGATTTATGGCCGTTTTCATAAGCTATTGCTCATAGTTTTATGGTTTTAGGGCTATTTATAACGACCCTGAGACCCGATACAAGTTTGAGAGATATGACCAAAAACTCGTCGTTCCGCATTTTATGGCTGTTTTTATAAATATTGCCCATAGATTTGGGGCTCTAGGGCGATTCGCAACGACCATAAGTGTCGGTAAATGGTTGAGAGATATGACCCAAAACTCGTCATTTTCGTGTTTTATGGCCGTTTTAATGAACTATTGCCCACAGTTTTGGGGTTCCAGTGCGATTTACAATTACCGTAAGCCCTAATACATGTTTGAGGGTTAAGACCAAAAACTTGTCGCTTTCGTGTTTTAGGGCCGTTTTCGTGAGCTATTGTTCACATTTTTGGGGTTCTAGGGCAATTTACAACGACCATAAGACCCGATAAAGTTTTGAGAGATATGACCAAAAACTCGTCGTTTTCGCGTTTTATGTTCGTTTTCATGAGCTATTTCACATAGTTTTGGGGTTCTCGGGCGATTTACAACGACCGTGAGACTGGATACATAGTTATGGCTGTTTTCATAAGCTATTGCCCATAGTTTTGAGGTTTTGGGCTATTTACAAGGACTGTGATCCCTGATACATGTTTCAGGGTTAAGACCAAAAACTCGTCGCTTTCGTGTTTTATAGCCGTTTTCAGGAGCTATTGTTCACACTTTTGTGGTTCCAGGGCAATTTACGATGACCGTAAGACCCAATAATTGTTTGAGAGATATGCACAAAAACTTGTCGTTTTCACGCTTGATGGTCATTTTCATGAGCTATTTCCCATAGTTTTGGTGTTCTACGGTGATTTACAACGACCGTAAGACTCGATACATGTTTGAGAGTTATCACCAAAAACTTGTCGTTTTCGCGTTTTATGGCTGTTGTCATGAGCTATTGCCCATGGTTTTGGGGGTCTATAGAGATTTACCACGACCATAAGACCCGGAATATATTATGATACAAACACGTTGTTCTAGCATTTTATGGCCTTTTTCATGAGCTATTGCCCATAGTTTGGGGTTCCATGCGATTTTCATGGCTCGTAAGACCCAATACAAGTTTGGGATCTATGACGAAAATGTTGTCCTTTTTGTGATTTATGGCCGTTTTCATAAAGCTATTGCCCATAGTTTTGGGGTTTTTGGGCTATTTACAAGGACCGTGAGACCCGATACAAGTTTGAGAGATATGACCAAAAACTTGTTGTTCTCGCATTTTATGGCCGTTTTCATAAGCTATTGCCCACAGATTTAGGGGTCAGGGGGATTCACAACGACCATCAGTCTCAGTAAATGTTTGAGAGATACGACCTAAAACTCGTCATTTTCATGTTTTATAGCCATTTTAATGAACTATTGCCCATAGTTTTGGAGTTCCAAGAGCGATGTAAAATGATCGTAAGCCCTGATACATGTTTGAGGTTGAAGAACAAAAACTCGCCGCTTTCGTGTTTTGTAGCTATTTTCATGAGCTATTGTTCACACTTTTGTGGTTCTAGGGCAATTTACAATGACCGTAAGACCCAATAAATGTTTGAGAGATATGACCAAAAACTCGTCGTTTTCGAGCTTTATGGTCGTTTTCATTAGCTATTTCCCACAGTTTTTGGGTTCTATGGTGATTTACAACGACCATAAGACTCGATACATGTTTGAGATTTATCACCAAAAACTCGTCATTTTCGCGTTTTATGGCCGTTGTTATGAGCTATTGCCCACGGTTTTGGGGGACTATAAAGATTTACAACAACCATAAGACCCGGAACATGTTATGACAGAAACACATAGTTTTAGCGTTTTATAGCCGTTTTCATGAGCTATTGCCCATAGTTTTGGGGTTCCATGTGATTTTCCTAGCTCGTAAGAGCCAATACAAGTTTGAGACATATGACCAAAATCTCGCCTTTTTTGCGATTTATGGCCGTTTTTATAAGCTATTGTGCATAGTTTTGTGGTTTTAGGGCTATTTATAACGACTGTGAGACCCGATACAAGTTTGAGAGATATGACCAAAAACTCATCGTTCCGCGTTTTATGGCTATTTTTATAACTATTGCCCATAGATTTGGGGCTCTAGGGCGATTCTCAACGACCGTAAGTTTCGGTAAATGGTTGAGAGATATGACCCAAAACTCGTCATTTTCGTGTTTTATGGCCGTTTTAATGAACTATTGCCCACATTTTAGGGGTTCCAGTGCGATTTACAATTACCGTAAGCCCTAATACATGTTTGAGGGTTAAGACCAAAAACTTGTCGCTTTCGTGTTTTATGGGCGTTTTCGTGAGCTATTGTTCACATTTTTGGGGTTCTAGGGCAATTTACAACGACAATAAGACCTGATAATGTTTTGAGAGATATGACCAAAAACTCGTCGTTTTCGTGTTTTATGTTCGTTTTCATGAGCTATTTCACATAGTTTTGGGGTTCTCGGGCGATTTACAACGACCGTGAGACTCGATACATGTTTGAGAGTTATCACCAAAATCTAGTCATTTTCACGTTTTATGGCCGTTGTCATGAGCTATTGCCCACCGTTTTGGGGTTCTAGAGAGATTTACAACGACCATAAGACCCGGTATATGTTATGACAGAAACTCCTAGTTTTAGCGTTTTATGGCCGTTTTCATGGGCTATTGCCCATAGTTTTGGGGTTCCATGCAATTTTCATGGCTCGTAAGACCCAATAAAAGTTTGAGACATATGGCCAAAATCTCGTCTTTTTTGTGATTTATGGCCATTTCCATAAGCTATTGCCCATGGTTTTGGGGTTTTTGGGCTATTTATAATGACTGTGAGACCCGATACAAGTTAGAGAGATATGACCAAAAACTCGTCGCTCTCGCGTTTTATGGCTGTTTTATTAAGCTATTGCCCATAGATTTGGGGCTCTAGGGTGATTGCAACGACCGTAAGTGTCGGTAAATGGTTGAGAGATGTGACCCAAAACTCGTCATTTTCATGTTTTATGGCCGTTTTAATGAACTATTGCCCACAGTTTTGGGGTTCAAGTGCGATTTACAATTACCGTAAACCCTGATACATGTTTGAAGGTTAAGACCAAAAACTCGTCGCTTTCGTGTTTTATGGCTGGTTTCGTGAGCTATTGTTCACATTTTTGGGGTTCTAGGGCAATTTACAATGACCATAAGACCCGATAAAGTTTTGAGAGATATGACCAAAAACTCGTCGTTTTCGCGCTTTATGTTCGTTTTCATGAGCTATTTCACACAATTTTGGGGTTCTAGGTTGATTTACAACGACCGTGAGACTCGATACATGTTTGAGAGTTATCACAAAAATCTAGTCATTTTCTTGTTTATAGCCGTTGTCATGAGCTATTGCCCATCATTTTGGGGTTCCAGGGCAATTTACAACGACCATAAGACCTGGAATCTGTTATGAGAGAAACTCATAGTTTTAGCGTTTTATCGCCGTTTACATGGGCTATTGCCCATAGTTTTGGGGTTCCATGCGATTTTCATGGCTCGTAAAACCCAATACAAGTTTGAGAAATATGACCAAAATCTCGTCTTTTTGCGATTTATGGCTGTTTTCATAAGTTATTGCCCATAGTTTTGCGGTTTTAGGGCTACTTATAACCACCGTGAGACCCGATACAAGTTTGAGATATATGACCAATAACTCGTCGTTCTCGTGTTTTATGGCTGTTTTTATAAGCTATTGCCCACAGATTTGGGGCTCTAGGGCGATTCACAACGACCATAAGTATCGGTAAATGTTTGAAAGATTCGATCCAAAACTTGTCATTTTTGTGTTTTATGGCCGTTTTAATGAACTATTGCCCATAATTTTGGAGTTCCAAGAGCGATTTCCAATGATCATCAGCCCTGATACATGTTTGAGCGTTAAGATCAAAAACTCGTCGCTTTGTGTTTTATGGCTGTTTTCATGGGCTATGGGGGTTCTAGGGCAATTTACAACGACCATAAGACCCGATAAATTTTTGAGAGATAACACCAAAAACTCATCATTTTCGGGCTTTATGTTCTTTTTCATGAGCTATTTTACATAGTTTTGGGGTTCTAGGGCGATTTACAACGACCGTGAGTCTCGATACATGTTTGAGAGTTATCACCAAAATCTAGTCATTTTCGCGTTTTATGGCCGTTGTCATGAGCTATTGCCCACCGTTTTGGGGTTATAGAGAGATTTACAATGACCATAAGACCCGGTATATGTTATGACAGAAACACGTAGTATTAGCGTTTTATGGCCGTTTTCATGGGCTATTGCCCATAATTTTGGGGTTCCATATGATTTTCATGGCTCGTAAGACCCAATACAAGTTTGAGACATATGACCAAAATCTCGTCTTTTTTGTGATTATGGCCATTTTCATAATCTATTGCCCATAGTTTTTCGGTTTTAGGGCTATTTATAATGACTGTGAGACCCGATACAAGTTTGAGAGATATGACCAAAAACTTGTCGTTCTCGCGTTTTATGGCCGTTTTCACAAGCTATTGCCCACTTATTGGGGGCTCTAGGGCGATTCGCAATGACCGTAAGTGTCGGTAAATGTTTGAGAGATACGACCCAAAACTCGTCATTTTCGTCTTTTATGGTCGTTTTCATGAACTATTGCCCATAATTTTGGAGTTCCCAGAGCGATTTACAATGATCGTAAGTGATACATGTTTGAGGGTTAAGACGAAAAACTTGTCGCTTTCGTGTTTTATAGCCATTTTCATAAGCTATTGTTCACACTTTTGTGGTCCCAGGGCAATTTACAACGACCGTAAGACCCAATAAATGTTTGAGAGATATGACCAAAAACTCGTCGTTTTCGCCCTTTATGGTTGTTTTCATGAGCTATTTCCTATAGTTGTGGGGTTCTACGGTGATTTACAATGACCGTAAGACTCGATACATGTTTGAGAGTGATCACCAAAAACTCGTCGTTTTCGCGTTTTATGGCCGTTGTCATGAGCTATTGCCCTTGGTTTTGGGGTTCTATAGAGATTTACAACGACCATAAGACCCAGAATCTGTTATTGCAGAAACGCATAGTTTTAGCGTTTTATGGCCGTTGTCATGAGCTATTGCGCACCGTTTTGGGGTTCTAGAGGGATTTACAACGACCATAAGACCCGATATATGTTATGACAAAAACACGTAGTTTTAGTGTTTTATGGCCGTTTTCATGAGCTATTGCCCATAGTTTTGGGGTTCCATGTGATTTTCATGGCTCGTAAGACCCAATACAAGTTTGAGACATATGACCAAAATCTCGTGTTTTTTGCGATTTATGGCCGTTTTCATAAGCTATTGTCCATAGTTTTGCGGTTTTAGGGCTATTTATAACGACCGTGAGACCCGATACAAGTTTGAGAGATATGACCATAAACTCGTCGTTCTCGCGTTTTATGGCTGTTTTATTAAGCTATTGCCCATAGATTTGGGGCTCTAGGGCGATTCGCAACGACCGTAAGTGTCGGTAAATGGTGGAGAGATATGCCCCAAAATTCGTCATTTTCGTGTTTTATGGCCGTTTTAATGAACAATTGCCCACTGCTTTGGGGTTCTAGTGTGATCAACAATTACCGTAAGCCCTGATACATGTTTGAGGGTTAAGACCAAAACCTCGTCGCTTTCGTGTTTTATGGCCGTTTTCGTGAGCTATTGTTCACATTTCTGGGGTTCTAGGGCAATTTACAACGACCATAAGACCCGATAAATTTTTGAGAGATATGACCAAAAACTCGTCGTTTTCGCGTTTTATGTTCGTTTTCATGAGCTATTTCACACAGTTTTGGGGTTCTAGGGCGATTTACAACGACCGTGAGACTCGATACATGTTTGAGAGTTATCACCAAAATCTAGTCATTCTCTCGTTTTATAGCCGTTGTCATGAGCTATTGCCCACCGTTTTGGGGTTCTAGGGGAATTTACAACGACCATAAGACCCGGAATTTGTTATGACAGAAACTCATAGTTTTAGCGTTTTATGGCCGTTTTCATGGGCTATTGCCCATATTTTGGGGTTCCATGCGATTTTTATGGCTCGTAAGACCCAATACAAGTTTGAGACATATAACCAAAATCTCGTGTTTTTGCAATTTATGGCTGTTTTCATAAGCTATTGCCCATAATTTTGCGGTTTTAGGGCTACTTATAACGATAGTGAGACCCGGTACAAGTTTGAGATATATGACCAATAACTCGTTGTTCTCACGTTTTATGGCTGTTTTAATAAGCTATTGCCCACAGATTTGGGGCTCTAGGGTGATTCACAATGACCGTGAGACTTTATACATGTTTGAGAGTTATCACCAAAATCTAGTCATTTTTGCGTTTTATGGCCGTTGTCATGAGCTATTGCGCACCCTTTTGGGGTTCTAGACAGATTTACAACGACCATAAAGACCCCGTATATGTTATGACAGAAACACGTAGTTTTAGTGTTTTATGGCCGTTTTCATGAGCTATTGCCCATAGTTTTGGGGTTCCATGTGATTTTCATGGCTCGTAAGACCCAATACAAGTTTGAGACATCTGACCAAAATCTCGTCTTTTTTGCGATTTATGGCCGTTTTCATATGCTATTGCCCGTAGTTTTGCGGTTTTAGGGCTATTTATAACGACCATGAGACCCGATACAAGTTTGAGAGATATGACCAAACACTCATCGTTCTCGCGTTTTATGGTTGTTTTATTAACCTATTACCCATAGATTTGGTGCACTAGGGCGATTCGCAACGACCGTAAGTGTCGGTAAAGGGTTGAGAGATATGCCCCAAAACTCGTCATTTTCGTGTTTTATGGCTGTTTTAATGAACTATTGGCCACCGTTTTGGGGTTCTAGTGCGATCTACCATTACTGTAAGCCTTGATACATGTTTGAGGGTTAAGACCAAAACTCGTCGCTTTCGTGTTTTATGGCCGTTTTCGTGAGCTATTGTTCACATTTTTGGGGTTCTAGGGCAATTTACAACGACCATAAGACCCGATAAATTTTTGAGAGATATGACCAAAAACTCATCGTTTTCGCGTTTTATGTTCGTTTTCATAAGCTATTACACACAGTTTTGGGTTTCTAGGGCGATTTACAACGACCGTGAGACTCGATACATGTTTGAGAGTTATCACAAAATCTAGTCATTCTCGCGTTTTATAGCCATTGTCATGAGCTGCCCCCAGTTTTGGGGTTCTAGGGCAATTTACAACGACCATAAGACCAGGAATTTGTTATGACAGAAACTCATAGTTTTAGCGTTTTATGGCCATTTTCATGGGCTATTGCCCATAGTTTTGGGGTTCCATGCGATTTTCATGCCTCGTAAGACCCAATACAAGTTTGAGACATATAACCAAAATCTCGTCTTTTTGCAATTTATGGTTGTTTTCATAAGCTATTGCCCATAGTTTTGCGGTTTTAGGGCTACTTATAACGACCGTGAGACCCGGTACAAGTTTGAGATATATGACCAATAACTCGTCGTTCTTGCGTTTTATGGCTGTTTTTATAAGCTATTGCCAATAGATTTGGGGCTCTAGGGCGATTCACAACAACCATAAGTCTCGGTAAATGTTTGAGAGATACGACCCAAAACTTGTCATTTTTGTGTTTTATGGCCGTTTTAATGAACTATTGCCCATAATTTTCGAGTTCCAAGAGCGATTTACAATGATCGTAAGCCCTGATACATGTTTGACGGTTAAGACCAAAAACTCGCCGCTTTCGTGTTTTATGGCCGTTTTCGTTAGCTATTGCTCACATTTTTTGGGGTTCCCGCGCAATTTACAACGACCATAAGATCCGATAAATATTTGAGAGATATCACCAAAAACTCGTCGTTTTCACGCTTTATGTTCATTTTCATGAGCTATTTCATATAGTTTTGGGGTTCTAGGGCGATTTACAACGACCGTGAGACTCGATACATGTTTGAGATTTATCACCAAAATCTACTCATTTTCGCGTTTTATGGCCGTTGTCATGAGCTATTGCCCACCATTTTGGGGTTCTAGAGAGATTTACAACGACCATAAGACTCGGTATATGTTATGAAAGAAACACGTAGTTTTAGTGTTTTATGGCCGTTTTCATGGGCTATTGCCCATAGTTTTGGGGTTCCATGTGATTTTTATGGCTCGTAAGACCGAATACAAGTTTGAGACATATGACCAAAATCTCATCTTTTTGTGCGATTTATGGCCGTTTTCATAATATATTGCTCATAGTTTTGTGATTTTAGGGCTATTTATAATGACTGTGAGACCCGATACAAGTTTGAGAGATATGACCAAAAACTTGTCGTTCTCGCGTTGTATGGCCGTTTTCAAGCTATTGCCCACAGATTTGGGGCTCTACGGTGATTCGGAACGACCGTAAGTGTCGATAAATGTTTGAGAGATGCGACCCAAAACTCGTCATTTTCGTGTTTTATGGCCGTTTTCATGAACTATTGACCATAATTTTGGAGTTCCAAGAGCGATTTACAATGATCGTAAGCCCTGATACATGTTTGAGGGTTAAGACCAAAAACTCGTCGCTTTCGTGTTTTATAGCCGTTTTCATGAGCTATTGTTCACACTTTTGTGGTTCCAGGGCAATTTACAACGACCGTAAGACCCAATAAATGTTTGAGAGATATGACCAAAAACTCATCGTTTTCGCGCTTTATGGTCGTTTTCATGAGCTAATTCCCACAGTTTTGGGGTTCTATGGTGATTTACAATGACCGTAAGACTCGATACATCTTCTAAGAGTTATCAATAAAAACTGGTCGTTTTCGCCTTTTATGGCCATTGTCATGAGCTATTGCCCTTGGTGTTAGAGTTCTATAGAGATTTACAACGACCATAAGACCCGTAATTTGTTATTGCAGAAACACGTAGTTTTAGCGTTTTATGGCCGTTTTCATGAGCTATTGCCCATAGTTTTGGGGTTCCATGCGATTTTCATGGCTCGTAAGACCCAATACAAGTTTGAGACATATGACCAAAATCTCGTCCTTTTTGCGATTTATGGCCATTTTCATAAGTTATTGCCCATAGTTTTGCGGTTTTAGGGCTATTTATAATGACCGTGAGACCCAATAAATGTTTGAGAGATACGACCAAAAACTCGTCGTTTTCGCACTTTATGGTCGTTTTCATGAACTATTTCCCAAAGTTTTAGGGTTCTACGGTGATTTACAATGACCGTAAGACTCGATACATGTTTGAGAGTTATCACCAAAGACTCGTCGTTTTCACGTTTTATGGTCGTTGTCATGAGCTATTGCCCTCGGTTTTGGGGCTCCATAGAGATTTACAACGACCATATGACCTGGAATTTGTTATGACAGAAACACGTAGTTTTAGCGTTTTATGGCCGTTTTCATGAGCTATTTCCCATAGTTTTGGGGTTCCATGCGATTTTCATGGCTCGTAAGACCCAATACAAGTTTGAGACACATGACCAAAATCCCGTCTTTTTTGCGATTTATTACCGTTTTCATAAGCTATTGCCCATAGTTTTGTGGTTTTAGGGCTATTTATAACGACCATGAGACCCGATACAAGTTTGAGAGATATGACCAAAAACTCGTCGTTTTCGCGTTTTATGGCCGTTTTTATAAGCTATTGCCCACATATTTGGGGCTCTAGGGCGATTCGCAATGACCGTAAGTCTCGGTAAATGTTTAAGAGATATGACCCAAAACTCGTCATTTTCGTGTTTTATGGCCGTTTTCGTGAACTATTGCCCACAGTTTTGGGGTTCGAGAGCGATTTACAATTACCATATGCCCTGATACATGTTTGAGGGTTAAGACCAAAAACTCGTCGCTTTCGTGTTTTATGGCCGTTTTCATGAGCTATTCTTCACACTTTTGCGGTTCTAGGGCAATTTACAATGACCTTAAGAACCAATAAATCTTTGAGAGATATGACCAAAAACTCGTCGTTTTCGCGCTTTATGGTCGTTTTCATGAGCTATTTCCCACAGTTTTGGGGTTTTATGGTGATTTACAACGACTGTAAGAATTGATGCATGTTTGAGATTTATCACCAAAAACTCGTCGTTTTCGCGTTTTGTGGCCGTTGTCATGAGCTATTGCCCATGGTTTTGGGGGTCTATAGAGATTTACAACGACCATTAGACCCGAAATATGTTATGACAGAAACACGTTGTTTTAGCGTTTTATGGCCGTTTTCATGAGCTATTGCTCATAGTTTTAGGGTTCCATGCGATTTTCATGGCTCGTAAGACCCAATACAAGTTTGAGACATATGACCAAAATCTTGTCCTTTTCGCGATTTATGGCTGTTTTCATAAGCTATTCCCCATAGTTTTGAGGTTCTTGGGCTATTTACAAGGACCGTGAGGCCAGATACTAGTTTGAGAGATATGACAAAAACTTGTCGTTCTCGCGTTTTATGGCCGTTTTCATCACCTATTGCCCATAGATTTGGGGCTCTAGGGCGATTTAGAACGACCATAAGTCCCAGTATATGTTATGACAGAAACTCATAGTTTTAGCGTTTAATGGCCGTTTTCATGGGCTATTGCCCATAGTTTTTGGGTTCCAGGCAATTTTCATGGCTCGTAAGACCCAATACAAGTTTGAGACATATGACCAAAATCTTGTCGTTCTCGCGTTTTATGGCTGTTTTCACAAGCTATTGCCCATAGTTTTGGGGTTTTGGGCTATTTACAAAGACTGTGAGAACCGATACAAGTTTGAGAGATATGACCAAAATCTTGTACTTTTTGTGATTTATGGCCGTTTTCATAAGCTATTGCCCACAGAGTTGGGGCTCTAGGGCGATTCACAACGATCGTAAGTATTGGTAAATGTTTGAGAGATACGACCCAAAACTCGTCAATTTCATGTTTTATGGCCGTTTTAATGAACTATTGCACACAATTTTGGAGTTCCAAGAGCGATTTACAATGATTGTAAGCCCTGATACATGTTTGAGGGTAATGACTAAAAACTCGCCGCTTTCGTGTATTATGGCTTTTTTCATGAGCTATTCTTCACACTTTTGCGGTTCCAGGGCAATTTACAACGACCGTAAGACCAAATAAATGATTGAGAGATATGACCAAAAACTCATCGTTTTTCGCGCTTTATGGTCGTTTTCATGAGCTATTTCCCGCAGTTTTGGTGTTCTACGGTGATTTACAACGACCGTAAGACTCGATACATGTTTGAGAGTTATCACCAAAAACTCGTCGTTTTCACGTTTTATGGCCGTTGTCATGAGATATTGCCCATGGTTTGGGGGTCTATATAGATTTACAACGACCATAGGACCCATAATATGTTATGACAGAAACACGTAGTTTTTGTGTTTTATTGCCGTTTTCATGAGCTATTGCCCATAATTTTGGGGTTCCATGCAATTTTCATGGCTTGTAAGACCCAATACAAGTTTGAGACATATGACCAAAATCTCGTCTTTTTTGCGATTTATGGCCGTTTTCATAAGCTATTGCCCATAGTTTTGCGGTTTTAGGGCTATATAACGACCATGAGATCCGATACAAGTTTGAGAGATATGACCAAAAACTCGTCGTTTTCGCATTTTATGGCTGTTTTTATAAGCTACTGCCCACATATTTGGGGGCTCTAGGGCGATTCTGAACGACCGTAAGTCTCGGTAAATGTTTGAGAGATATGACCCAAAACTCGTCATTTTCACGTTTTATGGCCGTTTTAATGAACTATTGCCCACAGTTTTGGGGTTCAAGTGTGATTTACAATTACCATATGCCTTGATACATGTTTGAGGGTTAAGACCCAAAACTCGTCGCTTTCGTGTTTTATGGCCGTTTTCATGAGCTATTCTTCACACTTTTGCGGTTCCAGGGCAATTTACAATGACCGTAAGAACTAATAAATGTTTGAGAGATATGACCAAAAACTCGTCGTTTTCGCACTTTATGGTCGTTTTCATGAGCTATTTCCCACAATTTTGGGGTTCTACGGTGATTTACAACGACCGTAAGAATTGATACATGTTTGAGATTTATCACCAAAAACTCATCGTTTTCGCGTTTGGTGGCCGTTGTCATGAGCTATTGCCCATGGTTTTGGGGGTCTATAGAGATTTACAACGACCATTCGACCCAGAATATGTTATGACAGAAACACGTTGTTTTAGCGTTTTATGGCCGTTTTCATGAGCTATTGCTCATAGTTTTGGGGTTCCATGCGATTTTCATGGCTCGTAAGACCCAATACAACTTTGAGACATATGACCAAAGTATTGTCCTTTTTGCGATTTATGGCTGTTTTCATAAGCTATTGCCCATAGTTTTGAGGTTTTGGGGCTATTTACAAGGACCGTGAGACCCGATTCAAGTTTGAGAGATATGACCAAAAACTTGTCGTTCTCGCGTTTTATGGCCGTTTTCATAAGCTATTGGCCACAGATTTGGGGCTCTAGGGCAATTTACAACGACCATTAGTCCTGGTATATGTTATGACAGAAACTCATAGTTTTAGCGTTTTATGGCTGATTTCATGGGCTATTGCCCATAGTTTTTGGGTTCCAGGCAATTTTCATGGCTCGTAAGACCCAATACAAGTTTGAGACATATGACCCAAATCTTGTCATTCTCGCGTTTTATGGCCGTTTTCATAAGCTATTGCCTATAGTTTTGGGGTTTTTGGGCTATTTAAAAAAGACCATGAGAACCGATACAAGTTTGAGAGATATGACCAAAATCTTGTCCTTTTTGCAATTTATGGCCGTTTTCATAAGATATTGCCCACAGATTTGGGGCTCTAGGGCGATTCGCAACGACCGTAAGTAAATGTTTGAGAGATACGACTGAAAACTCGTCATTTTCGTGTTTTATGGCCGTTTTAATGAACTATTGCACACAATTTTGGAGTTTCGAGAGCGATTTACAATGATCGTAAGCCCTGATACATGTTTGAGGGATAAGACCAAAAACTCGTCGTTTTTGCGCTTTATTGTCGTTTTCATGAGCTATTTCCCACAGTTTTGGTGTTCTACGGTGATTTACAACAACCGTAAGACTCGATATATTTTTGAGAGTTATCAGCAATAACTCGTCGTTCTCATGCTTTATGGTCGTTTTCATGAGTTATTTCCCATAGTTTTGGGGTTCTACGGTGATTTATACGACTGTAAGACACTATACATGTTTGAGAGTTATCACCAAAAACTCGTCATAAGATATTGCCCACAGATTTGGGGCTCTAGGGCGATTCGCAACGACCGTAAGTAAATGTTTGAGAGATACGACTGAAAACTCGTCATTTTCGTGTTTTATGGCCGTTTTAATGAACTATTGCACACAATTTTGGAGTTTCGAGAGCGATTTACAATGATCGTAAGCCCTGATACATGTTTGAGGGATAAGACCAAAAACTCGTCGTTTTTTGCGCTTTATTGTCGTTTTCATGAGCTATTTCCCACAGTTTTGGTGTTCTACGGTGATTTACAACAACCGTAAGACTCGATATATTTTTGAGAGTTATCAGCAATAACTCGTCGTTCTCATGCTTTATGGTCGTTTTCATGAGTTATTTCCCATAGTTTTGGGGTTCTACGGTGATTTATACGACTGTAAGACACTATACATGTTTGAGAGTTATCACCAAAAACTCGTCATAAGATATTGCCCACAGATTTGGGGCTCTAGGGCGATTCGCAACGACCGTAAGTAAATGTTTGAGAGATACGACTGAAAACTCGTCATTTTCGTGTTTTATGGCCGTTTTAATGAACTATTGCACACAATTTTGGAGTTTCGAGAGCGATTTACAATGATCGTAAGCCCTGATACATGTTTGAGGGATAAGACCAAAAACTCGTCGTTTTTGCGCTTTATTGTCGTTTTCATGAGCTATTTCCCACAGTTTTGGTGTTCTACGGTGATTTACAACAACCGTAAGACTCGATATATTTTTGAGAGTTATCAGCAATAACTCGTCGTTCTCATGCTTTATGGTCGTTTTCATGAGTTATTTCCCATAGTTTTGGGGTTCTACGGTGATTTATACGACTGTAAGACACTATACATGTTTGAGAGTTATCACCAAAAACTCGTCGTTTTCGCATTTTATGGCCGTTGTCATGAGATATTGCGCATGGTTTTGGGGGTCTATATAGATTTACAATGACCATAGGACCTAGAATATGTTATGACAGAAACACGTAGTTTTAGCGTTTTATGGCTGTTTTCATGAGCTGTTGCCCATAGTTTTGGGGTCCATGTGATTTTCATGGCTCGTAAGACCCAATACAAGTTTGATACATATGACCGAAATCTCGTCTTATTTGCGATTTATGGCCGTTTTCATAAGCTATTGCCCATAGTTTTGCGGTTTTAGGGTTATTTATAACGACTGTGAGACCTGCTACAAGTTTGAGAGATATGACCAATAACTCGTCGTTCTCGCGTTTTATGGCTGTTTTATTAAGCTATTGCCCATAGATTTGGGGCTCTAGGGCGATTCGCAACGACCGTAAGTGTCGGTAAATGGTTGAGATATATGACCCAAAACTCGTCATTTTCATGTTTTATGGCCGTTTTAATGAACTATTGCCCAGAATTTTGGGGTTCTATTGCGATTTACAGTTACCGTAAGCCCTGATACATGTTTGAGGGTTAAGAGCAAAAACTCATCGCTTTCGTGTTTTATGGCCATTTTCGTGAGCTATTGTTCACATTTTTGGGGTTCTAGGGCAATTCGCAATGACCATAAGACCCGATAAAGTTTTAGAGATATGACCAAAAACCTCGTCGTTTTCACGTTCTATGTTCGTTTTCATGAGCTATTTCACACAGTTTTGGGGTTCTAGTTTGATTTACAACGACCGTGAGACTCGATACATGTTTGAGAGTTATCACCAAAATCTAGTCATTTTCGCGTTTTATAGCCGTTGTCATGAGCTATTGCCCACCATTTTGGGGTTCTAAGGGAATTTACAACGACCATAAGACCTGGAATTTGTTATGACAGAAACTCATAGTTTTAGCGTTTTATCGCCGTTTTCATGGGCTATTGCCCATAGTTTTGGGGTTCCATGCGATTTTCATGGCTCGTAAGACCCAATACAAGTTTGGTACAAATGACCAAAATCTCGTCTTTTTGCGATTTATGGCTGTTTTCATAAGATATTGCCCATAGTTTTGCGGTTTTAGGGCTACTTATAACGACCGTGAGACCCGGTACAAATTTGAGATATATGACCAATAACTCGTCGTGCTTGCGTTTTATGGCTATTTTTATAAGCTATTGCCCACAGATTTGAGGGTCTAGGGCGATTCACAACGACCATAAGTCTCAGTAAATGTTTGATAGATACGACCCAAGACTTGTCATTTTTGTGTTTTATGGCCGTTTTAATGAACTATTGCCCGTAATTTTGGAGTTCCAAGAGCGATTTACAATGATCGTAAGCCCTGATACATGTTTGAGGGTTAAGACCAAAAACTCATCGCTTTCATATTTTATGGCCGTTTTCGTTAGCTATTGTTCACATTTTTGGGGTTCCCGGGCAATTTACAACGACCATAAGACCCGATAAATTTTTGAGAGATATCACCGAAAACTCGTCGTTTTCGCGCTTTATGTTCATTTTCATGAGCTATTTCACATAGTTTTGGGGTTCTAGGGCAATTTACAACGACCGTGAGACTCGATACATGTTTGAGAGTTATCACCAAAATCTAGTCATTTTCGCGTTTTATGGCCGTTGTCATGAGCTATTGCCTACTATTTTGGGGTTCTAGAGAGATTTACAACGACCATAAGACCCGGTATATGTTATGACAGAAACACGTGGTTTTAGTGTTTTATGGCCATTTTCATGGGCTATTGCCCATAGTTTTGGGGTTCCATGTGATTTGCATGGCTCGTAAGACCGAATACAAGTTTGGGACATATGACCAAAATCTCATCTTTTTTGCAATTTATGGCCGTTTTCTTAATCTATTGCTCATAGTTTTGTGGTTTTAGGGCTATTTATAACGACTGTGAGACCCGATACAAGTTTGAGAGATATGAGCAAAAACTTGTCGTTCTCGCGTTTTATGGCCGTTTTCACAAGCTATTGCCCACAGATTTGGGGCTCTAGGTTGATTCGCAACGACCATAAGTGTCGATAAATGTTTGAGAGATACGACCCAAAACTCGTCATTTTCGTGTTTTATGGCCGCTCTCATGAACTATTGCCCATAATTTTGGAGTTCCAAGAGCGATTTACAATGATCGTAAGCACTGATACATTTTTGAGGGTTAAGACCAAAAACTCGTCGCTTTCATGTTTTATAGCCGTTTTCATGAGCTATTGTTCACAGTTTTGTGGTTCCAGGGCAATTTACAACGACCGTAAGACCCAAAAATGTTTGAGAGATATGACCAAAAACTCGTCGTTTTCGCGCTTGATGGTCGTTTTCATGAGCTAATTCCCACAGTTTTGGGGTTCTACGGTGATTTACAACGACCGTAAACTCTATACATGTTTGAGAGTTATCAACAAAAACTGGTCGTTTTCGCGTTTTATGGCCGTTGTCATGAGCTATTGCCCTTGGTGTTAGAGTTCTATAGAGATTTACAACGACCATAAGCCCGGAATTTGTTATTGCAAAACACATAGTTTTAGAGTTTTATGGCCGTTTTCATAAGCTATTACCAATAGTTTTTGGGTTCCAGGCGATTTTCATGGCTCATAAGACATAATACAAGTTTGAGACATATGACCAAAATTTTGTCCTTTTTGCTATTTATGGCCGATTCAATTAGCTATTGCCCATAGTTTTGGGGCTTTTGCGCTATTTACATGGACCGTGAGACCCGATACAAGTTTGAGAGATATGACCAAAAACTTGTCGTTCTCGTGTTTTATGGCTGTTTTCACAAGCTATTGCCCACAGATTTGGGTCTCTAGGGTGATTCACAACGACCATAAGTCTCAGTAAATGTTTGAGAGATACGACCCAAAACTCGTCATTTTCGTGTTTTATGGCCGTTTTCATGAAATATTGCCCATAATTTTGGGGTTCCAAGGGCGATTTACAATGGTCGTAAGCCCTGATACATGTTTGAGGGTTAAGAGCAAAAACTCGTCGCTTTCTTGTTTTATGGCCGTTTTCATGAGCTATTGTTCACATTTTTGGGGTTCTAGTGCAATTTACAACGACCATAAGACCCAATAAATGTTTGAGAGATATGAGCAAACACTCATCGTTTTCGCCCTTTATGGTCGTTTTCACGAGCTATTTCCAATAGTTTTGGGGTTCTACGGTGATTTACAACGACCGTAAGACTCGATACATGTTAGAGAGCTATCACAAAAACTTGTCGTTTTCGCATTTTATGGCCGTTGTCATGAGCTATTGCCCATGGTTTTGAGGGTCTATAGATATTTACAACGACCATAAGACCCGAAATATTTTATGACAGAAACACGTAGTTTTAGCGTTTTATGGCCATTTTCATGAGCTATTGCACATAGTTTTGGGGTTGCATGCGATTTTCATGGCTCATAAGACCCAATACAAGTTTGAGACATATGACCAAAATCTCGTCTTTTTGCGATTTATGGCCGTTTTCATAAGCTATTGCCCATAGTTTTGCGATTTTAGGGCTATTTATAACAACCGTGAGACCCGATACAAGTTTGAGAGATATGACCAAAAACTCGTCGTTTTCGCGTTTTATGGCCGTTTTCATAAGCTATTGCCCATAGATTTGGGACTCTAGGGCGATTCACAACGACCATATGTCTCGGTAAATGTTTGAGAGATACGACCCAAAACTCGTCATTTTCGTGTTTTATGGCTGTTTTCATGAGCTATTGCCCATAGTTTTGGCGTTCCATGCGATTTTCGTGGCTCGTAAGACCCAATACAAATTTGAGATATATAACAAAAATCACATCTATTTTGCGATTTATGGCCGTTTTCATAAGCTATTGCCCATAGTTTTGTGGTTTTGGGGCTATTTTTAACGACCATGAGACCCAATACAAGTTTGAGAGATATGACCAAAAACTTGTCGTTCTCGCGTGAGACCCAATACAAGTTTTATGGCAGTTTTCATGAGCTATTTCCCATAGTTTTGGGATTCCATGCGATTTTCATGGCTCATAAGACCCAAAACAAGTTTGAGACATATAACCAAAATCTTGTCTTTTTTGTGATTTATGGCTGTTTTCATAAGCTATTGCCCATAGTTTTGCGGTTTTGGGGCTATTCTTAACGACCGTGAGACCCGATACAAGTTTGAGAAATATGACCAAAAACTCATCGTTTTCGCGTTTCATGGCCGTTTTCATAAGCAATTGCCCACAAATTTGGGGCTCTAGGGAGATTCCCAATGACCGTAAGTCTTGGTAAATGTTTGAGAGATATGACCCAAATCTCGTCATTTTCGTGTTTTATGGCCGTTTTAATGAACTATTGCCCATAATTTTGGAGTTCCAAGAGCGATTTACAATGATCGTAAGCCCTGATACATGTTTGAGGGTTAAGAACAAAAACTCGTTGCTTTCGTGTTTTATGGTCGTTTTCATGAGCTATTGTTCACACTTTTGTGGTTCCAGGGAAATTTACAATGACTTTAAGACCAAATAAATGTTTTAGAGATATGACCAAAAACTCGTGGTTTTCGCGCTTTATGGTTGTTTTCATGAGCTTTTTCCCATAGTTGTGGGGTTCTACGGTGATTTACAATGACCGTAAGACTCAATACATGCTTGAGAGTTATCACCAAAAACTTGTCGTTTTCGCGTTTTATGGCTGTTGTCATGAGCTATTGCCCAAGGTTTTGGGCGTATATAGAGATTTACAACGACCATAAGACTCGGAATATGCTACGACAGAAACACGTAGTTTTAGCGTTTATGGCCGTTTTCATGAGCTATTTCCCATAGTTTGGGGGTTCCATGCGATTTTCATGGCTCGTAAGACCCAATACAAGTTTGAGACATATGACCAAAATCTCGTTGTTTTTATGATTTATGGTGATTTTTGTAAGCTATTGTCCACAGTTTTGCGGTTTTTAGGGTTATTTATAATTACCGTGACACCCGATGCAAGTTTGAGAGAGATGACCAAAAACACGTCATTCTCGCATTTTATGGCCGTTTTATAAGATATTTCCCACAAATTTGGGTCTATAGGGAGATTCAAAATGACCGTAAGTCTCGGTAAATGTTTGAGAGATATGACCCAAAACTCGTCATTTTCGTGTTTTTTGGCTGTTTTAATGAACTATTGCCCATAGTTTTGGGTTTCCAGAGCGATTTACAATTACCGTAAGCCCTGATACATGTTTGAGGGTTAAGACCAAAAACTCATCGCTTTCGTGTTTTATGGCTGTTTTCATGAGCTATTGTTCACATTTTTGGGGTTCCAGGGCAATTTATAATGACCATAAGACCCGAGAAATGTTTGGGAGATATGACCAAAAACTCGTGGTTTTCGCGCTTTATGGTCGTTTTCATGAGCTATTTCCCATAGTTGTGGGGTTCTACGGTGATTTAGAATGACCGTAATACTCGATACATGCTTGAGAGTTATCACCAAAAACTTGTCAATTTCGCGTTTTATGGCTGTTGTCATGAGCTATTGCCCATGGTTTTGGGGGTATATAGAGATTTACAACGACCATAAGACCCGGAATGTGCTATGACAGAAACACGTAGTTTTAGCGTTTTATGGCCGTTTTCATGAGCTATTGCCCATAGTTTTGGGGTTCCATGCGATTTTCATGGTTCGTAAGACCCAATACAAGTTTGAGACATATGACCAAAATCTCGTCGTTTTTGCGATTTATGGTGATTTTCATAAGCTATTGTCCATAGTTTGCGGATTTTAGGGTTATTTATAACTACCGTGACACCCGATACAAGTTTGAGAGATATGACCCAAAACTCGTCATTTTCGTGTTTTATGGCCGTTTTAATGAACTATTGCCCATAGTTTTGGGCTTCCAGAGCGATTTACAATTACCGTAAGCCCTGATACATATTTGAGGGTTAAGACCAAAAACTCATCGCTTTCGTGTTTTATGGCTGTTTTCATGAGCTATTGTTCACATTTTTGGGGTTCAAGGGCAATTTACAATAACCGTAAGACCCAATAAATGTTTGAGAGATACGAGCAAAAACTCGTCGTTTTTGCGCTTAATGGTCGTTTTCATGAGCTATTTCCGACAGTTTTGGGGTTCTACGGTGATTTACAACGACCATAAGACTCGATACATGTTTGAGGGTTATCACAAAAACATGTCGTTGTCATGAGCTATTGCCGATGGTTTTGGGGGTCTATAGAGATTTATAACGACCATAAGACCCGGAATATGCTTTGGCAGAAACATGTAGTTTTAGCGTTTTATGGCCATTTTCATGAGCTATTGCACATTGTTTTGGGGTTCCATGCGATTTGCATGGCTCATAAGACCCAATACAAGTTTGAGACATATGACCAAAATCTCGTCTTTTTAAGATTTATGGCCGTTTTCAAAAGCTATTGCCCATAGTTTTGTGGTTCTAGGGCTATTTATAACGACCGTGAAACCCGATACAAGTGTGCGAGATATGACTAAAAACTCATCGTTTTCGCGTTTTATGACCATTTTCATAAGATATTTCACAACGACCATAACTCTCGGTAAATGTTTGAGAGATACGACCCAAAACTCACCATTTTCGTGTTTTATGGCCGTTTTCATGAGCTATTGCCCATAGTTTTGGGGCTCCATGCGATTTTCATGGCTCGTAAGACCCAATACAAGTTTGAGACATATAACCAAAATCTCTGTCTTTTTTGCGATTTATGGCCGTTTTCATAAGCTATTGCCCATAGTTTTGCGGTTTTGGGGCAATTTTTAACGATCATGAGACCCGATACAGGTTTGAGAGATATGACCAAAAATTCGTCGTTCTCGCGTTTTATGGCCGTTTTTATAAGATATTGCCCATAGATTTGGGGCTCTAGGGAGATTCGCAACGACCGTAAGTCCCGGTAAATGTTTGAGAGATATGACCTAAAACTCGACATTTTCGTGTTTTATGGTTGTTTTAATGAACTATTGCCCACAGTTTTGGCGTTCCAGAGCGATTTACAATTACCGTAAGCTCTGATACATGTTGAGGGTTAAGACCAAAAACTCGTCGCTTTCGTGTTTTATGGCCGTTTTCATGAGCTATTGTTCACATTTTTTGGGTTCTAGGACAATTTACATTGACCATAAGACCCAATAAATGTTTGAGATATGACCAAAAACTCGTAGTTTTCGCGCTTTATGGTTGTTTTTTGGGAACGACTAGCGGGAGCGCGCTCTTCAGGAAGCGCGCGTATTGGCCGCAGCGCGTACGTTTCCGGTCGCACGGCAGCTCGACACGTGGCGTGTGGAAATTCACCCGTGCGTATTTCCGGCCACTCGGCAGCGTGTGTATTTCTTGCCACACAGCAACGCGTGTATTTCCGACCACACGGCAGCCCGAAACGTGGCTAGCTGCTCATGCAGTACACGCGATGAAAGGCAGTTCCACGCATGCAATAAGGCAGTGCACGAGCGGTGCAACTCGTTTACTGTCGACCGAAAGCAGTGCAACGCAGTACACCGTGCACTCCAAGAATATCGCGCAATGCACTATGACCTTAGGCAGTGCAAAACAGTATTACAAGGCAGTGCATGGACGGTGCACTGCCTGGACACCGCGCAGTGCACTAAGATCGAAGGGAGTGCAAGGCAGTACAGCGAGGCAGTACACTGGCAGGACACCGCGCAGTGCACTGCGAACTAAGACAGTGCAACACAGAACAACAAGGCAGTGCATGGATGGTGCAGTGCCTGGACAGTGCGTAGTACACTCCCAGGACACCGCTCAGTGCACTGCGAAATAAGGCAGTACAACACAGAACAACAAGGCAGTGCATGGACGGTGCACTGCCTGGACAGTGCGTAGTACACTACCTGGACACCGCGCAGTGCACTGCGATCTAAGGCACTGCAACACAGAACAACATGGCAATGCATGGATGGTACACTGCCTGGACCGTGCGTAGTACACTGCCAGGATATCTCGTCGTGCACTGCACCTGAAGGCAGTGCAAAACAGTACAAACAGGTAGTGCACTGCCGGTGCACTGCCAGGATATCGTCCCGTGCACTGCGGCCGAAGGCAGTACAACGCAAGACAAAAATGCAGTGCACGAGTAGACTGCCAGATTACCTCACTGTGTGATCGCCCAAATATATCGAGCTTGTTGGGAAACCCCAAGAGGAAGGTATGATGAGCATAGCAGCAAGTTTTCCCTTAGTAAGAAACCAAGGTTATCAATCTAGTAGGAGCAAGAAAACACCCCAAAGGTGTAGCTAGCTGAACGTTGGCAGTGCCTACTACCGGTGCCAACAGCAATGTGGAGACCTGCACAACACAACCACAAAACTTTGCCCTCAACTTGCGATGAGGTTGTCAATCTCACCGGTTTTGCTGAAAACAAAGGATTAAACGTTGTTTTGCTGAAAACTCGTCGTTTTCGCGTTTTATGGCTGTTGTCATGAGCTATTGCCCATGGTTTTGGGGGTCTATAGAGATTTACAATGACCATAAGACCCGGAATATGTTATGGCAGAAACACGTAGTTTTAGCATTTTGTGGCCGTTTTCATGAGCTATTGCCCATAATTTTGGGGTTCCATGAGATTTTCATGGCTCATAAGACCCAATACAAGTTTGAGACATATGACCAAAATCTTGTCCTTTTTGCGATTTATGGCCGTTTTCATAAGCTATTGTCTATAGTTTTGGGGTTTTTGGGCTATTTACAAGGACCATGAGACCCGATACAAGTTTGATAGATATGACCAAAAACTTGTCGTTCTCGCGTTTTATGGACGTTTTTATAAGCTATTGCCCATAGATTTGGGGCTCTAGGGCGATTTACAATGACCATAAATCTGGGTAAATTTTTGAGAGATATGACCCAAAACTCGTCATTTTCGTGTTTTATGGCCGTTTTATTGTACTATTGCCCATAATTTTGGAGTTCCAAGAGCGATTTACAATTATCGTAAGCCCTGATACATGTTTGAGGGTTATGACCAAAAATGTGTCGCTTTCGTGTTTTATAGCCGTTTTCATGAGCTATTGTTCACACTTTTGTGGTTCCAGGGCAATTTACAATGACCGTAAGACCCAATAAATGTTTGAGAGATATGACCAAAAACTCGTCGTTTCCGCACTTTATGTCGTTTTCATGAGCTATTTCCCAAAGTTTTGGGGTTCTACAATGATTTACAATGACCGTAAGACTCGATACATGTTTGAGAGTTATCACCAAAAACTCGTCGTTTTCGCGTTTTATGGCTGTTTTAATGAACTATTGCCCACAGTTTTGGGGTTCTAGAGGGATTTACAATTACCGTAAGCCCTGATACTTGTTGGAGGGTTAAGACCAAAAACTCGTCGCTTTCGTGTTTTATGGCCGTTTTCATGAGCTATTGTTCACATTTTTGGGGTTCTAGGGAAATTTACAACGACTGTAAGACCCAATAAATGTTTGAGAGATATGACCAAAAACTCATCGTTTTCGCGCTTGATGTCATTTTCATGAGCTATTTCCCACAGTTTTGGGGTTCTACGGTGATTTACAATGATCGTAAGACTCGATACATGTTTGAGAGTTATCACCAAAACCTCGTCGTTTTCGCGTTTTATGGCCGTTGTCATTAGCTAGTGCCCTCGGTTTTGGGGCTCTATAGAGATTTACAACGACCATAAGACCCGGAATTTGTTATGACAGAAACACATAGGTTTAGCGTTTTATGGCCGTTTTCATGAGCTATTGCCCATAGTTTTGGGGTTCAATGCGATATTCATGGCTCGTAAGACGCTTTGAGACATATGACCAAAAGCTCGTCTTTTTTGCGATTTATGGCCGTTTTCATAAGCTATTGCCCATAGTTTTGCGGTTTTTGGGCTATTTATAACGACCGTGAGACCCAATACAAGTTTGAGAGATATGACCAAAATCTTGTCCTTTTTGCGACTTATGGCCGTTTTCATAAGCTATTGCCTATAGTTTTGGGACTCTAGGGATATTTGCAACGATCGTAAGTGTCGGTAAATGGTTGAGAGATATGACCCAAAACTCGTCATTTTCGTGTTTTATGGCTGTTTTCATGAGCTATTTCCCATAGTTTTGGTGTTCTATGGTGATTTACAATGACCGTAAGACTCGATACATGTTTGAGAGTGATATGTCCATTTCGCATCACTATTCTATGTCATAATTCATGGTTATTCATTGATATATTCCGTATTGAGAGGTGATACTTATGTTATTTCATCTGTTTTTGCATGGTTGATGACTTTTGGAGCATGGACCGCTGCAGTCAGGATTCCGATGGGAAAGGTGCTGTTTGGAGGCAAAATTTGCGAAGATCAGAAAATCCGGGAAAATATACGGAAAATCCTATTTTTCCAGAAGACAAAGGAAGCCAAAAGGGGGGCTGGAGATGGGCCATAGGGGGCCCACACCACTCCCTGGCGTGGGCCAGCCTAGGCCGCGCCACCAGGTGGTGTGGCTGCCCTGGTCCACCCCTGGCACTCCCCTCTAGCGTATATTATTCTCCCGAAACCCTAAGACTCGAGGAGGAACCACAGAAAGATTCCGCCGCCTCTGCGGGGCGGAAAACACCGAGAGAGAAAGATCTCTCCGGCAGACAGATTTCTGCCAGGGGAATTCCTTCCCGGAGAGGGGAGATCATCGCCATCAACACCACCATCAAGCTGGACTTCATCGGGATCATCATCATCATCATCATCACCATCATCACCATCAGCACCCTCATCACCATCTCCATATTGCTATAACAATTGGGTTAAATCTTGCATAGTTCATAGGGGAAACTTGCCCGGTGTTGATTACTCTTTGTAGTTGATGCTATTGAGTGAACCGTTGACTTATTGTTTATGTTCAGATTGTTATACATCATTATTCCATCTCTGATCATGATCCATATGATGTCTTGTGAGTAGTTCGTTTTGTTCTTGAGGCCATGGGAGTAGTCTTGTTGTTAGTAGTGGAGTTGCGTTGAGAAAGATTCAATAGATTGTTATTTAAGTTGTGGTGTACTTCTTCTAGTGGTGTCATGTGAACGTCGACCAGATGACACTTCACCTATATGGGCCTAGGGGAATGCATTGTGTATTTGGCTACTAATCGTAGGGGTTGCCGGAGTGACAGAAACCAGAACCCCCGTTAGGAAACCATTGCACAAGGGACGTAAGGGTCTTAGAGTTTAAAGCTGTGGTTCGGTTTCTACCTTAATTACTTTCTTGTACTTACGGATGTTTACAAGGGGTATAATCACAAGTATGTATTAGTCTTGGATGGGGCAGTACGTTAGCACAGGTTCACCCACACAACACTTAGCAAACTAAAGAAGATTAATTGACTATATGAAGCGAAAGCATTTGACAGTCTTCCCATTTGTCCTCGAGAACATTTGGTCATCTTAAGTAATACAACCGGCTTGTCCTTTGCTGCATAAAGGATTGGGCCACTTGCTGCATTTATTCCTACAGTCTTTTATTCACTCGTACTTTGTTTACTTGCTTTATCGAAAACCCCGAAAAATCCGTTTGCTAAGTATTTGCAGAGAATTCCTGATCCATACCACTAGCCAGCACCTTCTGTTCCTCGTTGGGTTCGACACTCTTACTTATCGAAAATACTACGATACACCCCCTATACTTGTGGGTCATCAAGACTATTTTCTGGCGCCGTTGCCGGGGAGTGAAGAGCTATTGGAGAGTGGAACTGGTAAAGGAAACTTCTACTGTGAGTATTGTTCACTTCTGTTAGTTACTTTATTTTCGTTATGGATAATTCGCTGAGTTTCTTATTTGGTAATGCTACTACCACTGCTAAGGTAGTAGATAAGCCACCACCTATTGAGAATGATGTTTTCAAAATACCTACAAGAATTATTGATCGTGTTATGGATAACTACTATGTTGGGGATGGAACTGTCCATCCCGGTGATCATTTACTCTTTATACACGAATTATGCGGGTTGTTCAAGTGTGCAGGTATTACTACAGATCAAGTTAAGAAGAAGTTATTCTCATTATCACTGAAAGGAAGAGCTGAGGAATGGTATAAGCTGCTGAAGAATGGTCAAGCTCTAGAATGGGAGGAAATAGTGCCTCTCTTTTATTCAAAGTTTTATCCTCCTAGTGAGATTCATAAAGATCAGAATCAAATATACAACTTTTGGCCTCTTGATGGAGAGAGTATAGCTCAAGCTTGGGGAGATTGAAGTTACTAATGCTCAAATGTCCCATCCATGAGCTCTGTCACAATATTATTATCAACAACTTTTATGCAAGGCTCCCTCTACATGACAAGGATTTATTGGATGCTTCTTGTGCTGGATCATTCACTCGCATGGAAGAAGAAGCTAAATGGGACCTCCTAGATCGTATTCAAGACAATGCTGAAGCTTGGGAGAATCAAAGGTAGAAAGTCAGGTATAAATTATGATTATGAATGCATTGAATCTTTTATGGGAACTGATGACTTTCAAAATATTAGTAATGCTTATGGTCTTGATTTGCAAGTTATTACGAATTGCTTTAGAGCTTTTTCTTCCTATATTGAAATTCCAAAAAGGGGATGGAATAAGTACCATGCACCTTATAAAGATATTGTTGACCATGTTCCTATTGGGAGCACTGAGTGTTGCATTATTGATCATATCTTACCTGAACCTTATATCGAGAAGATTCCAAGATAAGGTAAAGGATCATCCTATGATAACTAATGTAATCACTAAAAGTGAAAAGAGAACTGTAAAACCTGATGAACAAAAAAACATTGAACCTGTTGTAGTAATTGTGAAAGATCTTGTCACTAAAAGCGTAGAAGATGGGCACATAGTCTTCTGTGAGGAAGCTTCTAATATTGTTTCACATCCTAATAGAACTAAAGAGGCTAGTGTTCCTGTGCTTTCTGTTAGAATTGGTGATCATTGCTATTATGGTTTATGTGATATTGGTGCAAGTTCTAGTGCTATTCCTTATGAGCTTTACAGAGAAATTATGCACGAAATTAGTCCCTGCGAGTTGGAAGAAATTGATGTGGTTATTCACCTTGCTAATAGAGAGACCATCTCTCCAATTGGTATCGTACGAGACGTGGAAGTCCTTTGTGGTAAGATCAAGTATCCTGCTGATTTTCTAGTACTTGGTTCAACTGCTAGTAAAACTTATCCTATCATTTTTGGTAGACCTTTCTTGAGTACTTGTGGAGCTATTATTGATTGCAAGAGGGATAAAATCTTGAGTAAGTTTGATGGGGAATCTTATGAGTTTAATTTTTCAAAATTTACTAAAGAACCTTGCGAAGAGGAAACCCGTAATGAGGATTTCAGAGTTGAACAACTTGCTTCTATCTCTCTTGCTCCTAACAATGCTTTGCAGCAATTTATGGAAGATCACGAAAGTGAGATCTTCATGGAAGAAAGGAATGAGATTGACGAGATCCTCCGTCGCCAACCCATGTTGCTTAAGCATGACTTGCCTGTAGAAGACTTGGGTACCACTTTGCCACCTAAAAAGGACACGGTCTTCGATCTAAAACCTCTACCTGATGATCTTAAATATGCTTATATTGATGATAAAAAGACATATCCTGTTATTATTAGCTCTAAACTTTCAGGAAAGGAAGAAGAAAGGTTGTTGGAGGTTTTGAAGAAACACCGAGGAGCTATGGGTTATACTCTGGATGATTTAAAAGGGATTTCACCCACTATATGTCAGCATTCTATCAATATAGAACCAGATGCGAAGCCAGTAGTGGAGCACCAACGACGTTTAAATCCTAGGATGAAGGAAGTGGTAAGGAATGAGGTATTGAAACTCCTTGATGCTGGTATTATTTACCCTATTGCTGATAGCGAATGGGTTAGTCCTGTTCATTGTGTTCCTAAAAAGGGAGGTATTACCGTTGTCCCTAATGGTAATGATGAGCTTATTCCTCAAAGAATAGTGGCAGGCTATAGGATGTGCATTGATTTTAGGAAAGTCAATAAAGTTACTAAGAAAGATCACTACCCACTTCCTTTTATTGATCAAATGTTGGAAAGGTTGTCTAAAAAGACCCATTTTTGTTTTCTTGATGGTTATTCTAGTTTCTCTCAAATTGCTGTTAAACAACAAGATCAAGAAAAAAACTACTTTTACTTGCCCTTATGGAACTTATGCTTATAGACGTATGCCTTTTGGTTTATGTAATCCTCCTGCTACTTTCCAAAGGTGCATGTCTGCTATCATTCATGGTTTTTGTGAGGAAATTGTAGAAGTGTTCATGGATGACTTTTCTGTCTATGGAACTTCTTTTGAGAATTGTCTACACAACCTTGATAAAGTTTTGTAGAGATATGAAGAAACTAATCTTGTTCTTAATTGGGAGAAATGCCACTTCATGGTTAATGAAGGGATTGTTCTTGGGCATAAAGTTTCCGAAAGAGGCATAGAAGTTGATAGAGCTAAGGTTGAGGCAATTGAGAAGATGCCATGTCCAAGAGACATCAAAGGTATTCGTAGTATCCTTGGTCATGCTGGTTTCTATATGAGGTTTATTAAAGACTTCTCTAGGATATCAAAACCCCTCACTAATCTTCTTCAAAAAGATGTACCTTTTGTTTTTGATGATGATTGTAGGGAAGCTTTTGAAACTCTTAAGAAGGCTTTAACTACAACCCCTATTGTTCACTCACCTGATTAGAGTTTACCCTTTGAAATAACGTGTGATGCTAGTGATTTTCCTGTAGGGGCTGTCCTTGGGCAACATATTGATAAAAAGTTAGACGTTATCCATTATGCTACTAAGACTATAGACGCTGCTCAAAGGAATTATGCCACTACTGAAAAGGAATTTCTAGCTGTTGTTTTTCCTGTGATAAGTTTAGGCCCTATATTGTGGACTCAAAAGTAACCATCCATACTAACCATGCTGCTATTAAATATCTTATGACGAAGAAGGACGCTAAGCCTAGGCTTATTAGATGGGTACTGCTTTTACAAGAGTTCGATCTACACATAGTAGATAGGAAGGGTGCTGAAAACCCTGTAGCTGATAATTTATCTCGTTTGGAAAACATCTCTTTTGATCCTATGCCTGTTAATGATAGTTTCCCAAATGAACAGTTAGCCGCAGTAGGGGTGAGCTCGCGAGGAAGTTCTTGGTATGCTGATTATGTTAAGTTCATTGTCTCCAAGTATTTTCCTCCAACTTTTACACCTCAGCAAAGAAGAAATTCTTTTATGATTTGAGGCATTATTTTTGGGATGACCCACACTTATACAAAGAAGTTGTTGATGGTATTATGCAAAGATGTGTTCCAGAATATGAACAAGAAGAGATATTGCGTAAATATCATGGTAGCGCCTATGGAGGACATCATGCAGGAGATAGAACTGCACAAAAGGTGCTACAATCAGGTTTCTACTGGCCAACCCTTTTTAAAGATGCAAGAAAATTTGTTTTATCTTGTGATGAATGTCAGCGTGTTGGTAATATTTCTAGACGCAATGAAATGCCTACGAACTACTCTCTAGTTATTGAACCTTTTGATTGTTGGGGATTCGACTTTATGGGTCCTTTCCCTCCTTCGAAAGGTTACACTCATATTCTTGTTGCCGTTGATTATGTTACTAAGTGGGTAGAACCCATTCCTACAAAGAGTGCTGACAGTGAGACTTCTCTAAAAATGCTTAAGGACGTCATCTTTCCCAGGTTTGGAGTGCCTAGGTATCTCATGACTGATGGGGGTTCTCATTTCATTCATGGCGGTTTTAGGAAGACCCTCGCTAAATATGATGTTAATCACATAATTGCTTCAGCTTATCACCCCCAAACTAGCGGGCAAGTAGAGTTATCAAATAGAGAAATTAAATCTATCTTGCAAAAGACTATTAATAGGTCTAGAAAAAAATGGGCTAAGAAGTTGAATGATGCTTTATGGGCTTATAGAACTGCTTACAAAAATCCTATGGGAATGTCTCCTTATAAAATGGTTTATGGGAAAGCTTGCCACCTACCCTTAGAATTAGAACACAAAGCTTACTAGGCAGTGAAAGAACTAAATAGAGATTGTAAGCTCGCTGGTGAGAAAAGATTATTTGACTTAAGTTCCTTTGATGAATGGAGGAGTGAAGCCTATGAGAATGCTAGGCTCTTTAAGGAAAAAGTTAAAAGATGGCATGACAAGCGAATACTTAAGAGAGAATTTCATGTTGGTCAGAAAGTTCTATTGTATAGGTCTCGTCTTAGATTTTTTGCAGGTAAGCTACTATCAAAATGGGAAGGACCTTTCATCATTGAAGAAGTATACCGTTCAGGACCAATAAAAATTTCTTCTCTAAAAGATAATACTACACAGGTAGTGAATGGATAGCGACTCAAACACTATATTGCTGGAGATTCTTACAAAGAAGATGTTGATGCTTTTCAAGTTATAACTCCAAAGAAATTTATTGAGGACCAAATTCAGAGACCTGCAGAGTCTGTTTTCATCTAGGTAACGGTTCTGGTAAGAAAAGTTCTACAAAATATAATCCAACTATATTTTTAAAGTTTTTAGTCAATAGGAAAGGTACGAAGCGAAAAAGGGACGGAACCGGAGCCAGGGTAGCCCACAACACCCCATGGCGCGGGCCCTCCCCTAGTCGCGCCACTTGGTGGTGAGTCCACCCCGGACTCCGCCTCCGACTCGTTTTCTCCCAGTACCTTCCTTTTGATATGAAACTTCGTAATATATAATCCCCCGGATCCCTCGAGGTTCGTATATTGTGTTTTCATCGTGTTTTTGTTTTGATCTGTTTCTGCCAGGTCATACTCTTTGAAAGTTTAGAAGCACAATGGTGTCCACCAAGGATAAAGGGAAGGAGCCTATGGAGGAGGATCTTCAAGACCCCAAGCAGGGGCTAGTACCTTTAGTCTCTTGCCCTGCATCAGCGGAAGCCCTACGAGTCACTAAGGAGTTCTGCGATAAGTATCGAGACCTGCAGAGGAAGGTGGACATGCTTCAATGGGAGAATAATAGGCTTCGCAAGATGCTGGAAGATTTCCTCACGTCAACTAAGATAATATTACCACCACCACCTAAGGAGTAATTCGTCATCAGGTTTGGCATCCCCTTGGTTTGTTCCAAGCTTGGGGGAGTGCCGCGGTATCCTATCACTATCTTCTATCTTTTTACCTTTTTAGTAGAGTCATATCATGAATAGAGGAGTTATTATGTAGTATGGTTTTCATTATGGAAGTGTCCCCTCTCTCGTTAGATATGTATCCCTTGGTGTGAGTTTCTGTTATTGAATATTAATGAGAAGTTCTATCATCCACTCTTTTGCATAACTTATGTTAGTTTTCAATTCGTAGTTATATGATTGATCTTGTTGTTAGTATTGGTATCACTTTGGGATCATTGAGTTAATTTAGTTGGTTTTGGAAAACCTGGCTCGGTCAGTAGCAACACCTTTTTGAGAGTTGAAAAGAAAAAGATAGAAGTACTCTAGAGAAAAAATAATTTCATCATCTTTCTTTCTTGATTTGCTCATATGTTTAGTATTCTCTAGTTAAGATCTTTTATACGTCCAAGGAAGATTGCATGTTTGTCTTTATCATTTGTATGTTTGGTTGTTTCCTTCAACTCTTGTACTTGCTACCCAGCCTTGCTAGCCAAAAACCTATACTAAGAGGGAATTCTTCTCGTGCATCCACTCCTTTAAACCAAAACCTTTGGCATTTGCGTCCACCATACCTACCTAGTAGCAATATTGCTATTCCAAGTAAATTCTTGTTTTATCTACCTCCCAAATTAAGCTTGTTATGCGAAAATTAGTGATTAAAGCTCTCACGAACTTGATGGCACACTTTACTTTCTTGCATTTAATAAACTTGAACCATTGTGCTCACCTATGTTGCGTATATGCTTGCGCTTTGTAAGTTGCAAATTAGCAGAACCATGCTGTCATGGGGAACACTTTCAACATTCCACTAGTACTTCTTACCAAGTTGATATCATGTTCTTTTGTCTATGGATGTCGTCGGTGTGAAATGAAAGGGGAGCTTGCAAGTCCATGGAGTTATGCATGTGTGTTAGAGAAACGCCAGGGCCGCTCGTCTAATCCATGCTGACATGGTGGAAACCTGCAGCATAACCATAACAAGTATCTATGAAGCATTCTTCTTATAAAAAAAGAGATTGAGAAAAAAAAGAGAAAAAGAAAAGAAAAAAGAGATTATGAAAAGAGGAAAGAGAGAAAAAAACACCATATTCCCATGGTAAATAAGAAGATTGCTGAGATACTTGTTGTCTGCTTGCCTTGTCATTTTGATATGGGGATTCTTCCGTATCATCAGGCAAGGGGTACCCCGTTGGTGGTTCTCAATGATACACATATGCTTACCATGATAAGAACTTACCGGTGACTAAACTTGAGTAGCATGAGGAGCGGCCCTTGTACTCAAGGGACATGAGATTCTCAATTTACAACTTGTCAATGCATATCCTCATTTTTGATCACTTTAACCTTAATCACCTAAAGATGCCTATGATAGGGGCAATGAGAGCTGAAAGCTAGTAAGTATCATAATTTTTGGGAGCTCTTTATGAGACTTGCAATCCCTGCTTCCCTCTACGAAGGGCCTTTCTTTTACTTTGTAGTTGAGTCAGTAAACCTACTCCCCTCTATCTCAGCAAGTATTTTGAGTTGATGTGTTTCACTCATTCATATGATGATTTATTCAATCATGTCTCTTATGTTCCTTGTTTTGCACATTGCTCTTATCTTGATGTTTACTACTTTGAAAGCTTTCTTTGAAAACCAGCTATTTGTGAACTCCAGCAAATTATCAACAATTCTTCGACCAAGAGCTAAGTTTGCCATTGCCAATTATGATTTACTTTATGTATCTTTATTGTGTTTGCTTTACTTATTGCAAGTAAAGTTGTATAATAGTGAGTTGTCATCTATTATGATCTATGTATTGATGAATGTGATGCTTCTTGTCCATATTCTTTTATCGACTCTTCACTCCATAAACCTGAGGTCATGTTTATTCAGCTCAGTTTCGCTTGGGGACAAGCGAAGTCTAAGCTTGGGGGGAGTCGATACGTCAATTTTGCATCACTATTCTATGTCATAATTCACTGTTATTCATTGATATAATTCGTATTGAGAGGTGATACTTATGTTATTTCATCTGTTTTTGCATGGTTGATGAATTTTGGAGCATGGACCGCTGCAGTCAGGATTCCGATGGAAAAGGTGCTGTTTGGAGGCAAAATTCGCGGAGATCAGAAAATCCGGGAAAATATATGGAAAATCCTAATTTTCCAGAAGACGAAGGAAACTAGAAGGGGGGCTGGAGATGGGCCACAGGGGGCCCACACCACCCCCTGGCGCGGGCCAGCCTAGGCCGCGCCACCAGGTGGTGTAGCTGCCCTGGTCCACCCCTGGCACTCCCCTCTAGCGTATATTATCCTCCCAAAACCCTAAGACTCGAGGAGCGACCACAGAAGATTCCGCCGCCTCTACGTGGCGGAAAACACCGAGAGAGAAAGATCTCTTCGGCAGACAGATTTCTGCCGGGGGAATTCCTTCCCGGAGAGGGGAGATCGTCGCCATCAACACCACCATCAAGCTGGACTTCATCGAGATCATCATCATCATCATCACCATCATCACCATCAGCACCCTCATCACCATCTCCATATTGCTAAAACAATTGGGTTGAATCTTGCATAGTTCATAGGGGAAACTTGCCCGGTGTTGATTACTCTTTGTAGTTGATGCTATTAAGTGAACCGTTGAATTATTGTTTATGTTCAGATTGTTATACATCATTATTCCATCTCTGATCATGATCCATATGATGTCTTGTGAGTAGTTCGTTTTGTTCTTGAGGACATGGGAGAAGTCTTGTTGTTAGTAGTGGAGTTGCGTTGAGAAAGATTCAATAGATTGTTATTTAAGTTGTGGTGTACTTCTTCTAGTGGTGTCATGTGAACGTCGACTACATGACACTTTACCTATATGGGCCTAGGGGAATGCATTGTTTATTTGGCTACTAATCGTAGGGGTTGCCGGAGTGACAGAAACCTGAACCACCGTTAGGAAACCATTGCACAAGGGACATAAGGGTCTTAGAGTTTAAAGTTGTGGTTAGGTTTCTACCATAATTACTTTCTTGTACTTACGGATGTTTGCAAGGGGTATAATCACAAGTATGTATTATTCTTGGATGGGGCAGTACGTTAGCACAGGTTCACCCACACAACACATAGCAAGCTAAAGAAGATTAATCGACTATATGAAGCGAAAGCACTTGACAGTCTTCCCATGTGTCCTCGAGAACGTTTGGTCATCTTAAGTAATACAACCGGCTTGTCCTTTGCTGCATAAAGGATTGGGCCACTTGCTGCATTTATTCCTACTGTCTTTTATTCACTTTGTTTACTTGCTTTATCGAAAACCCCTAAAAATCCGTTTGCTAAGCATTTGCAGAGAAATCCTGATTCATACCACTAGCCAGCACCTTCTGGTCCTTGTTGGGTTCGACACTCTTACTTATCGAAAATACTGCAATACACCCCCTATACTTGTGGGACATCAGAGAGTTATCACCAAAAACTCGTCGTTTTCACGCTTTATGGTCGTTTTAATGTTTGAGAGTTATCAGCAAAAACTCGTCGTTTTCGCGTTTTATGGCCGTAAGACTCGATACATGTTTGAGAGTTATCAGCAAAAACTCGTCGTTTTCGCGTTTTATGGCCGTTGTCATGAGATATTGCCCACGGTTTTGGGGGTCTATATAGATTTACAACGATCATAGGACCCAGAATATGTTATGACAGAAACACGTAGTTTTACCGTTTTCTAGCCATTTTCATGAGCTATTGCCCATAGTTTTGGGGTTCTATGAGATTTTCATGGCTCGGAAGACCCAATACAAGTTTGAGACATATGACCAAAATCTTGTCCTTTTTGCAATTTATGGCCGTTTTCATAAGCTATTGCCCATAGTTTTGTGGTTTTTGGGCAATTTACATGGACCATGAGACCCGATACAAGTTTGAGAGTCATGACCAAAAACTTGTCGTTCTCGCGTTTTATGGCCGTTTTCATAAGCTATTGCCCATAGATTTTGTGCTCTAGGGAGATTTGCAACGACCATAAGTCTTGGTAAATGTTTGAGAGATACAACCCAAAAATCGTAATTTTCGTGTTTTATGGCCGTTTTAATGAACTATTGCCCATAATTTTGGAGTTCCAAGAGCGATTTACAATGATCGTAAGCCCTGATACATTTTTGAGGGTTAAGACCAAAAACTCGTCGTTTCAGTGTTTTATGGCCGTTTTCATGAGCTATTGTTCACACTTTTGTGATTCCAGGGTAATTTACAATGACCGTAAGACCCAATAAATTTTTGAGAGATATGACCAAAAACTCGTCGTTTTCACGCTTTATGGTCATTTTCATGAGCTATTTCCCACAGTTTTGGTGTTCTACGGTGATTTACAACGACTGAAAGACTCGATACATGTTTGAGAGTTATCACCAAAAACTCGTCGTTTTCGCGTTTTATGGCCGTTGTCATGAGCTATTACCCTCGGTTTTTGGGGTCTATAGAGATTTACAACACCATAAGACCCAGAATTTGTTATGTCAAAAACACGTAGTTTTAGCATTTTATGGACGTTTTCATGAGCTATTGCCCATAGTTTTGGGGTTCCATGCGATTTTCATGGCTCGTAAGACCCAATACAAGTTTGAGACATATGACCAAAATCTCGTCTTTTTGCGATTTACTGGCCGTTTTCATAAGCTATTGCCCATAGTTTTGCGGTTTTAGGGCTACTTATAAGGACCGTGAGACCCGATACAAGTTTGAGAGATATGACCAATAACTCATCATTCTCGCGTTTTATCGCTGTTTTTATAAGCCATTGCCCAAAGATTTGGGGCTCTAGGGAGATTCACAACGATCATAAGTGTCGGTAAATGGTTGAGAGATATGACCCAAAACTCGTGGCCGTTTTAATGAACTATTGCCCACAGTTTTGGGGTTCCAGAGGGATTTACAATTATCGTAAGCCCTGATACATGTTGGATGGTTAAGACCAAAAACTCGTCGCGTTCGTGTTTTATGGGCTTTTTCATGAGCTATTGGTCACATTTTTGTGGTTCTAGGGCAATTTACAACGACCATATGACCCAATAATTTTTTTAGAGATATGACCAAAAACTCGTCGTTTTCGTGCTTTATGTTCGTTTTCATGAGCTATTTCACACAGTTTTGGTGTCCTAGGGTGATTTACAACGACCGTGAGACTCGATACATGTTTGTGAGTGATCACCAAAATCTAGTCATTTTTGCGTTTTATGGCCATTGTCATGAGCTATTGCCCACCGTTTTGGGATTCTAGAGGGATTTACAACGACCATAAGACCAGGTATATGTTATGACAGAAACTCATAGTTTTAGTGTTTTATGGCCGTTTTCATGGGCTATTGCCCATAGTTTTTTGGTTCCAGGCGATCTTCATGGCTCGTAAGACCCAATACAAGTTTGAGACATATGACCAAAATCTTGTTCTTTTTGCGATTTGTGGCCGTTTTCATAAGCTATTGCCCATAGTTTTGGGGTTTTGGGCTATTTACAAGGACCGCGAGACCCGATACAAGTTTGAGAGATATGACAAAAAAAACTTATCGTTCTCACGTTTTATGGCCGTTTTCATAAGCTATTGCCCATAGTTTTGGGGTTTTTGGGCTATTTACAAAGACCGTGAGAACCGATACAAGTTTGAGAGATATGACCAAAATCTTGTCCTTTTTGCGATTTATGGCCGTTTTCATAAGCTATTTCCCACAGATTTGGGGCTCTAGGGCGATTCGCAGCGATCGTAAGTCTTGGTAAATGTTTGAGAGATACGACCCAAAACTCGTTATTTCCGTGTTTTGTGGCCGTTTTAGTGAACTATTGCACACAATTTTGGAGTTCCAAGAGCGATTTACAATGATCGTAAGCCCTGATACATGTTTGAGGGTTAAGACCAAAAACTCGTCGCTTTCGTGTTTTATGGCCGTTTTCATGAGCTATTGTTCACACTTTTGCGGTTCCAGCGCAATTTACAACGACCATAGGACCTAGTAAATGTTTGAGAGATATGACCAAAAACTCGTCGTTTTCGCACTTTATGGTCATTTTCATGAGCTATTTCCCACAGTTTTGGGGTTCTACGGTGATTTACAACGACCGTAAGACTCGATACATGTTTGAGAGTTATCACCAAAAACTCGTCGTTTTCACGTTTATGGTCGTTGTCATGAGATATTGCACACGGTTTTGGGGGTCGATATAGATTTACAACGACCATAAAACTATGAGCTATTGCCCATAGTTTTGTTGTTCCATGCGATTTTCATGGCTCGTAAGACCCAATACAGGTTTGAGACATATGACAAAAATCTCGTCTTTTTTGCGATTTATGGCCGTTTTCATAAGCTATTGCCGATAGTTTTTTGGTTTTAGGGCTATTTATAACGACCATGAGACCCGATACAAGTTTGAGAGATATGAAAAAAAACTCGTCGTTTTCGCTTTTTATGGCCGTTTTTATGTGCTATTGCCCACAGATTTGGGGCTCTAGGGAGATTCGCAACGACCGTAAGTATCGGTAAATGTTTGAGAGATATAACCCAAAACTCGTCATTTTCTTGTTTTATGGCCGTTTTAATGAACTATTGCCCACAGTTTTGCGGTTCCAGGGCAATTTACAATGACAGTAAGACCCGATAAATGTTTGAGAGATATGACCAAAAACTCGTCGTTTTCACACTTTATGGTCGTTTTGATGAGCTATTTCCCACAGTTTTGGGTTTCTACGGTGATTTACAACGATCGTAAGAATTGATACATGTTTGAGATTTATCACCAAAAACTCGTCGTTTTCGCGTTTTGTGGCCGTTGTCATGAGCTATTGCCTATGGTTTTGGGGGTCTATAGAGATTTACAACGACCATTAGACCCGGAATAGTTATGACAACAAGACGTAGTTTTAGCATTTTATGGCCGTTTTCATGAGCTATTGCCATAGATTTGGGGTTCCATGCGATTTTCATGGCTCGTAAGACGCAAAACAAGTTTGAGATATATGACAAAAATCTTGTCCTTTTTGCGATTTATGGCTGTTTTCATAAGCTATCGCCCATAGTTTTGAGGTTTTTGGGCTATTTACATGGACCGTGAGACCTGATACAAGTTTGAGAGATATGACCAAAAACTTGTTGTTCTCGCGTTTTATGGCCGTTTTCATAAGCTATTGCCCACAGATTTGGGTCTCTAGGGCGATTTACAACGACCATAAGTCCCAGTGTATGTTATGATAGACACTCGTAGTTTTAGCGTTTTATGGCCATTTTCATGGGCTATTGCCCATAGTTTTTGGGTTCCAGGCAATTTTTATGGCTCGTAAGACCCAATGCAAGTTTGAGACATATGACCAAACTCTTGTCGTTCTCACGTTTTATGGCCGTTCTCATAAGCTATCGCCCATAGTTTTGGGTTTTTGGGATATTTACAAAGACCGTGAGAACCGATACAAGTTTGAGAGATATGACCAAAATCTTGTCCTTTTTGCGATTTACGGCCGTTTTCATAAGCAATTGCCCACAGATTCGGGGCTCTAGGGCAATTCGCAACTACCGTAATTCTTGGTAAATGTTTGAGAGATAGGACCCAAAACTCGTCATTTTCGTGTTTTATGGCCGTTTTAATGAACTATTGCACACAATTTTGGATTCCTAGAGGAATTTACAATGATCGTAAGCCCTGATACATGTTTGAGGGTTAAGACCAAAAACTCGTCGCTTTCGTGTTTTATGGCTGTTTTCATGAGCTATCGTTGATAGTTTTGCAGTTCCAGGGAAATTTACAACGACTGTAAGACCCAATAAATGTTTGAGAGATATGACCAAAAACTCATCGTTTTCGCGCTTTATGGTCGTTTTCATGAGCTATGGTGATTTACAACGACCGTAAGACTCGATACATGTTTCAGAGTTATCACCAAAAACTCGTCGTTTTCGCGCTATATGGTCGTTTTAATGAGCTATTTCCCACAATTTTGGGGTTCTACGGTGAGTTACAACGACCGTAAGACTCGATACATGCTTGAGAGTTATGACCAAAAACTCGTCGTTTTTGCGTTTTATGGCTGTTGTCATGAGATATTGCCCACGGTTTTGGGGGTCTATATAGATTTCCAACGACCATAGGACCCAGAATATGTTATGACAGAAACACATAGTTTTAGCGTTTTATGGCCATTTTCATGAGCTATTGCCCATAGTTTTGGGGTTCTATGCCATTTTCATGGCTCGTAAGACCCAATACAAGTTTGAGACATATGACCAAAATCTCGTCTTTTTGCGATTTATGGCTGTTTTTATAAGCTATTGCCCATAGTTTTGCGGTTTTAGGGCTATTTATAACGACCATGAGACCTCATAGAGGTTTGAGAGAAATGACCAAAAACTCGTCGTTTTCGCGTTTTATGGCCGTTTTTATAAGATATTACCCACAGATTTGGGGCCCTAGGGCGATTCGCAACGACCGTAAGTCTTGGTAAATGTTTCAGAGATATGACCCAAAACTCGTCATTTTCGTGTTTTATGGCTGTTTTAATGAACTCTTGCCCACAGTTTTGGGGTTCCAGAGCGATTTACAGTTACCGTAAGCCCTCATACATGTTTGAGGGTTAAGACCAAAAACTCTTCGCTTTTGTGTTTTATTGCTGTTGTCATGAGCTATTGTTCACATTTTTGGGGTTCTAGGGCAATTTACAATGACCGTGAGACCCAATAAATGTTTTCATGAGCTATTTCCCATAGTTTTGGGGTTCTATGGTGATTTACAATAACCGTAAGACTCGATACATGTTTGAGAGTTATCACCAAAAACTTGTCATTTTCGCGTTTTATGGCCATTGTCATGAGCTATTGTCCATGGTTTTGGGGGACTATAGAGATTTACAATGACCATAAGACCCGGAATATGTTATGATAGAAACTCGTAGTTTTAGCGTTTTATGGCTGTTTTCATGAGCTATTGCCCATAGTTTTGGGGTTCCTTGCGATTTTCATGTCTCGTAAGACCCAATACAAGTTTGATACATATGACCAAAATCTTGTCCTTTTTGCGATTTATGGCCGTTTTCATAAGCTATTGCCCATAGTTTTGAGGTTTTTGGGCTATTTACACGGACCGTGAGACCCGATACAAGTTTGAGAGTTATGACCAAAAACTTGTCGTTCTCGCGTTTTATGGCCGTTTACACAAGCTATTGCCCACAGATTTTGGGCTCTAGGGCGATTCGCAACGACCATAAGTCTCGGTAAATGTTAGAGAGATACGACCCAAAACTCGTAATTTTCGTGTTTTATGGCCGTTTTAATGAACTATTGCCCATAATTTTGGAGTTCCAAGAGCGATTTACAATGATCGCAAGCCCTGATACATTTTTGAGGGTTAAGACCAAAAACTCGTCGCTTTCGTGTTTTATGGCCATTTTCATGAGCTATTTTTCACACTTTTGCAATTCCAGGGCAATTTACAATGACCGTAAGACCCAATAAATGTTTGAGAGATATGACCAAAAACTCGTCGTTTTCACGCTTTATGGTCGTTTTCATGAGCTATTTCCCACAGTTTTGGTGTTCTATGGTGATTTACAACGACCGTAAGACTCGATACATGTTTGACAGTTATCACCAAAAACTTGTCGTTTTCGCGTTTTATGGCCGTTGTCATGAGCTATTGCCCATGGTTTTTGTGGTCTATAGAGATTTACAACGACCATAAGACCCGGAATATGTTATGACAAAAACACGTAGTTTTAGCGTTTTAGCCATTTTCATGAGCTATTACCCATAGTTTTGGGGTTCCATGCGATTTTCGTGGCTCTTAAGACCCAATGCAAGTTTGAGACCTATGACCAAAATCTTGTCCTTTTTGCGATTTATGGCCGTTTTCATAAGCTATTGCCCATAGTTTTGGGGTTTTTGGGCTATTTACAAGGACCGTGAGACCCGATACAAGTTTATGAGATATGGCCAAAAACTTGTTATTCTCACATTTTATGGCCGTTTTCATAAGGTATTGCCCACAAATTTGGGGCTCTAGGGTGATTCACAACAACCATCAGTCTCGGTAAATGTTTGAGAGATACGACCCAAAACTCGTCATTTTCATGTTTTATGGCGGTTTTAATGAACTATTGCCCATAATTTTGGTGTTCCAAGAGCGATGTAAAATGATCGTAAGCCCTGATACATGTTTGCGGGTTAAGACCAAAAACTCGTCGCTTTCTTGTTTTGTAGCCATTTTCATGTGCTATTGTTCACACTTTGTGGTTCTAGGGCAATTTACAACGACCGTAAGACTCGATACATGTTTGAGAGTTATCACCAAATACTGGTCGTTTTCGCGTTTTATGCCCGTTGTCATGAGATATTGCCCACGGTTTTTTGGTTCTATATAGATTTACAACAACCATAAGACTCGATACATGTTTGAGATTTATCGCCAAAAACTCGCCGTTTTCGCGTTTTATGGCCGTTGTCATGGGCTACTGCCCATGGTTTTTAGGGTGTATATAGATTTATAACGACCATAGGACCCAGAATATGTTATGACAGAAACACGTAGTTTTAGCATTTTGGCCGTTTTCTTATGTCATTTTCATGGCTCGTAAGACCCAATACAAGTTTGAGACATATGACCAAAATCTCATCTTTTTGCGATTTATGGCCGTTTTCATAAGCTATTGCCCATAGTTTTGTGGTTTTAGAGCTATTTATAACGACCGTGTGACCCAATGCAAGTTTGAGACATATGACCAAAAACTCGTCGTTCCGCGTTTTATGGCTGTTTTTATAAGCTATTGCCCATAGATTTGGAGCTCTAGGGCGTTTCGCAACGACCGTAAGTGTCGGTAAATGGTTGAGAGATATGACCCAAAACTCGTCATTTTCGTGTTTTATGGCCGTTTTAATGAACTATTGCCCATAGTTTTGGGGTTCCAGTGCGATTTACAATTACCGTAAGCACTGATACATGTTTCAGGGTTAAGACCAAAAACTCGTTGCTTTCGTGTTTTATGGCCGTTTTCATGAGCTATTGTTCACATTTTTGGGGTTCTACGGCAATTTACAATGAACATAAGACCCGATAAATTTTTTGAGAGATATGACCAGAAACTCGCCGTTTTCGCGTTTTGTGTTCGTTTACATGAGCTATTTCACACAGTTTTGGGGTTCTAGGGCGATTTATAACGACCGTGAGACTCGATACATGTTTGAGGTTTATCACCAAAATCTAGTCATTTTCGCGTTTTATGGCCATTGTCATGAGCTATTGCCCATCGTTTTCGGGTTCTAGAGAGATTTACAACGACCATAAGACCCGGTATATGTTATGAGAGAAACTCATAGTTTTAGCATTTTATGGACGTTTTCATGTGCTATTGCCCATAGTTTTTGGGTTCTAGGCGATTTTCATGGCTCGTAAGACCCAATACAAGTTTGAGAGATATGACCAAAATCTTGTCCTTTTTGCAATTTTGGCTGTTTTCATAAGCTATTGCCCATAGTTTTGGGGTTTTTGGGCTATTTCCAAGGACCGTGAGACCCGATACAAGTTTGAGAGATATGTCCAAAAACTTGTCGTTCTCCCGTTTTATGGCCGTTTTCACAAGCTATTTCCCATAGATTTGGGGCTCTAGGGCGATTCACAACGACCATAAGTCTCGGTAAATGTTTGAGAGATATGAACAAAACTTGTCATTTTTGTGTTTTATGGCCGTTTTAATGAACTATTGCCCATAATTTTGGAGTTCCAAGAGCAATTTACAATGATCGTAAGCCCTAATACATGTTTGAGTGTTAAGACCAAAAACTCATCGCTTTGGTGTTTTATGGCTGTTTTCATGAGCTATTATTCACACTTTTGGGGTTCTATGGCAATTTACGACAAACATAAGACCCGGTAAATTTTTGAAAGATATCACCTAAAACTCGTTGTTTTCGTGCTTTATGTTCATTTTCATGAGCTATTTCACATAGTTTTGGGGTTCTAGGGCGATTTACAACGACCCTGAGACTCGATACATGTTTGAGAGTTATCACCAAAATCTAGTCATTTTCGCGTTTTATGGCCGTTGTCATGAGCTATTGCCCACCGTTTTCGGGTTCTAGAGAGATTTACAACGACCATATGACCCGTTATATGTTATGACAGAAACTAATAGTTTTAGCATTTTATGGCCGTTTTCATGGGCTATAGCCCATAGTTTTTCGGTTCCAGGCGATTTTCATGGCTCGTAAGACCCAATACAAGTTTGAGACATATGACCAAAATCTTGCCCTTTTTGCGATTTATGGCCGTTTTCATAAGCTATTGCCCATAGTTTTGGGGATTTTGGGCTATTTCCAAGGACGTGAGACCCGATACAAGTTTGAGAGATATGACCAAAAACTTGTCGTTCACGCATTTTATGGCCGTTTTCAAAAGTTACTGCCCACAGATTTGGGGCTCTAGGGCGATTCAGAACGACCATAAGTCTCGGTAAATGCTTGAGAGATACGACCCAAAAATCGTCATTTTGTTGTTTTATGGCCGTTTTTTAGGAACTATTGCCCATAATTTTGGAGTTTTAAGAGAGATTTACAATGATCGTAAGCCCTGATACATGTTTGAGGTTTAAGACCAAAAACGACCATAAGACCCGGAATTTGTTATGACAGAAACACGCAGTTTTAGCGTTTATGGCCGTTTTCATGAGCAATTGCCCATAGTTTTGGGGTTCCATGCGATTTTGATGGCTCGTAAGACCCAATACAAGTTTGAGACATATGACAAAAATCTTGTCCTTTTTGCGATTTATGGCCCATTTTATAAGCTATTGCCCGTAGTTTTGGGGTTTTTTGGCTATTTGTAAGGACCGTGAGACCAGATGCAAGTTTGAGAGTTATGACCAATAACTTGTCGTTCTCGCGTTTTATGGCCATTTTCATAAGCTATTGCCCATAGATTTTGGGCTCTAGGGCGATTCACAATGACCATAAGTCTCGGTAAATGTTTGAGAGATACGACCCAAATCTCGTCATTTTCATGTTTTATGTCCGTTTTAATGAACTATTTCCCATAATTTTGGAGTTCCAAGAGCGATTTACAATGATTGTAAGCCCTAATACATGTTTGAGGGTTAAGACCAAAAACTCGTCGCTTTCGTTTTTTAGCCGTTTTCAGGAGCTATTGTTCACACTTTTCTGGTTCCAGAGAAATTTACAATGACCGTAAGACCCAATAAATGTTTGAGAGATATGACCAAAAACTAGTCGTTTTTGCGCTTTATGGTCGTTTTCATGAGCTATTTCCCACAGTTTTGGGGTTCTACGGTGATTTACAACGACCGTAAGAATCAGTACATGTTTGAGATTTATCACCAAAAACTCGTTGTTTTCGCGTTTTATGGCCGTTGTCATGAGCTATTGCCCACGGTTTTGGGGGTTTATAGAGATTTGCAACGACCATAAGACCTGGATTATGTTATGATAGAAACACATAGTTTTAGCGTTTTATGGCCATTTTCATGAGCTATTGCCCATAGTTTTGGGGTTCATGCGATTTTCATGGCTCGTAAGACCCACTACAAGTTTGAGACATATGACCAAAATCTCATCTTTTTTGCGATTTATGGCTGTTTTCATAAGCTATTGCCCATAGTTTTGTGGTTTTAGGGCTATTTATATCGACCTTGAGACTCGATACAAGTTTGAGAGATATGAACAAAGACTCATCGTTTTCGCGTTTTATGGTTGTTTTTAGAAGCTATTGCCCATGGTTTTGGGGTTCTAGGCGATTTTCTTGGCTCATAAGTCCCAATACAAGTTTGAGACATATGACCAAAATCTCGTCCTTTTTGTGATTTATGGCCGTTTTCATAAGCTATTGCCCATCGTGTTGGGGTTTTTGGGCTATTTGAAAGGATCATGAGACCCGATACAAGTTTCTTGTCTACTTGTCGTTTTCGCTTTTTATGGCCATTTTCATAAGCTATTGGCTAAAGATTTGGGGCTCTAGGGCGATTCGCAGCGACCGTAAGTGTCGGTAAATGTTTGAGAGATACGACTTAAAACTCGTCATTTTCGTGTTTAATGGCCGATTTTGGGGTTCCAACAACAATTTACAATGATCATAAGCCTTGATACATGTTTGAGGGTTAAGACCAAAAACTCGTCGCTTTCGTGTTTCATGGTTGTTTTCTTGAGCTATTGTTCACATTTTTGGGGTTCTAGGCTAATTTACAAAGACCGGAAAACCTGATAAATGTTTGAGAGATTTGACCAAAAAACTCGTCGTTTTCGCGATTTATGGTCGTTTTCATGACCTATTTCCCACAATTTTTGAGTTCTACAGTGATTTACAATGACCGTAAGACTCGATACATGTTTGAGAGTTATCACCAAACACTCGTCTTTTTCTCGTTTTTTGGTTGTAGTGATGACCTATTGCCCATGGTTTTAGGGGTCTATAGAGATTTATAATGACCATAAGACCCGGTATATGTTATGACAGAAACTCATAGTTTTAGCGTTTTATGGACGTTTTCATGAGCTATTTCCCATAGTTTTGGGGTTCATGCAATTTTCATGGCTCGTAAGACCCAATACAAGTGTGAGACATATGACCAAAATCTCGTCTTTTTGCGATTTATGGCTGTTTCATAAGCTATTGCCCATAGTTTTACAGTTTTAGGGTTATTTATAACGACCGTGAGACTCGATACAAGTTTGAGAGATACGACCAAAAACTCATTGTTTTCGCGTTTTATGGCCGTTTTTATAAGCTATTTTTCACACTTTTGTGATTCAAGGGCAATTTACAATGACCGTAAGACCCAATAAATGTTTGAGACATCTGACCAAAAACTATTGCCCACAGTTTTGCGGTTCAAGAGCGAGTTACGATTACTGTAAGCCCTGATACATGTTTGAGGGTTAAGACCAAAAACTCGTCGCTTTCGTGTTTTATGGTCATTTTCATGAGCTATTATTCACATTTTGGGGTTCTAGGGCAATTTACAACGACCATAAGACCCGATAAATTTTTGAGAGATATGACAAAAAACTCGTCGTTTTCGTGCTTTATGTTCGTTTTCATTAGCTATTTCACATAGTTTTGGGGTTCAGGGCGATTTACAACGACCATGAGACTCGATACATGTTTGAGAGTTATCACCAAAATCTCGTCGTTTTCGCATTTTATGGCCGTTGTCATGAGGTATTGCCCTCGGTTTTGGGGCTCTATAGAGATTTACAACGACCATAAGACCCGGTATATGTTATGACAGAAACTCATAGTTTGAGCGTTTTATGGCTGTTTTCATGGGCTATTGCCCATAGTTTTGGGGTTTGAGGCGATTTTCATGGCTCATAAGACCCAATACAAGTTTGAGACATATGACCAAAATCTCGTCCTTTTTACAATTTATGGCCGTTTTCATGAGCTATTGCCCACGGTTTTGGGGTTCTAGAGAGATTTACAACAACCATAAGACCCGGTATATGTTATGACAGAAACTCATAGTTTTAGCGTTTTATGGCTGTTTTTATGGGCTATTACCCATAGTTTTGGGGTTCCAGACGATTTTCATGGCTCATAAGTCCCAATACAAGTTTGAGCCATATGACCAAAATCTCATCCTTTTGTGATTTATGGCCGTTTTCATGCTATTGCCCATGGTTTTGGGGTTTTTGGGCTATTTGAAAGGATCGTGAGACCCGATACAAGTTTGAGAGGTATGACCAAAAACTTGTCGTTTTGGCTTTTTATGGTCGTTTTCATAAGCTATTGCCCAAAGATTTGGGGCTCTAGGGCGATTCACAGCGACCGTAAGTATCGGTAGATGTTTGAGAGATACGACCCAAAACTCATCATTTTCGTGTTTTATGGCCATTTTAATGAACTATTGCCCACAATTTTGGGGTTCCAACAACAATTTACAATGATCGTAAGCCCTGATACATGTTTGAGGGTTAAGACCAAAAACTCGTCGCTTTCGTGTTTCATGGCCATTTTCATGAGCTATTGTTCACATTTACGGGGTTCTAAGGCATTTTACAACGACCGAAAAACCTGATAAATGTTCGAGAGACATGACCAAAATACTCATCGTCTTCACGATTTATGGTATTTTCACGAGCTATTTCCCACAATTTTGGGGTTCTTCTGTGATTTATAACGACCGTAAGACTCGATACATGTTTGAGAGTTATCACGAAAAACTTGTCTTTTTCTCGTTTTATGGCTGATGTAATGAGCTATTGCCCACGGTTTTGGGGGACTATAGAGATTTACAACAAACCTAAGACCCGATATATGTTATGACAAATAGCGTTTTATGGCTGTTTGCATGAGCTATTGCCCATAGTTTTGGGGTTCCATACGATTTTCATGGCCATTAAGACCCAATACAAGTTTGAGAATGACCAAAATCTCGTATTTTTGCGATTTATGGCCGTTTCATAAGCTATTGCCCATAGTTTTGGGGTTTTGGGGCTATTTGAAAGGACCGTGAGACCCGATACAAGTTTGACAGATATGACCAAAAACTTGTCGTTTTCGCGTTTTATGGCCGCTTTCATAAGCTATTGCCCACAGATTTGGGGCTCTAGGGCGATTTGCAACCACCATAAGTCTCGGTAAATGTTTGACAGATACGACCCAGAACTCGTCATTTTCGTGTTTTATGGCTGTTTAATGAACTATTTCTCATAATTTTGGAGTTCCAAGAGCGATTTACGATGATCGTAAGCCCTGATACATGTTTGAGGGGTAAAACCAAAAACTCGTCGCTTTCGTGTTTTATAGCCGTTTTCATGAGCTATTGTTCACACTTTTGTGATTCAAGGCAATTTACAATTACCGTAAGACCCAATAAATGTTGGAGAGATCTGACCAAAAAACTCGTCATTTTCTTGTTTTATGGCTATTTTAATGAACTATTGCCCACAGTTTTGGGGTTCTAGAGCCAGTTACAATTACTGTAAGCCCTCATACATGTTTGAGGGTTAAGAACAAAAACTCGTCGCTTTCGTGTTATATGGCCATTTTCATAAGCTATTGTTCACATTTTTGGTGTTCTAGGGCAATTTACAACGACCATAAGACCCGATAAATTTTTGAGAGATATGACCAAAAACTCGTCGTTTTCGTGCTTTATGTTTGTTTTCATGAGCTAGTTCCTACAATTTTGGGGTTCTATGGTGATTTATAACGACCGTAAGACTCGATACATGTTTCAGAGTTATGGTCGTTTTCATGAGCTCTTGCCCATGGTTTTGGGGGTCTTTAGAGATTTACAATGAACATAAGACCAGATATATGTTATGACAGAAACACGTAGTTTTAGCGTTTTTGGCTGTTTTCATGAGCTATTGTCCATAGTTTTGGGGTTCCATGCGATTTTCATGGCTCGTAAGACCCAATACAAGTTTGAGACATATGACCAAAATCTCATATTTTTTGCGATTTATGGCCATTTTCATAAGCTATTGCCCATAGTTTTGCGGTATTAGGGCTATTTATAACGACCATGAGACCCGATACAAGTTTGAGAGATATGTTCAAAAACTCATCGTTTTCGCGTTTTATGGCTGTTTTTATAAGCTATTGCCCACAGATTTGGGGCTCTAGGGACATTCGCAACGACCATAAAACTCATAGTTTTAGCGTTTTATGGCTGTTTTCATGGGCTATTGCCCATAGTTTTGGGGTTCCAGACGATTTTCATGGCTCATAAGACCCAATACATGTTTGAGACATATGACCAAAATCACGTCCTTTTTGCGATTTATGGCCGTTTTAATGAGCTATTGCCCATGGTTTTGGGGTTCTAGAGAGATTTACAATGACCATAAGACCCGGTATATGTTATGACAGAAATTCATAGTTTTAGCGTTTTATGGCTGTTTTAGTTTTGGGGTTCCACGCGATTTTCATGGCTCATAAGACCCAATACAATTTTGAGACATATGACCAAAATCTCGTTATTTTTGCGATTTATGGCTGTTTTCATGAGCTATTGTCCATGGTTTTAGGGTTCTAGAGAGATTTACAACGACCATAAGACCCGATATATGTTATGACACAAACTCATAGTTTTAGGGTTTTATGGCTATTTTCATGGGCTATTGCCCATAGTTTTTGGGTTTCGGGCGATTTTCATGGCTCATAAGACCCAATACAAGTTTGAGACATATGACCAAAATCTCTTCCTTTTTGCGATTTATGGAAGTTTTCATGAGCAATTGCGCACGGTTTTGGCGTTCTAGACAGATTTAAAACGACCATAAGACCTGGTATATGTTATGACAGAAACTCATAGTTTTAGTGTTTTATGGCTGCTTTCATGGGCTATTGCCCATAGTTCACTACAACAGATGTGATGATCTGTGACGCGCATTCAATGACGATTCTGTAAAAAAACATCGTGTTTTTAGGAAAAATGTCACACATTGGATGAATCTCTCACATTTTTGCTGAATCATCACAGAATGAGCGTCATATATAATCACTTTTGGGGTTCCAGGCGATTTTCATGGCTCATAAGACCCAATACAAGTTTAAGACATATGACCAAAATCCCATCGTTTTTGCGATTTATGGTTGTTTTCATGAGCTATTGCCCATGGATTTGGGGTTCTAGAGAGATTTACCATGACCATAAGACCTGGTATATGTTATGATAGAAACTCATAGTTTTAGTGTTTATGGCTGTTTTCATGGGCTATTGCCCATAGTTTTGTGGTTCGAGGCGATTTTCATGGCTCATAAGACCCAATACATGTTTGAGACATATGACCAAAATCACGTCCTTTCTGCGATTTATGGCCGTTTTAATGAGCTATTGCCCACGGTTTTGGGGTTCTAGAGAGATTTACAATGACCATAAGACCCGGTATATGTTATGACAGAAATTCATAGTTTTAGCGTTTTATGGCTGTTTTCATGGTCTATTGCCCATAGTTTTGGGGTTCCAGGCGATTTTCATGGCTCAAAATACCCAATACAATTTTGAGACATATGACCGAAATCTCGTTATTTTTGCGATTTATGGCTGTTTTCATGAGCTATTGTCCATGGTTTTAGGGTTCTAGAGAGATTTACAACGACCATAAGACCCGATATATGTTATGACACAAACTCATAGTTTTAGCGTTTTATGGCTGTTTTCATGGGCTATTGCCCATAGTTTTTGGGTTCCGGGCGATTTTCATGGCTCATAAGACCCAATACAAGTTTGAGACATATGACCAAAATCTCTTCATTTTTGCATTTATGGACGTTTTCATGAGCTATTGCCCACGGTTTTGGCGTTCTAGACAGATTTACAACGACCATAAGACTTGGTATATGTTATGACAGAAACTCATAGTTTTAGCGTTTTATGGCGGTCTTCATGGGCTATTGCCCATAGTTCACTACAACAGATGTGATTATCTGTGACGCACATTCAATGACGATTCTATAAAAAACATCATGTTTTCAGGAAAAACGTCACAAATTGGATGAATCTCTCACATTTTTGTTGAATCGTCACAGAATGAGCGTCATATATAATCACTTTTGGGGTTCCAGGCAATTTTCATAGCTCATAAGACCCAATACAAGTTTAAGACATATGACCAAAATCCCATCGTTTTTGCGATTTATGGTTGTTTTCATGAGCTATTGCCCATGGATTTGGGGTTCTAGAGAGATTTACCATGACCATAAGACCCGGTATATGTTATGATAGAAACTCATAGTTTTAGCGTTTTATGGCTGTTTTCTTGACCTATTTCCCATAGTTTTGGGGTTCTAGTCGATTTTCTTAGCTCGTAAGACCCAATAAAAGTTTGAGACATATGACCAAAATCTCATCCTTTTGGCGATTTATGGACGTTTTCATAAGCTATTGCCATTAGTTTTGGGGTTTTTGGGCTATTTGAAAGGACCGTGAGACCCGATACAAGTTTGATACATATGACCAAAAACTTGTCATTTTCGCGTTTGATGGCCGTTTTGATAAGCAATTGCCCACAGATTTGGGGTTCCTGAGCGATTTACAATTACCGTAAGCCCTGATACATGTTTGAGGGTTAAGACCAAAAACTCGTCGCTTTCGTGTTTTATGGCCATTTTCATGAGCTATTGTTCACATTTTTGGGGGTTCTAGGGCAATTTACAACGACCATAATACCAGATACATTATTGAGAGATATGACCAAAAACTAGTCATTTTCGTGCTTTACGTTCGTTTTCATGAGCTATTTCACACAGTTTTGGGTTTCTAGGGCGATTTACAACGACCGTGAGACTCGATACATGTTTGAGAGTTATCACCAAAATCTCGTCATTTTTGCGTTTTATGGCCGTTGTCATGAGCTATTGTCCACGGTTTTGGGGTTCTAGGGAGATTTACAATGACCATAAGACCGGTATATGTTATGACCAAAACTCATAGTTTTAGCATTTCATGACTGTTTTCGTGGGCTCCTGCGCATAGCTTTGAGGTTCCAGGCGATTTTCATGGCTCATAAGACCCAATACAAGTTTGAGACATATGACCAATATCTTGTCCTTTTTGCGATTTATGGCCGTTTTCATTGGCTATTGTCCACGGTTTTAGGGTTCTAGAGAGATTTGCAACGACCATAAGACCAGATATATATTAAGACAAAAACTCATAGTTTTAGCGTTTTATGGCTGTTTTCATGGGCTATTGCCCATTGTTTTTGGGGTTCCAGGCGATTTTCATGTCTCATAAGACCCAATACAAGTTTGAGACATATGACCAAAATCTTGTCCTTTTTGCGATTTATGGCCATTTTCATTAGCTACTGCCCACGGTTTTGGGGTTCTAGAGAGATTTACAACGACCATCAGACCTAGTATATGTTATGACATAAACTCATAGTTTTTGCGTTTTATGGCTGTTTTCATTGTCTATTGCCCATAGTTTTGGGGTTCCAGGCGATTTTCATGGCTCATAAGACCCAATACAAGTTTGAGACATATGACCAAAATCTCATCCTTTTTGCGATTTATGGCCGTTTTCATGAGCTATTGCCCATGGTTTTGAGGTTCTAGAGAGATTTACAACGACCATAAGACCCGGTATATGTTATGACAGAAACTCATAGTTTTAGCGTTTATGGCTGTTTTCATGGGCTATTGCCCATAGTTTTGGGGTTCCAGGCGATTTTCATGGCTCATAAGACCCAATACATGTTTGAGACATATGACCAAAATCACGTCCTTTTTGCGATTTATGGCCATTTTAATGAGCTATTGCCCACGGTTTTGGGGTTCTAGAGAGATTTACAATGACCATAAGACCCGGTATATGTTATGACAGAAATTCATAGTTTTAGGTTCTATGGCTGTTTTCATGGTCTATTGCCCATAGTTTTGGGGTTCCACCCGATTTTCATGGCTCATAAGACCCAATACAATTTGAGACATATGACCGAAATCTCATCCTTTTTGCGATTTATGGCCGTTTTCATGAGCTATTGCCCATGGTTTGAGGTTCTAGAGATATTTACAACGACCATAAGACCCGGTATATGTTATGACAGAAACTCATAGTTTTAGCGTTTATGGCTGTTTTCATGGGCTATTGCCCATAGTTTTGGGGTTCCAGGCGATTTTCATGGCTCATAAGACCCAATACATGTTTGAGACATATGACCAAAATCACGTCCTTTTTGCGATTTATGGCCGTTTTAATGAGCTATTGCCCACGGTTTTGGGGTTCTAGAGAGATTTACAATGACCATAAGACCCGGTATATGTTATGACAGAAATTCATAGTTTTAGCGATTTATGGCTGTTTTCATGAGCTATTATCCATGGTTTTAGGGTTCTAGAGAGATTTACAACGACCATAAGACCCGATATATGTTATGATACAAACTCATAGTTTTAGCGTTTATGGCTGTTTTCATGGGCTATTGCCCATAGTTTTTGGGTTCCGGGCGATTTTCATGGCTCATAAGACCCAATACAAGTTTGAGACATATGACCAAAATCTCTTCCTTTTTGCGATTTATGGACGTTTTCATGAGCTATTGCCCACGGTTTTGGCGTTCTAGACAGATTTACAACGACCATAAGACTTGATATATGTTATGACAAAAACTCATAGTTTTAGCGTTTTATGGCGGTTTTCATGGGCTATTGCCCATAGTTCACTACAACAGATGTGATTATCTGTGACGCACATTCAATGACGATTCTGTAAAAACATCGTGTTTTCAGGAAAAACGTCACAAATTGGATGAATCTCTCACATTTTTGCTGAATCGTCACAGAATGAGCGTCATATATAATCAGTTTTGGGGTTCCAGGCGATTTTCATAGCTCATAAGACCCGATACAAGTTTAAGACATATGACCAAAATCCCATCGTTTTTGCGATTTATGGTTGTTTTCATGAGCTATTGCCCATGGATTTGGGGTTCTAGAGAGATTTACCATGACCATAAGACCCGGTATATGTTATGATAGAAACTCATAGTTTCAGCGTTTTATGGCTGTTTTCATGACCTATTTCCATAGTTTTGTGGTTCTAGTCGATTTTCTTAGCTCGTAAGACCCAATACAAGTTTGAGACATATGACCAAAATCTCATCCTTTTTTGCGATTTATGGACGTTATTATAAGCTATTGCCCATAGTTTTGGGGTTTTTGGGCTATTTGAAAGGACCGTGAGACCCGATACAAGTTTGATACATATGACCAAAAACTTGTCATTTTCGCGTTTTATGGCCGTTTTCATAAGCTATTCCCCACAGATTTGGGGTTCCTGAGCGATTTACAATTACCGTAAGCCTTGATACATGTTTGAGGGTTAAGACCAAAAACTCGTCGCTTTCGTGTTTTATGGCCATTTTCATGAGCTATTGTTCACATTTTTGGGGTTCTAGGGCAATTTACAACGACCATAATACCAGATAAATTATTGAGAGATATGACCAAAAACTAGTCATTTTCGTGCTTTACGTTCGTTTTCATGAGCTATTTCACACAGTTTTGGGTTTCTAGGGCGATTTACAACGACCGTGAGACTCGATACATGTTTCAGAGTTATCACCAAAATCTCGTCATTTTTGCGTTTTATGGCCGTTGTCATGAGCTATTGTCCACGGTTTTGGGGTTCTAGGGAGATTTACGATGACCATAAGACCGGTATATGTTATGACCAAAACTCATAGTTTTAGCATTTCATGACTGTTTTCGTGGGCTCCTGCGCATAGCTTTGAGGTTCCAGGCGATTTTCATGGCTCATAAGACCCAATACAAGTTTGAGACATATGACCAATATCTTGTCCTTTTTGCGATTTATGGCCGTTTTCATTGGCTATTGTCCACGGTTTTAGGGTTCTAGAGAGATTTACAACGACCATAAGACCCGATATATATTATGACAGAAACTCATAGTTTTAGCGTTTTATGGCTGTTTTTATGGGCTATTGCCTATAGTTTTTGGGGTTCCAGGCGATTTTCATGTCTCGTAAGACCCAATACAAGTTTGAGACATATGACCAAAATCTTGTCCTTTTTGCGATTTATGGCCGTTTTCATTAGCTACTGCCCACGGTTTTGGGGTTCTAGAGAGATTTACAACGACCATAAGACCTAGTATATGTTATGACAGAAACTCATAGTTTTTGCGTTTTATGGCTGTTTTCATTGTCTATTGCCCATAGTTTTGGGGTTCCAGGCGATTTTCATGGCTCATAAGACCCAATACAAGTTTGAGACATATGACCAAAATCTCATCCTTTTTGCGATTTATGGCCGTTTTCATGAGCTATTGCCCATGGTTTCGAGGTTCCAGGGAGATTTACAACGACCATAAGACCCGGTATATGTTATGACAGAAACTCATAGTTTTAGCGTTTATGGCTGTTTTCATGGGCTATTGCCCATAGTTTTGGGGTTCCAGGCGATTTTCATGGCTCATAAGACCCAATACATATTTGAGACATATGACCAAATTCACGTCCTTTTTGCGATTTATGGCCGTTTTAATGAGCTATTGCCCACGGTTTTGGGGTTCTAGAGAGATTTACAATGACCATAAGACCCGGTATATGTTATGACAGAAATTCATAGTTTTAGCGTTTATGGCTGTTTTCATGGTCTATTGCCCATAGGTTTGGGGTTCCGGGCGATTTTCATGGCTCATAAGACCCAATACAATTTTGAAACATATGACCGAAATCTCGTTATTTGTGCGATTTATGGCTGTTTTCATGAGCTATTGTCCATGGTTTTAGGGTTCTAGAGAGATTTACAACGACCATAAGACCCGATATATGTTATGACACAAACTCATAGTTTTTAGCGTTTTATGGCTGTTTTCATGGGCTATTGCCCATAGTTTTGGGTTCCGGGCGATTTTCATGGCTCATAAGACCCAATACAAGTTTGAGACATATGACCAAAATCTCTTCCTTTTTGCATTTATGGACGTTTTCATGAGCTATTGCCCACGGTTTTGGCGTTCTAGACAGATTTACAACGACCATAAGACTTGGTATATGTTATGACAGAAACTCATAGTTTTAGCGTTTTATGGCGGTCTTCATGGGCTATTGCCCATAGTTCACTACAACAGATGTGATTATCTGTGACGCACATTCAATGACGATTCTATAAAAAACATCATGTTTTCAGGAAAAACGTCACAAATTGGATGAATCTCTCACATTTTTGTTGAATCGTCACAGAATGAGCGTCATATATAATCACTTTTGGGGTTCCAGGCAATTTTCATAGCTCATAAGACCCAATACAAGTTTAAGACATATGACCAAAATCCCATCGTTTTTGCGATTTATGGTTGTTTTCATGAGCTATTGCCCATGGATTTGGGGTTCTAGAGAGATTTACAATGACCATAAGACCCGGTATATGTTATGATAGAAACTCATAGTTTTCAGCGTTTTATGGCTGTTTTCATGACCTATTTCCCATAGTTTTGGGGTTCTAGTCGATTTTCTTAGCTCGTAAGACCCAATACAAGTTTGAGACATATGACCAAAATCTCATCCTTTTTGCGATTTATGGACGTTTTCATAAGCTATTGCCCATAGTTTTGGGGTTTTTGGGCTATTTGAAAGGACCGTGAGACCCGATACAAGTTTGATACATATGGCGAAAAACTTGTCATTTTCGCGTTTTATGGCCGTTTTGATAAGCTATTGCCCACAGATTTGGGGTTCCTGAGCGATTTACAATTACCGTAAGCCCTGATACATGTTTGAGGGTTAAGACCAAAAACTCGTCGCTTTCCTGTTTTATGGCCATTTTCATGAGCTATTGTTCACATTTTTGGGGTTCTAGGGCAATTTACAACGACCATAATACCAGATAAATTATTGAGAGATATGACCAAAAACTAGTCATTTTCGTGCTTTACGTTCGTTTCATGAGCTATTTCACACAGTTTTGGGTTTCTAGGGCGATTTACAACGACCGTGAGACTCGATACATGTTTGAGAGTTATCACCAAAATCTCGTCATTTTCGCGTTTTATGGCCGTTGTCATGAGCTATTGTCCACGGTTTTGGGGTTCTAGGGAGATTTACAATGACCATAAGACCGGTATATGTTATGACCAAAACTCATAGTTTTAGCATTTTATGACTGTTTTCGTGGGCTATTGCGCATAGCTTTGGGGTTCCAGGCGATTTTCATGGCTCATAAGACCCAATACAAGTTTGAGACATATGACCAATATCTTGTCCTTTTTGCGATTTATGGCCGTTTTCATTAGCTATTGTCCACGGTTTTAGGGTTCTAGAGAGATTTACAACGACCATAAGACCCGATATATATTATGACAGAAACTCATAGTTTTAGCGTTTTATGGCTGTTTTCATGGGCTATTGCCCATAGTTTTTGTGGTTCCACGCGATTTTCATGGCTCATAAGACCCAATACAAGTTTGAGACATATGACCAAAATCACGTCCTTTTTGCGATTTATGGCCGTTTTAATTAGCTACTACCCACGGTTTTGGGGTTCTAGAGAGATTTACAACGACCATAAGACCTAGTATATGTTATGACAGAAACTCATAGTTTTTGCGTTTTATGGCTGCTTTCATTGTCTATTGCCCATAGTTTTGGGGGTTCCAGCCGATTTTCATGGCTCATAAGACCGAATACAAGTTTCAGACATATGACCAAAATCTCATCCTTTTTGCGATTTATGGCCGTTTTCATGAGCTATTGCCCATGGTTTTGAGGTTCTAGAGAGATTTACAACGACCATAAGACCCGGTATATGTTATGACACAAACTCATAGTTTTAGCGTTTATGGCTGTTTTCATGGGCTATTGCCCATAGTTTTGGGGTTCCAGGCGATTTTCATGGCTCATAAGACCCAATACATGTTTGAGACATATGACCAAAATCACGTCCTTTTTGCGATTTATGGCCGTTTTAATGAGCTATTACCCACGGTTTTGGGGTTCTAGAGAGATTTACAATGACCATAAGACCCGGTATATGTTATGACAGAAATTCATAGTTTTTAGCGTTTTATGGCTGTTTTCATGGTCTATTGCCCACAGTTTTGGGGTTTCAGGCGATTTTCATGGCTCATAAGACCCAATACAATTTTGAGACATATGATAGAAATCTCGTTATTTTTGCGATTTATGGCTGTTTTCATGAGCTATTGTCCATGGTTTTAGGGTTCTAGAGAGATTTACAACGACCATAAGACCCGATATATGTTATGACACAAACTCATAGTTTTAGCATTTTATGGCTGTTTTCATGGGCTATTGCCCATAGTTTTTGGGTTCCGGGCGATTTTCATGGCTCATAAGACCCAATACAAGTTTGAGACATATGACCAAAATCTCTTCCTTTTTGCGATTTATGGACGTTTTCGTGAACTATTGCCCACGGTTTTGGCGTTCTAGACAGATTTACAACGACCATAAGACTTGGTATATGTTATGACAGAAACTCATAGTTTTAGCGTTTTGTGGCGGTTTTCATGGGCTATTGCCCATAGTTCACTACAACAGATGTGATTATCTGTGACGCACATTCAATGACGATTCTGTAAAAAAAACATCGTGTTTTCAGGAAAAACGTCACAAATTGGATGAATCTCTCACATTTTTGCTGAATCATCACAGAATGAGCGTCATATATAATCACTTTTGGGGTTCCAGGCGGTTTTCATAGCTCATAAGACCCAATACAAGTTTAAGACATATGAGCAAAATCCCACCGTTTTTGCGATTTATGGTTGTTTTCATGAGCTATTGCCCATGGATTTGGGGGTTCTAGAGAGATTTACAACGACCATAAGACCCGATATATGTTATGACACAAACTCATAGTTTTAGCGTTTTATGGTTGTTTTCATGGGCTATTGCCCATAGTTTTTGTGTTCCGGGCGATTTTCATGGCTCATAAGACCCAATACAAGTTTGAGACATATGACCAAAATCTCATCCTTTTTGCGATTTATGGACGTTTTCATGAGCTATTGCCCATAGTTTTGGGGTTTTTGGGCTATTTGAAAGGACCGTGAGACCCGATACAAGTTTGATACATATGGCGAAAAACTTGTCATTTTCGCGTTTTATGGCCGTTTTCATAAGCTATTGCCCACAGATTTGGGGTTCCTGAGCGATTTACAATTACCGTAAGCCCTGATACATGTTTGAGGGTTAAGACCAAAAACTCGTCGCTTTCCTGTTTTATGGCCATTTTCATGAGCTATTGTTCACATTTTTGGGGTTCTAGGGCAATTTACAACGACCATAATACCAGATAAATTATTGAGAGATATGACCAAAAACTAGTCATTTTCGTGCTTTACGTTCGTTTTCATGAGCTATTTCACACAGTTTTGGGTTTCTAGGGCGATTTACAACGACCGTGAGACTCGATACATGTTTGAGAGTTATCACCAAAATCTCGTCATTTTCGCGTTTTATGGCCGTTGTCATGAGCTATTGTCTACGGTTTTGGGGTTCTAGGGAGATTTACAATGACCATAAGACCGGTATATGTTATGACCAAAACTCATAGTTTTAGCATTTTATGACTGTTTTCGTGGGCTATTGCGCAGAGCTTTGGGGTTCCAGGCGATTTTCATGGCTCATAAGACCCAATACAAGTTTGAGACATATGACCAATATCTTGTCCTTTTTGCGATTTATGGCCGTTTTCATTAGCTATTGTCCACGGTTTTAGGGTTCTAGAGAGATTTACAACGACCATAAGACCCGATATATATTATGACAGAAACTCATAGTTTTAGCGTTTTATGGCTGTTTTCATGGGCTATTGCCCATAGTTTTTGTGGTTCCACGCGATTTTCATGGCTCATAAGACCCAATACAAGTTTGAGACATATGACCAAAATCACGTCCTTTTTGCGATTTATGGCCGTTTTAATTAGCTACTACCCACGGTTTTGGGGTTCTAGAGAGATTTACAACGACCATAAGACCTAGTATATGTTATGACAGAAACTCATAGTTTTTGCGTTTTATGGCTGTTTTCATTGTCTATTGCCCATAGTTTTGGGGTTCCAGGCGATTTTCATGGCTCATAAGACCCAATACAAGTTTGAGACATATCACCAAAATCTTGTCCTTTTTGCGATTTATGGCCGTTTTCATTAGCTACTGCCCACGGTTTTGGGGTTCTAGAGAGATTTACAACGACCATAAGACCTAGTATATGTTATGACAGAAACTCATAGTTTTTGCGTTTATGGCTGTTTTCATTGTCTATTGCCCATAGTTTTGGGGTTCCAGGCGATTTTCATGGCTCATAAGACCCAATACAAGTTTGAGACATAGGACCAAAATCTCATCCTTTTTGCGATTTATGGCCGTTTTCATGAGCTATTGCCCATGGTTTTGAGGTTCTAGAGAGATTTACAATGACCATAAGACCCGGTATATGTTATGACACAAACTCATAGTTTTAGCGTTTATGGCTGTTTTCATGGGCTATTGCCCATAGTTTTGGGGGTTCCAGGCCATTTTCATGGCTCATAAGACCCAATACATGTTTGAGACATATGACCAAAATCACGTCCTTTTTGCGATTTATGGCCGTTTTAATGAGCTATTGCCCACGGTTTTGGGGTTCTAGAGAGATTTACAATGACCATAAGACCCGGTATATGTTATGACAAAAATTCATAGTTTATTAGCGTTTTATGGCTGTTTTCATGGTCTATTGCCCACAGTTTTGGGGTTCCAGGCGATTTTCATGGCTCATAAGACCCAATACAATTTTGAGACATATGACAGAAATCTCGTTATTTTTGCGATTTATGGCTATTTTCATGAGCTATTGTCCATGGTTTTAGGGTTCTGGAGAGATTTACAACAACCATAAGACCCGATATATGTTATGACACAAACTCATAGTTTTAGCGTTTTATGGCTGTTTTCATGGGCTATTGCCCATAGTTTTTGGGTTCCGGGCGATTTTCATGGCTCATAAGACCCAATACAAGTTTGAGACATATGACCAAAATCTCTTCCTTTTTGCGATTTATGGACGTTTTCATGAACTATTGCCCACGGTTTTGGCGTTCTAGACAGATTTACAACGACCATAAGACTTGGTATATGTTATGACAGAAACTCATAGTTTTAGCGTTTTGTGGCGGTTTTCATGGTCTATTGCCCATAGTTCACTACAACAGATGTGATTATCTGTGACGCACATTCAATGACGATTCTGTAAAAAAAACATCATGTTTTCAGGAAAACGTCACAAATTGGATGAATCTCTCACATTTTTGCTGAATCATCACAGAATGAGCGTCATATATAATACTTTTGGGGTTCCAGGCGGTTTTCATAGCTCATAAGACCCAATTCAAGTTGAAGACATATGACCAAAATCCCACCGTTTTTGCGATTTATGGTTGTTTTCATGAGCTATTGCCCATGGATTTGGGGTTCTAGAGAGATTTACAACGACCATAAGACCCGATATATGTTATGACACAAACTCATAGTTTTAGCGTTTTATCGTTGTTTTCATGGGCTATTGCCCATAGTTTTTGGGTTCCGGGCGATTTTCATGGCTCATAAGACCCAATACAAGTTTGAGACATATGACCAAAATCTCATCCTTTTTGCGATTTATGGACGTTTTCATGAGCTATTGCCCATAGTTTTGGGGTTTTTGGGCTATTTGAAAGGACCGTGAGACCCGATACAAGTTTGATACATATGGCGAAAAACTTGTCATTTTCGCGTTTTATGGCCGTTTTCATAAGCTATTGCCCACAGATTTGGGGTTCCTGAGCGATTTACAATTACCGTAAGCCCTGATACATGTTTGAGGGTTAAGACCAAAAACTCGTCGCTTTCCTGTTTTATGGCCATTTTCATGAGCTATTGTTCACATTTTTGGGGTTCTAGGGCAATTTACAACGACCATAATACCAGATAAATTATTGAGAGATATGACCAAAAACTAGTCATGTTCGTGCTTTACGTTCGTTTTCATGAGCTATTTCACACAGTTTTGGGTTTCTAGGGCGATTTACAACGACCGTGAGACTCGATACATGTTTGAGAGTTATCACCAAAATCTCGTCATTTTCGCGTTTTATGGCCGTTGTCATGAGCTATTGTCTACGGTTTTGGGGTTCTAGGGAGATTTACAATGACCATAAGACCGGTATATGTTATGACCAAAACTCATAGTTTTAGCATTTTATGACTGTTTTCGTGGGCTATTGCGCAGAGCTTTGGGGTTCCAGGCGATTTTCATGGCTCATAAGACCCAATACAAGTTTGAGACATATGACCAATATCTTGTCCTTTTTGCGATTTATGGCCGTTTTCATTAGCTATTGTCCACGGTTTTAGGGTTCTAGAGAGATTTACAACGACCATAAGACCCGATATATATTATGACAGAAACTCATAGTTTTAGCGTTTTATGGCTGTTTTCATGGGCTATTGCCCATAGTTTTTGTGGTTCCACGCGATTTTCATGGCTCATAAGACCCAATACAAGTTTGAGACATATGACCAAAATCACGTCCTTTTTGCGATTTATGGCCGTTTTAATTAGCTACTACCCACGGTTTTGGGGTTCTAGAGAGATTTACAACGACCATAAGACCTAGTATATGTTATGACAGAAACTCATAGTTTTTGCGTTTTATGGCTGTTTTCATTGTCTATTGCCCATAGTTTTGGGGTTCCAGGCGATTTTCATGGCTCATAAGACCCAATACAAGTTTGAGACATATCACCAAAATCTTGTCCTTTTTGCGATTTATGGCCGTTTTCATTAGCTACTGCCCACGGTTTTGGGGTTCTAGAGAGATTTACAACGACCATAAGACCTAGTATATGTTATGACAGAAACTCATAGTTTTTGCGTTTTATGGCTGTTTTCATTGTCTATTGCCCATAGTTTTGGGGTTCCAGGCGATTTTCATGGCTCATAAGACCCAATACAAGTTTGAGACATAGGACCAAAATCTCATCCTTTTTGCGATTTATGGCCGTTTTCATGAGCTATTGCCCATGGTTTTGAGGTTCTAGAGAGATTTACAATGACCATAAGACCCGGTATATGTTATGACACAAACTCATAGTTTTAGCGTTTATGGCTGTTTTCATGGGCTATTGCCCATAGTTTTGGGGTTCCAGGCCATTTTCATGGCTCATAAGACCCAATACATGTTTGAGACATATGACCAAAATCACGTCCTTTTTGCGATTTATGGCCGTTTTAATGAGCTATTGCCCACGGTTTTGGGGTTCTAGAGAGATTTACAATGACCATAAGACCCGGTATATGTTATGACAGAAATTCATAGTTTTAGCGTTTTATGGCTGTTTTCATGGTCTATTGCCCACAGTTTCGGGGTTCCAGGCGATTTTCATGGCTCATAAGACCCAATACAATTTTGAGACATATGACAGAAATCTCGTTATTTTTGCGATTTATGGCTATTTTCATGAGCTATTGTCCATGGTTTTAGGGTTCTGGAGAGATTTACAACAACCATAAGACCCGATATATGTTATGACACAAACTCATAGTTTTAGCGTTTTATGGCTGTTTTCATGGGCTATTGCCCATAGTTTTTGGGTTCCGGGCGATTTTCATGGCTCATAAGACCCAATACAAGTTTGAGACATATGACCAAAATCTCTTCCTTTTTGCGATTTATGGACGTTTTCATGAACTATTGCCCACGGTTTTGGCGTTCTAGACAGATTTACAACGACCATAAGACTTGGTATATGTTATGACAGAAACTCATAGTTTTAGCGTTTTGTGGCGGTTTTCATGGTCTATTGCCCATAGTTCACTACAACAGATGTGATTATCTGTGACGCACATTCAATGACGATTCTGTAAAAAAACATCATGTTTTCAGGAAAAACGTCACAAATTGGATGAATCTCTCACATTTTTGCTGAATCATCACAGAATGAGCGTCATATATAATCACTTTTGGGGTTCCAGGCGGTTTTCATAGCTCATAAGACCCAATTCAAGTTGAAGACATATGACCAAAATCCCACCGTTTTTGCGATTTATGGTTGTTTTCATGAGCTATTGCCCATGGATTTGGGGTTCTAGAGAGATTTACAACGACCATAAGACCCGATATATGTTATGACACAAACTCATAGTTTTAGCGTTTTATCGTTGTTTTCATGGGCTATTGCCCATAGTTTTTGGGTTCCGGGCGATTTTCATGGCTCATAAGACCCAATACAAGTTTGAGACATATGACCAAAATCTCATCCTTTTTGCGATTTATGGACGTTTTCATGAGCTATTGCCCATAGTTTTGGGGTTTTTGGGCTATTTGAAAGGACCGTGAGACCCGATACAAGTTTGATACATATGGCGAAAAACTTGTCATTTTCGCGTTTTATGGCCGTTTTCATAAGCTATTGCCCACAGATTTGGGGTTCCTGAGCGATTTACAATTACCGTAAGCCCTGATACATGTTTGAGGGTTAAGACCAAAAACTCGTCGCTTTCCTGTTTTATGGCCATTTTCATGAGCTATTGTTCACATTTTTGGGGTTCTAGGGCAATTTACAACGACCATAATACCAGATAAATTATTGAGAGATATGACCAAAAACTAGTCATGTTCGTGCTTTACGTTCGTTTTCATGAGCTATTTCACACAGTTTTGGGTTTCTAGGGCGATTTACAACGACCGTGAGACTCGATACATGTTTGAGAGTTATCACCAAAATCTCGTCATTTTCGCGTTTTATGGCCGTTGTCATGAGCTATTGTCTACGGTTTTGGGGTTCTAGGGAGATTTACAATGACCATAAGACCGGTATATGTTATGACCAAAACTCATAGTTTTAGCATTTTATGACTGTTTTCGTGGGCTATTGCGCAGAGCTTTGGGGTTCCAGGCGATTTTCATGGCTCATAAGACCCAATACAAGTTTGAGACATATGACCAATATCTTGTCCTTTTTGCGATTTATGGCCGTTTTCATTAGCTATTGTCCACGGTTTTAGGGTTCTAGAGAGATTTACAACGACCATAAGACCCGATATATATTATGACAGAAACTCATAGTTTTAGCGTTTTATGGCTGTTTTCATGGGCTATTGCCCATAGTTTTTGTGGTTCCACGCGATTTTCATGGCTCATAAGACCCAATACAAGTTTGAGACATATGACCAAAATCACGTCCTTTTTGCGATTTATGGCCGTTTTAATTAGCTACTACCCACGGTTTTGGGGTTCTAGAGAGATTTACAACGACCATAAGACCTAGTATATGTTATGACAGAAACTCATAGTTTTTGCGTTTTATGGCTGTTTTCATTGTCTATTGCCCATAGTTTTGGGGTTCCAGGCGATTTTCATGGCTCATAAGACCCAATACAAGTTTGAGACATATCACCAAAATCTTGTCCTTTTTGCGATTTATGGCCGTTTTCATTAGCTACTGCCCACGGTTTTGGGGTTCTAGAGAGATTTACAACGACCATAAGACCTAGTATATGTTATGACAGAAACTCATAGTTTTTGCGTTTTATGGCTGTTTTCATTGTCTATTGCCCATAGTTTTGGGGTTCCAGGCGATTTTCATGGCTCATAAGACCCAATACAAGTTTGAGACATAGGACCAAAATCTCATCCTTTTTGCGATTTATGGCCGTTTTCATGAGCTATTGCCCATGGTTTTGAGGTTCTAGAGAGATTTACAATGACCATAAGACCCGGTATATGTTATGACACAAACTCATAGTTTTAGCGTTTATGGCTGTTTTCATGGGCTATTGCCCATAGTTTTGGGGTTCCAGGCCATTTTCATGGCTCATAAGACCCAATACATGTTTGAGACATATGACCAAAATCACGTCCTTTTTGCGATTTATGGCCGTTTTAATGAGCTATTGCCCACGGTTTTGGGGTTCTAGAGAGATTTACAATGACCATAAGACCCGGTATATGTTATGACAGAAATTCATAGTTTTAGCGTTTTATGGCTGTTTTCATGGTCTATTGCCCACAGTTTTGGGGTTCCAGGCGATTTTCATGGCTCATAAGACCCAATACAATTTTGAGACATATGACAGAAATCTCGTTATTTTTGCGATTTATGGCTATTTTCATGAGCTATTGTCCATGGTTTTAGGGTTCTGGAGAGATTTACAACAACCATAAGACCCGATATATGTTATGACACAAACTCATAGTTTTAGCGTTTTATGGCTGTTTTCATGGGCTATTGCCCATAGTTTTTGGGTTCCGGGCGATTTTCATGGCTCATAAGACCCAATACAAGTTTGAGACATATGACCAAAATCTCTTCCTTTTTGCGATTTATGGACGTTTTCATGAACTATTGCCCACGGTTTTGGCGTTCTAGACAGATTTACAACGACCATAAGACTTGGTATATGTTATGACAGAAACTCATAGTTTTAGCGTTTGTGGCGGTTTTCATGGTCTATTGCCCATAGTTCACTACAACAGATGTGATTATCTGTGACGCACATTCAATGACGATTCTGTAAAAAAACATCATGTTTTCAGGAAAAACGTCACAAATTGGATGAATCTCTCACATTTTTGCTGAATCATCACAGAATGAGCGTCATATATAATCACTTTTGGGGTTCCAGGCGGTTTTCATAGCTCATAAGACCCAATTCAAGTTGAAGACATATGACCAAAATCCCACCGTTTTTGCGATTTATGGTTGTTTTCATGAGCTATTGCCCATGGATTTGGGGTTCTAGAGAGATTTACAACGACCATAAGACCCGATATATGTTATGACACAAACTCATAGTTTTAGCGTTTTATCGTTGTTTTCATGGGCTATTGCCCATAGTTTTTGGGTTCCGGGCGATTTTCATGGCTCATAAGACCCAATACAAGTTTGAGACATATGACCAAAATCTCATCCTTTTTGCGATTTATGGACGTTTTCATGAGCTATTACCCATAGTTTTGGGGTTTTTGGGCTATTTGAAAGGACCGTGAGACCCGATACAAGTTTGATACATATGGCGAAAAACTTGTCATTTTCGCGTTTTATGGCCGTTTTCATAAGCTATTGCCCACAGATTTGGGGTTCCTGAGCGATTTACAATTACCGTAAGCCCTGATACATGTTTGAGGGTTAAGACCAAAAACTCGTCGCTTTCCTGTTTTATGGCCATTTTCATGAGCTATTGTTCACATTTTTGGGGTTCTAGGGCAATTTACAACGACCATAATACCAGATAAATTATTGAGAGATATGACCAAAAACTAGTCATTTTCGTGCTTTACGTTCGTTTTCATGAGCTATTTCACACAGTTTTGGGTTTCTAGGGCGATTTACAACGACCGTGAGACTCGATACATGTTTGAGAGTTATCACCAAAATCTCGTCATTTTCGCGTTTTATGGCCGTTGTCATGAGCTATTGTCTACGGTTTTGGGGTTCTAGGGAGATTTACAATGACCATAAGACCGGTATATGTTATGACCAAAACTCATAGTTTTAGCATTTTATGACTGTTTTCGTGGGCTATTGCGCAGAGCTTTGGGGTTCCAGGCGATTTTCATGGCTCATAAGACCCAATACAAGTTTGAGACATATGACCAATATCTTGTCCTTTTTGCGATTTATGGCCGTTTTCATTAGCTATTGTCCACGGTTTTAGGGTTCTAGAGAGATTTACAACGACCATAAGACCCGATATATATTATGACAGAAACTCATAGTTTTAGCGTTTTATGGCTGTTTTCATGGGCTATTGCCCATAGTTTTTGTGGTTCCACGCGATTTTCATGGCTCATAAGACCCAATACAAGTTTGAGACATATGACCAAAATCACGTCCTTTTTGCGATTTATGGCCGTTTTAATTAGCTACTACCCACGGTTTTGGGGTTCTAGAGAGATTTACAACGACCATAAGACCTAGTATATGTTATGACAGAAACTCATAGTTTTTGCGTTTTATGGCTGTTTTCATTGTCTATTGCCCATAGTTTTGGGGTTCCAGGCGATTTTCATGGCTCATAAGACCCAATACAAGTTTGAGACATATCACCAAAATCTTGTCCTTTTTGCGATTTATGGCCGTTTTCATTAGCTACTGCCCACGGTTTTGGGGTTCTAGAGAGATTTACAACGACCATAAGACCTAGTATATGTTATGACAGAAACTCATAGTTTTTGCGTTTTATGGCTGTTTTCATTGTCTATTGCCCATAGTTTTGGGGTTCCAGGCGATTTTCATGGCTCATAAGACCCAATACAAGTTTGAGACATAGGACCAAAATCTCATCCTTTTTGCGATTTATGGCCGTTTTCATGAGCTATTGCCCATGGTTTTGAGGTTCTAGAGAGATTTACAATGACCATAAGACCCGGTATATGTTATGACACAAACTCATAGTTTTAGCGTTTATGGCTGTTTTCATGGGCTATTGCCCATAGTTTTGGGGTTCCAGGCCATTTTCATGGCTCATAAGACCCAATACATGTTTGAGACATATGACCAAAATCACGTCCTTTTTGCGATTTATGGCCGTTTTAATGAGCTATTGCCCACGGTTTTGGGGTTCTAGAGAGATTTACAATGACCATAAGACCCGGTATATGTTATGACAGAAATTCATAGTTTTAGCGTTTTATGGCTGTTTTCATGGTCTATTGCCCACAGTTTTGGGGTTCCAGGCGATTTTCATGGCTCATAAGACCGAATACAATTTTGAGACATATGACAGAAATCTCGTTATTTTTGCGATTTATGGCTATTTTCATGAGCTATTGTCCATGGTTTTAGGGTTCTGGAGAGATTTACAACAACCATAAGACCCGATATATGTTATGACACAAACTCATAGTTTTAGCGTTTTATGGCTGTTTTCATGGGCTATTCCCCATAGTTTTTGGGTTCCGGGCGATTTTCATGGCTCATAAGACCCAATACAAGTTTGAGACATATGACCAAAATCTCTTCCTTTTTGCGATTTATGGACGTTTTCATGAACTATTGCCCACGGTTTTGGCGTTCTAGACAGATTTACAACGACCATAAGACTTGGTATATGTTATGACAGAAACTCATAGTTTTAGCGTTTTGTGGCGGTTTTCATGGTCTATTGCCCATAGTTCACTACAACAGATGTGATTATCTGTGACGCACATTCAATGACGATTCTGTAAAAAAACATCGTGTTTTCAGGAAAAACGTCACAAATTGGATGAATCTCTCACATTTTTGCTGAATCATCACAGAATGAGCGTCATATATAATCACTTTTGGGGTTCCAGGCGGTTTTCATAGCTCATAAGACCCAATTCAAGTTTAAGACATATGACCAAAATCCCACCGTTTTTGCGATTTATGGTTGTTTTCATGAGCTATTGCCCATGGATTTGGGGTTCTAGAGAGATTTACAACGACCATAAGACCCGATATATGTTATGACACAAACTCATAGTTTTAGCGTTTTATGGTTGTTTTCATGGGCTATTGCCCATAGTTTTTGGGTTCCGGGTGATTTTCATGGCTCATAAGACCCAATACAAGTTTGAGACATATGACCAAAATCTCATCCTTTTTGCGATTTATGGACGTTTTCATGAGCTATTGCCCATAGTTTTGGGGTTTTTGGGCTATTTGAAAGGACCGTGAGACCCGATACAAGTTTGATACATATGGCGAAAAACTTGTCATTTTCGCGTTTTATGGCCGTTTTCATAAGCTATTGCCCACGGATTTGGGGTTCCTGAGCGATTTACAATTACCGTAAGCCCTGATACATGTTTGAGGGTTAAGACCAAAAACTCGTCGCTTTCCTGTTTTATGGCCATTTTCATGAGCTATTGTTCACATTTTTGGGGTTCTAGGGCAATTTACAACGACCATAATACCAGATAAATTATTGAGAGATATGACCAAAAACTAGTCATTTTCGTGCTTTACGTTCGTTTTCATGAGCTATTTCACACAGTTTTGGGGTTCTAGGGCGATTTACAACGACCGTGAGACTCGATACATGTTTGAGAGTTATCACCAAAATCTCGTCATTTTCGCGTTTTATGGCCGTTGTCATGAGCTATTGTCTACGGTTTTGGGGTTCTAGGGAGATTTACAATGACCATAAGACCGGTATATGTTATGACCAAAACTCATAGTTTTAGCATTTTATGACTGTTTTCGTGGGCTATTGCGCATAGCTTTGGGGTTCCAGGCGATTTTCATGGCTCATAAGACCCAATACAAGTTTGAGACATATGACCAATATCTTGTCCTTTTTGCGATTTATGGCCGTTTTCATTAGCTATTGTCCACGGTTTTAGGGTTCTAGAGAGATTTACAACGACCATAAGACCCGATATATATTATGACAGAAACTCATAGTTTTAGCGTTTTATGGCTGTTTTCATGGGCTATTGCCCATAGTTTTTGTGGTTCCACGCGATTTTCATGGCTCATAAGACCCAATACAAGTTTGAGACATATGACCAAAATCACGTCCTTTTTGCGATTTATGGCCGTTTTAATTAGCTACTACCCACGGTTTTGGGGTTCTAGAGAGATTTACAACGACCATAAGACCTAGTATATGTTATGACAGAAACTCATAGTTTTTGCGTTTTATGGCTGCTTTCATTGTCTATTGCCCATAGTTTTGGGGTTCCAGCCGATTTTCATGGCTCATAAGACCCAATACAAGTTTGAGACATATGACCAAAATCTCGTCCTTTTTGCGATTTATGGCCGTTTTCATGAGCTATTGCCCATGGTTCTGAGGTTCTAGAGAGATTTACAATGACCATAAGACCCGGTATATGTTATGACAGAAAGTCATAGTTTTAGCGTTTTATGGCTGTTTTCATGGGCTATTTCCCATAGTTTCGGGGTTCCACGCGATTTTCATGGCTCAAAAGACCCAATACATGTTTGAGACATATGACCAAAATCACTTCCTTTTTGCGAATTATGGCTGTTTTAATGAGCTATTGCCCACGGTTTGGGGTTCTAGAGAGATTTACAATGACCATAAGACCCGGTATATGTTATGACAAAAATTCATAGTTTTAGCGTTTTATGGCTGTTTTCATGGTCTATTGCCCATAGTTTTGGGGTTCTAGGCGATTTTCATGGCTCATAAGACCCAATACAATTTTGACACATATGACAGAAATCTCTTTATTTTTGCGATTTATGGCTGTTTTTTGAGCTATTGTCCATGGTTTTAGGGTTCTAGAGAGATTTACAACGACCATAAGACCCGATATATGTTATGACACAAACTCATAGTTTTAGCGTTTTATGGCTGTTTTCATGCGCTATTGCTCATAGCTTTTGGGTTCCGGGCGATTTTCATGGCTCATAACACCCAATACAAGTTTGAGACTTATGAGCAAAATCTCGTCCTTTTTGCGATTTATCGTCGTTTTCATTAGCTATTGCCCATGGTTTTAGGGTTCTAGAGAGATTTATAATGACCATAAGACCTGGTATATGTTATGACAGAAACTCATAGTTTTAGCGTTTTATGGCTGTTTTCATGGGCTATTGCTCATAGTTTTTGGGTTCGGGCGATTTTCATGGCTCATAAGACCCAATACAAGTTTGAGACATATGACCAAAATCTCGTTTTTTTTGCGACTTATGGCCGTTTTCATGAGCTATTGCCCATGTTTGTTTTCATGAGCTAGGTTATGTTCTTGGCTCGTAAGACCCAATACAAGTTTGAGACATATGACCAAAATCTCATCCTTTTTTTGATTTATGGTCGTTTTCATAAGCTATTGCCCATAGTTTCGGAGTTTTTGGGCTATTTGAAAGGACTATGAGACCCGATACAAGTTTGAGACATATGACCAAAAACTTGTCGTTTCATGCTTGAGGGTTAAGACCAAAAACTCGTCGCTTTCGTGTTTTATGGCCATTTTCATGAGCTATTGTTCACATTTTTGGGGCTCTAGGGAAATTTACAATGACCATAATACTCAATAAATTTTTGAGAGATATGACCAAAAACTAGGCGTTTTCGCGCTTTAAATTTTTGGTGTTCTAGGGCGATTTACAACGACCGTGAGACTCGAGACATCTTTGAGACATATCACCAAAATCTTGTTGTTTTCGCGTTTTATGGCCATTGTCATGAGCTATTGTCCACGGTTTTGGGGTTCTAGAGAGATTTACAATGACCATAAGACCCGGGATATGTTATGACACAAACTCATAGTTTTAGCGTTTTACGGCTATTTTCATGGGCTATTGCCCATAGCTTTTGGGTTCCGGGCGATTTTCATGGCTCATAACACCCAATACAAGTTTGAGACTTATGAGCAAAATCTCGTCCTTTTTGCGATTTATCGTCGTTTTCATTAGCTATTGCCCATGGTTTTAGGGTTCTAGAGAGATTTATAATGACCATAAGACCCGATATATGTTATGACAGAAACTCATAGTTTTAGCGTTTTATGGCTCTTTTCATGGTCTATTGCCCATAGTTTTGGGGATCTAAGCAATTTTCATGGCTCATAAGACCCAATACAGGTTTGAGACATATGACCAAAATCTCGTCCTTTTTGTGATTTATGGTCGTTTTCATGAGCTCTTGACCACGATTTTGGCGTTCTAGAGAGATTTACAACGACCATAAGACCCGGTATAGGTTATGGCAGAAACTTGTCATTTTCGCGTTTTATGGCTGTTTTCATGGGCTACTGCCCATAGTTCACTACAACAGATGTGATTATCTGTGACGCACATTCAATGCCGATTCAGTAAAAAACATCATGTTTTTAGGAAAAACGTCACAAATTGGATGAATCTCTCACATTTTTGCTGAATCGTCACAGAATGAGCTTCATATATAATCACATTTGGGGTTCCAGGCGATTTTCATGGCTCATAAGACCCAATACAAGTTTGAGACATATGACCAAAATCTCGTCCTTTTAGCGTTTTATGGCTGTTTTCATGAGGTATTGCCCATAGATTTTGGGTTCTAGAGAGATCTACCACGACCATAGGACCCGGTATATGTTATGATGGAAACTCATAGTTTTAGCGTTTTATGGCTGTTTTCATGAGCTATTTCCCATAGTTTTGGGGTTCTAGGCGATTTTCTTGGCTCGTAAGACATAATACAAGTTTGAGACATATGACCAAAATCTCGTCCTTTTTGCGATTTATGGCCATTTTCATAAGCTATTGTCCATAGTTTTGGGGTTTTTGGGCTATTTGAAAGGACCGTGAGACCCGATACAAGTTTGACACATATAACCAAAAACTTGTCGTTTTCGCGTTTTATGGTCGTTTTCATAAGCTATTGCCCACGGATTTGAGGTTCCTGAGCGATTTACAATTACCGTAACCCCTCATACATGTTTGAGGGTTAAGACCAAAAACTCGTCGCTTTCGTGTTTTATGGCCATTTTCATGAGGAATTGTTCTCATTTTTGGGGTTCTAGGGAAATTTAGAACGGCCATAATACCCGATAAAATTTTGAGAGATGACCAAAAACTAGTCGTTTTCGCGCTTTATGTTCGTTTTCATGAGCTATTTCACACAGTTTTGGCGTTCTAGGGCGATTTGCAACGACCGTGAGACTCGATACATGTTTGAGAGTTATCACCAAATTTTTTTTCGTTTTCGCGTTTTATTGCCGTTGTCATGAGCTATTGCCCACGGTTTTGGGGTTCTAGAGAGATTTACAATGACCATAAGACACTTTATATGTTATGAACGAAACTCATAGTTTTAGCATTTTATGGCTATTTTCGTGGGCTATTGCCCATTGTTCTGGGGTTCCAGGCGATTTTCATGGCTCATAAGACCCAATACAAGTTTGAGGCATATGACCAAAATCTTGTCCGTTTTGCGATTTGTGGCCGTTTTCATTAGCTATTGCCCACAATTTTGGGGTTCTAGAGAGATTTACAACAACCATAAGACCTGGTATATGTTATGACAGAAACTCATAGTTTTAGCGTTTTATGGCTGTTTACATGGGCTATTGCCCATAGTTTTGGGGTTCGAGGCGATTTTCATGGCTCATAAGACCCAATACAAGTTTGAGACATATGACCAAAATCTTGTCCTTTTTGCGATTTATGGCATTTTTCATGAGCTATTGACCACGGTTTTGGGGTTCTAGAGAGATTTACAACGACCATAAGACCCGGTATATGTTATGACAGAAACTCATAGTTTTAGCGTATTATGGCTGTTTTCATGGGGAATTGCCCATAGTTTTATGGTTCCATGCGATTTTCATGGCTCATAAGACCCAATACAAGTTCGAGACGTATGACCAAATTCTCGTCCTTTTTGCGATTTATGGCCGTTTTCATGGGCTATTGCCCACGGTTTTGGGGTTCTAGAGATATTTACAACGACCATAAGACCCAATATATGTTATGACAGAAAATCATAGTTTTAGCATTTTATGGTTGTTTTCATGGGCTATTGCCCATAGTTCACTACAACAGATGTGATTATCTGTGATGCACATTTAATGACGATTCAGTAAAAAAACATCATGTTTTCAGGAAAAACGTCACAAATTGGACGAATCTCTCACATTTTTGCTGAATCATCACAGAATGAGTGTCATATATAATCACATCTGGGGTTCTAGGCGATTTTGATGGCTCATAAGACCCAATACAAGTTTGAGACATAAGACCAAAATCTCGTCCTTTTTGCGATTTATGGCCGTTTTCATGAGCTATTGCCCATGGATTTGGGGTTCTAGAGAGATTTACCACGACCATAAGACCCGGTATATGTTATGATAGAAACTCATAGTTTTAGCATTTTACAGCTGCTTTCATGAGCTATTTCCCATAATTTTGGGGTTCTAGGCGATTTTCTTGGCTCGTAAGACCCAATACAAGTTTGAGACATATGACCAAAATCTCGTCCTTTTTGCGATTTATGGACGTTTTCATAAGCTATTGCCCATAGTTTTTGCGTTTTATGGCTGTTTTCACGGGCTATTGCCCATAGTTTTGGGGTTCTATGCGATTTCCATGGCTCATAAGACCCAATACAAGTTTGAGACATATGACCAAAATCACGTCCTTTTTGCTATTTATGGCCGTTTTCATGAGCTATTGCCCATGGATTTGGGGTTCTAGAGAGATTTACAACGACCATAAGGCCCGGTATATGTTATGACAGAAATTCATAGTTTTAGCGTTTTATGGCTATTTTCATGAGCTATTTCCCATAGTTTTGGGGTTGTAGGCGATTTTCTTGGCTCGTAAGACCCAATACAACTTGAGGCATATCACGAAAATCTCGTCCTTTTTGCGATTTATGGCCGTTTTCATAAGCTATTGCCCATAGTTTTGGGGTTTTGGGCTATTTGAAAGGACCGTGAGACCCAATAAAAGTTTGAGATATATGACAAAAAACTTGTCGTTTTCGCGTTTTATGGCTGTTTTAATAAGTTATTGCCCACAAATTTGGGGTTCCTCAGCGATTTACAATTATCATAACCCCTAATACATGTTTGAGGGTTAAGACCAAAAACTCGTCGCTTTCATGTTTTATGGCCATTTTGATGAGGTATTGTTCACATTTTTGGGGTTCTAGGGCAATTTACAACGGCCATAATACCCGATAAATTTTTGAGAGATATGACCAAAAACTAGTCGTTTTCGCGCTTTATGTTCGTTTTCATGAGCTATTTCACACAGTTTTGGGGTTCTAGGGCGATTTACAATGACCGTGAGACTCGATACATGTTTGAGAGTTATCACCAAAATTAATGTCATTTTCACGTTTTATGGCCGTTGTCATGAGCTATTGCCCACGGTTTTGGGGTTCTAGAGCGATTTACAACGACCATAAGACCCGATATATGTTATGACCGAAACTCATAGTTTTAGCATTTTATGGCTGTTTTCGTGGGCTAGTGCCCATAGTTTTGGGGTTCCATGCGATTTTCATGGCTCATAAGACCCAATACATGTTTGAGACATATGACCAAAATCTTGTCCTTCTTGTGATTTATGGCCGTTTTCATTAGCTATTGCCCACAGTTTTGGGGTTCTAGAGAGATTTACAACAACCATAAGACCCGCTATATGTTATGACAGAAACACATAGTTTTAGCGTTTTATGGCTGTTTACATGGGCTATTGCCCATAGTTTTGAGGTTCCAGGCAATTTTCATGGCTCATAAGACCCAATACAAGCACTACTAGGAAACAGCCCATCTGTGGCGCACTGAAATTGGACTTCTATGGCGCATATCCTAGTCGCCACTGTTACCTCGCCACTGATAACTACTTCCTGTGGCGCATATGGATATGCCGCCATAGAAGTCCCAGACTTCTGTGGCGCATTTCTTCATATGCGCCACTGACTATATAATTATATGCGCCACTGATTGCGTAACACGTATTCGAAATAAAATACTTTAATGGTGTATAATCAGGTATTTATACAGGATTTATACAGTATTTATCCTGATGAGTATAAAATACATTACACAAGTAGTAGATGCATGAAACCCGACATATATATAATACAAACACTTAGAGCCCGATCGAGATACATATATAGTGGCAAGTGCCAAATTTTTACACAAGCGCCGAATACAAAGTTCATATCATCTCACATTACAAATATGAAGTGGCCACCGCGGCCTACACTAGGATCAAGTAGAATACAGCTATGATAATGGTGAGCAAGAGCATTAACCCGACCAATATCTTCATCCGGTTCTTATTCCACAAGTGGTTCCTCCACTTGGCTATCGCATCCTCTCTAGTCGTGTATCCTTTGTAGATGTTGCCGTTGAACTTGTTCACTTGTTTGTGACAATCCTCCCACTCCTCGTAGACTCCTGGAACCCTACCCATGTACACTACATACCACCTCGTCGCCATCTCTATAGACGACAAGGCATATTAGTAAAAATACAACGAAAAGAATGAATATAGGGTTCACATCCATATATATATGTTCACAGAATATATAAAACAAAGGATCCATAAACCTAAAAGATAGCTCATCAAAGAAGCAATAAGTTCAATGACAACATGACCACAAGGTAGTTTAAGTCTAACAACAATGACCATTTCGACCACGAGATAGTAAAGTTTATGACACACACACTAATACAGCAGGCGTCCATCAAGAATATACACACACTGGATAATGCTAGAGGCACACATTGATCATGATGAAGACTTCCTCTTCTCGCTCGGCTTCGGGAATGGTAGATAGCTCTCTTTCTTCATCCACGTCCTTGTGTCACCCTACTTACGGAGGCGTTCTTCGATCTCCCTCTTACTCAACCCTCTGGCTTGTTGTAGGGCACCCCCTTGGGTTGACATCTTCAATGATGATTTGCGACAACTTCATCTGAATGCGATGGAAGTCTTCTCTAAGATCAGCATCGTCGATTTTTGCCAAAGTTTCGGCCCATCCTCGGAGACTAGATGGCAGCGTTAGGTTCTGGCAATCCCGAACATAGCCTTTAAGGTGATGGAGGACGTAGAAGGCCTGCTTGGCACGAGTAGTCAACTGCTTGACGCAGGGGAACTCGAGCACGTGCTTGAAGACGTGTTTGCCATCCTTGATACATTCCCCCTATCTACGAAGGTGCATCCCTTCTTGGTGTAGCCATCGAGAGCCTCATTGAGAACACCCCTTATTCTGGTGTAACCTTTCCTCTTCGTCAAACTCCCCGAGTCGAAATACGTGGCTAGCGAATACCTCGGGGCAAGCACGATGAGTGTGCAATATTTGTCTCTACGCAACACAATTGGAACGGAATGTTGGAAAAAGAGCAAAGGAAGAAATCGAAAAGAAATGCATAAGTTACGGTGGCGATGTGCGAGTGTGTGTACTTACTCGGGAAAGAAAGGCAAAAGAAGTGTGCCCTTCCTCTTGTTGTCCACCATGAACTTCTCGAGGTACGCCGTCGCCTTGGTCTGTGTCTCTGATCTTTCGACCAACTGGCTATCCCGCATGTAGTAGGGATCCACTATCGCGATTTCTGGGGTACTTTCTATCTTGATCGTGATCGCCAGATTGAGCGTGTATAGGCGGACCAAGTTATAGTCCAGCTGTTTCATGAGAAACAGCTTGAATATGTCCTCGAACGCTATGAAGAATATATCCGTGGGGGGTTCATCGACGAAACCCACGTCCAATGGCACCTTGGCCGTGAAAACCGGGTAATTTGGATCTTCGTCTTTAAGAAGGAGGCCCTCTAGTGTCTTGACACCCTCGTGCAAAGTTAACATGGCTCCAAACGCACTCGGGGCAAGCCAAATTGTGTGGATGGTACGACGACGGCGTCCTGACCCCGGATCCTCTTCGGAAGAGGCTGGCTCACACCCTTATTATTATTATTATTACCTCTCTTCCTGTAGTGCTTCTTGTTCACAACAGTGTTAGCCACTGCCATCTGCTCATCAGTCTCCTTTCGGTGGGGCTGAAAAACCAATCCCGGTTTCTCTTGTGGTGGATCGGCGGCCGGAGGCATCTCTTGAGAAAGACCATGGAAGACAAGGCGCTGCGTGCATGTATTGGGCCAACCAGCTTGATGGTCATCGCGAGCTGTGAAGGGTTCTTCATCCACAGAAGGCATATACAATCCTTTGGCGACGCCGGTGTTGATGAAGTCGTCAATGTTGACCAATTCATCATCATATTCATGGGTGCCATCATGTGGTGTTGGTAGCGAGGGCGACGGCGGTTGCGGCACAACGTCTTTGCCATGTGGTGGTGCACACGCTGCCAAGAGTTGATGGTGATGACGGCGGCTACTGGCTTCCGAGGTGGTGGCCGGGCGATCGGTCGAGAGGTGGCGCCGGTGCTCCCTCCCACAAGACGAATCTGGGTCTTCGGCATTGTCAAGGGCCAGTTGTAGCATTCCCCAAGGGTCTTGTGTTCGTCGGCTCCCTGAATTTGAAAGGGGGGTCCATGTCGTCGCACCCTGGCAACACCTGAGCCAACCTGACCCTCATCACGTCATCATCCATTGGATTGTTGTGTATCGTGCGGCACCGGTTGTATAAGAGTGCCCTTGGCAACATCCTTCAACTCACCACCGACATCTTTAAGCAGGCGTACGCAAGAAGTGTCTTGAGGCAAAAACATGTTGTTGGGCGTCATGAGATGTCAGCAGTCATGCATCAAAGGCATAAAGGAGATGACGTGCACTAAGTAATTAGTTACCTTGGTGATGGCGTGGATCTCGGCTAATGTAGAGACACGGCCGAAGCCGGCGGCTGGCCTATCATCATGTGCAAACTCCCGCTTGGGTGCCTCACGAAACACCACCGCCGTCGGCTGCGCCTTATTGGTATCTTTGGTGGGAGGGGGCTTCGGTGTGACCAAAACGAGTGGCTGTGTCCCAACGTTGATGGCCGGCGGGGTCACCAGGTCTGGCGACACGGTAACATTGATGCCTGAGTTGCTGCCGCTTAAGCTGGGCAGATGTATTGGCCCCTGTCGACCTCCCGCATTCCAAGCAGTAAGCCCCTCGAAAAACTCTAGGGGGATCATCGAGCGGAGCTTCTCTTCCACTAACTTGTCCACCGGTTTCTCGTCCACCGCCTTCTCCTCTAGTGTCTGCACCTTCCTCTTCAGCTCTGCAACAACGGCTTTATCCCGGTTCTTCCTCTCCCTTCTTTTCTTGGCGTCCTCTTTATAGTACTCCTTGAACTTCATGCTCGTACCGAAGCCGGACACACGACTAGCTGAGGACGGCGGTAACCCCTTGTCCCTCTTCTTGTAAGCATTGGTCACCCTGTTGAAAACCGTGTCCCACGGCTCCGTCGAATCCTGGGAAAACTCTGTGGTAGTAGCGTTCAGTTCCTCCACCTGCAGAGACAAGGAAAGGTGAAACCATTTAGATTCTTGACTTCATTATCTGAATTAGAACGCAATAGACTTGAGATCGACAATAAATTCCTTACCAGCTTATTCTCGAATTCCTTCACCTCCGGATCGTCGGTGATGAACTCCCATGTTTCGTTGTCCAGGTAGTAGCGGGCCCGAACAAATTGCCTAAGCTGCAAGTCCGTGATTTTAAGCCAAGGGTTATCTTTACCAAGGCGTTCAAGCTCGGCGTCCTCCCTGTCCCAAATGGCCTGTTTCCCCCTGTAACCGCCGCTTCCAAGGCGGTGGTTACCTATGTTCTATTCCCGCATACTCCTTCCCCAGTTAGTCCATTTTATAGCGTTAGCGATAGCTATATCTGCCTTGAATATCTTAAAATCCTCTTCGTCGAGCATCGGATTTTTCTTACTAATAACCTCCCAGCTTTCACCTTTGTCAATGCTATTCCTCACCCGTGTTTTCCACTCCTCAAGGCGTTGCTCATCTTCGTGAGAGCTAGTTTGTTCACCGGGTTCTTTCTCTCGAGGTTTCTAAACCGCTCTGGGAATCTGTATCGCTTGTGACACTTCTTAAGGAGGTTATTGACCAAAGCTGCATTGTCAGCATGTCTGATGTACTTCGTGTTGATCGACATGCTTTCCCGGACTATGCACCCGAGTTGCAGGCTGTAACCTTTAGCATCGCCTCTAGCGCAATGGGTAGGCCACTTTCTGTGACCTTAGTGAACTCATCGTAGACGGTGGCAAGCACTGGCACCTTCCGCTCCTTCTGTTCCTTCTTCTTCTTCTGAGAAGCGACCGGGTTGTCGTTACAGCCATCCGTGCGCTCGCCGCCATAGGTGCGGGCGCCGCCATCGGTGGTGTCATCCTCTTCGCCGCCGCCTTCACTAGTTCCATCATAGTCGTCTTCATCCCCATCGTAATCAGGATCTCCGCCCTCATTGGCCCCAGCAGCTCTAGCGATGGTCGCTTCCTCCTCCGGTGGTGGTGTCAACCTCATCGCCTTCTCCTCCTCCTCCTCATGTTGGGACCCCCGCCAGAATGACTGGTTGGCCTTTCTAGCTTGTTCTTCGACGCTGATCATGTACTTAGAAGGGCCAGACTCCTTGTTGCCCGACATGTTTACACTACTCTATTTAAAAGAGGCAAAAAGTTAGCACAAATCTCGGCCGAAAAATTCGGCATGAGCTTTGCTAATTTTTTGACCTAGGAGTGCCCATTTCTCAACCGAAACGGAAGTGAATCGACACTTCGGGAGAAATGGGCAACTCAAATGAAATCCCTGTAAGACAAAACACCCCATCCCCATATTGACAGCCCCATGCATTGACCCCAGCATCATCATTCATGCAGCCCCATCCATCATTCACGCAACAGTATAACAAATACATGTATAAGAAATTCATGCAGAATTCATCTTACTTAGGCTAAGAGCAAAAAGCAAGACACTTTAGAGATCTACTCCAGACCAGCTACAGCAAGCTCCAGGGCAGTACCACATGAAATAAAAATCAGCAAGCTACAGAACATGATTATTTGTCCATTAACATATGCTAACATCAGGAACATATACCTGCTCTAGGTGGAATCTCAATACACCACAGCAGGACAGAAGTCACCAAATACAAGTACCAGCATTAGTACAAGTAAATAGCTTAATGAAAAAGTAAAGGTGAACATGACAGTTTCAGGTTCAATTCTAATAGCTACCAGGGCAGGGTAGAGCAAAGGGCTCCTTCCACTAGCCACCAGGGCACGGCAGAGCAGAGCATATACCTCTGATGGGAAGGGCATTTGATCAGCATCTTTAAATAAATAAACTGGACAAAAACAAACAAAACCTAATAAATATCATAGGAACCCTCCCCTATGTGACCTTGCTGGCGTTTGTGTGACTAGAAAATTAAAGAAAGAGCAAGCTCCATCCATCAGATCTCCCAGCCAACTAGCCACACAACAACAACAAGCAATCAGTACCATAAGGTTGATGACTCAGTACCCAGGTAAAGCAATCAGTACTAGCTAGAATATACTTAAACTAGTGTGCATAGAGGGCATCCAAAGATAGAGAAGCCTTCAGCAGCACATACTCAGGCAGAAAGATTTGCAAGACAAAACTCAACCAAGAAAACTGATTTTATTCCCTACTTTTGATAATTTTGACCAAGGTTGTAACCAGTGTTGATGATCCAGTGTTTTCCAAGAAAACCTAAGAGATTTGCAAGAAAAAACTCATCTGATAATGTTCAGTGTTGATGATCCAGTGTTTTTAGGGGCAAAAGTTTTAGGATGAAAAGTAAACTTCTAAGAGTTTAGGGGCTAAAAGTGGACATTCTTATTTGTGAACTAACATGATATGTGATTTTTATTGTTGTTCTTAGTACTTTCAGAGATTAAAATCTCTATCTTCCAACCAAGTGTTCCATTCTGATGAACCATAATTTATCTTACTGAAACAGGAGGAAGGAGCTAACATCACAGTTAATTGATTTCATCCAGCAACTTACATTCCCTTTGTAGCTTCTATTTTGTTTGCTTTTCACACTAAAAAAATATGAATATACCACCCAGGAAACATACTTCCTTAATTTGCTACATTGCATTGCACACTAAAAAAACATGAATATGCACTTGCATTGGATCTAGCAAAAGGATGGCTCTGTCAAGAATGGCTCTGTCAAAGATTAGGTCACGCAAGGGCCACTAACACTATGAACTGACCACTAACTAAACTATTTCCTGATCAACAAGACTTGGCCATGTCACTTGTAGAAAGACATAGAACGACGAGCGCTAGGTGGACGACGATTATCTAGGGTGGCTTGCAAGGTGGACGGCAAGAAGATGGTGGACGGCGAGGTGGCTTCGGGCTGCGATGGCGAGCGCCGACCGTGCCCTTCTCCTCCTGCTACGAGCGGGGCCTCCTCCCCCTTCCTGAAGCTTGGCGGCGCGGTGCTCCCTGCTGCGAGCGGGGTCTCCTCCTTCCCGAATCTTGGCGGCGCGGTCATGCCTCCTCCTGCGAACGACGAGATGGACGCTGCGGACTCCGGCGGCGGTTCCTCCTCCACGGGCTCCGGCGGCAGGGGCTTCTCTCCTCCTCCACGGCTCCGACATCGGGGGCTAGGGTTCCTTGGCACGCGCGGTTGCTGGGGAAAACAGAGAGAATTGGATCGAGAGAGAGAGAGAAAGGGGGATTAGGGGGAGATCGGGCCGAACTGTCTATTTGGCTACGTGTGAACGTTCTATGGCGCATTCTCATCGAATGCGCCACAGAAGTTGGAACTTCTATGACGCATTCTGTGGGAATGCGCCATAGAACTTTTGAACATAGTCCAAAACAGCACGGTGTCATAGTGGTCTTGCTCGCTAGCTCTCACATGGGGCAGCTAGGTTCGAATCCTGGCTGTCTCACACTTTATTTTTCTTTTTTTCAAATATTTTTAATTACACACATATGCATATTTATTCAAAAAAAAGCAAGAACATATACATATATGCATATTTATTCACATATGCATATTTATTTAAAAAAAGCAAGAACATATACATATACGCATATTTATTCAAAAAAAGCAAGAACATATATGCATATTTATTCAAAAAACCCTCCTGAATCATATATATATGTGTGTGTGTTTTCTTGTCACACACAAATGTGAATTTGTATACCCACACGAATATCACATTATATGTTTTAGTCTCTAACTAATACCCACACTAATATCACATTATACCACACGAATTAATACACCAAAAGGTCACATAATTGCTAGTGTCTCTTCACAATCTTCTTGCCCTTTTTCGTCGCAGTTGAATACTTTAGCCCGTGAACTTTGAGATTTCTTCTTGTGAATGGACAACCTTTAGTAGGCAGTGTGGTCTTCCTCCTTACTTTAGTAGTAGTAGGCATGTCGAAGTACTTGTCGAATTTCTCTTCGATCTTCGGGTCATCATTTTTGTCGAAGTTTTGCTCGTTGGCGGCTCTTTCCATTCCGATGATGCTCCTCTTGCCCCTCCTAACTACAACACGGTTGGGCTTTGACAGGTCGGTAATAAAAAAGCATTGATCAACTTGGCTAGCGAGTACCCAAGGCTCATTTTTTGCGGAGGCGTTCTTCGTCGATTTGGCATCTGCTATAACCATTGTCGTGAAATACCGGCCTACTTTTTCCACGTTCTTGGCCCATCTAACACGAAATATTGGTAGGATCTCTCGACAGTAGTCGAGCTCCCATATCTCCTCGATCCTTCTGTAGAATCTTTCCATCACAGTAGTCTCGTCATCAACAAAGGATAACATACTTACTCCTGAGTTTTGATATTCGCTATTCCTGTCCTTTTCCTCAGTGTAGAATCTGTAACAGTTTATGTCGTATGACTGATAGGTCCTTAGATTGTTCCCTGGGCCCTGCGACAAGGAGAATATGAGTTTTTGATCTTCCGTAGAAGGCGTTTGTGGGGGATTGTCTAGTTGCCTTTTCTTGAACCAACCCGTGAAGCTAGAGTTGTGCTCTCTGGTTACGTCTCCCTTCTTCCTCGGCCGGCCCTGGTCGACGTACTCCTGCTCGACTAAGCTTCTTTGCTCTTCGACCCAAGGGCCGACCACTTCAATGTGATGTAGCGCGACTCGGTGTGCCCTTTCAAAATCAGTGCGTCGACCATCAATGCCGACATGCAGTGAGCGGTAGAACTCGCGGTGGCCATATCCACCGAGCCTGCCGAGGTGCTTCTTTGTGGGTATTCCAACATCCTCGTTCTCGGTGGTTAGATAATTCTGGCAGAAGGAGATGCACTCGTAGATCAGAAACCCCTTGGCTATGCTTCCATCTGGACGAGACATGTTGCGAACGAATCCTTTGATGACACCGTTTAGCCTTTCAAATGACATCATGTTGTGCAGGAATGTAAGCCCGAGCTGGATGATGTCGTCCACGACATGTACAAGCAGATGCACCATGATGTCGAAGAATGTGGGCGGGAAGTAAATCTCAAGCTCGCATAGTATCATCACGATCTCTTCCTGTAGCCTGTCGAGCTGCTTCACACCGATCGACTTCCTAGATATGACGTCGAAAAAGTTACAGAGGTCAAACAACGTCTCACGGACATGCTCGTCCATTATCCCATGGATCGCAATGGGGAGTATCTGCGTCATCAGCACGTGACAGTCGTGAGACTTCATACCGCTGAACCTCTTCTTTGCCACGTCTAGATATCTTCTTATCTTCGCCGAGTAAGCATGAGGAACTTTCACTCCTAAGGGGCACCTGAAAAACTGCTCGAGCTCCTCGAGACTCAGAGTGAAGCAGGCAGCGAGAAGCACCACCTCATTCTTCTTAACTCTTTTGCGGTGACCTTGAGTCCCTTCCATCTGATCATCATCATCATCATCACTAACAAGGTACTGAAGATCTTTCTTTATGCCAAGAAATTTAAGGTCCTTTCTTGCTTTCGGCCCATCCTTGGTCCTCTCTGGCATGCTCAGTAGAGTGCCAAGTAGACTCTCGGTAACGTTCTTCGTGATGTGCATTACATCAAGGCTATGGGGAGTGTGAAGGACCTTCCAATACGGCAGGTCCCAGAAAACAGACCTTGCTTTCCATACACCCAGCAGCGACTTTGTCCTCGGTCGTTTTATCCAGGCGCAGGGCAATCTACCCAATTATTCAAAAGCTCCTCGATTTCTTCGCCGCTCCTCGGACATGGGGATCTTTCGAGTTCATCCTTACCATTGAACAAGTCACCACGTTTTCTCCATGGGTGATCCATGCGGAGCCACTTTCGAGTACCTTGGAACACGGTTTTTGAAGACCCGGGATCCCTTGGTAGATGGAGATGCGGTGTCTCATCTATGCACTTGACGCATGCATTGTGTCCGTGGTTCACCTGGGCCGATACATATGCATAACCAGGATAGTCCTGCACGGTCGTGAGCAACGCGGCTCTCAGATGGAAATATTCTTTATTGTAGGCGTCCCACGTACGGGCCGACGTCTCCCACAAGCTGGATAACTCCTCTCTCAATAGCCCGAGATACAGATGCATATCGATACCGGGTTGTTTCGGCCCCTGAATAAGAATGCTCATGTGTACATACCTTTGCTTTGTGCATAGCCACAAGGGGGAGGTTGTACGGCCATACAAACATGGGCCAGGTGCTATGCGTGCTACTCTAGTTTCCAAAAGGATTGAGTCCATCCGTGCTCATACCCAGCCTGACGTTCCTTGCATCGCCCCCAAACTCTTCGAACTCAATGTCTAATGCATTCCACTAGCTAGCGTCTGAAGGGTGTGTCAGGATCTTGCCCTTCTCTGGATCATCTTCGGGTTTCTCTCTTTCCGCATGCCATTGCATGATCTTTGCTTCCTTAGGATCTACGAAATATCGCTACAAACGGGGGGTGATAGGAAAGTACCATACCACTTTTCGAGGAACTTTCTTGTTCCCTCTCTTGTACCGTCCTTGGCCACACACCGGGCATGTCGTTCTATCCGCTTACTCATTCTGATAAAGTGCGCAATCATTGATGCAGGTGTGGTATTTAATGTGTGGTAGGTCGAGAGGGCACATGATTTTCTTGGCCTCGATACTTGTTGGCAATGTGTTCCCCTTAGGAAGTCGGTCGTGCCAGTATTCCATGTTCGCGTTGAAGCTCACATCGGTCCATTTGTGTTCGGCCTTCATCTCCAGAGCCTTGAGCGTTACACTCAAACGTGTATCCTCGGGGCAACACCCAGGATACAATGGAGTCATCCCGTCTACCTCCATTTGGGCCAGCTTGGCTTTCTCTCTGGCTGGAGCTTTGTCTATTCTCGTCTCCTTGAGGAGAAGTTCTTGAACATGAGGGTCCTGCAAGACCGAAGTTGGCAGCGTCTGTGTGTTCGCGTCTTCTCCTTCTTCATGATCATGATTATGCCCGTCGCCATCTCCTACTCCATGCTGATCATGCCCGCCGGCATCTCCTTCGTCATGATGATCATGCCCGCTGGCATCTCCTTCGTCATGATGATCATGCTCGATAGACTCTTTGTCTTCTCGCCCACCCCACGTCTTCGTGACCACCACCATGTCCGGCCGGCGCCTCATTGAGGTTGCGCATGAAACCGCGCCTGAGCAGGTGACCCTCCAATTGTCTAGATTTAGGGTTATTACAGTGCTGCAGTTTGCATGTTCGACATGGACATCTTATCATGGTCTGGTTGTTCAGAATCATCTCCTCCTTCGCGCCTTTCTTGTACCTAACAATTTGACCTTCGCTCATCGTGAGGACCATGGTTGCCTGAGCGGTCAAAACAGAGAGTATAGGTGAGAATCACACCATATGAACACACACATGCATGAATGCTAGCCGGAAAAATTTCGGCATGACCGTTCCTAAAATTAGGACATATGGGTAGTGCAAAAATTTGCCGAAATGGAAATGAATCAACATTTCGGCAAACATCCATGCAACCACACCGGCCGGGCCTGACAACAACAAGCAAGCAACAAAAAATTTCCTCCCATTGCAAACATTCATGCACCACACAAGCATCGTCTCGCCATGGATCGCACACACACACCGCCCGCACGACAAGCTTCACCTACATGTTCATGGCCAAGTACTCACCTAGTAGACACAATAATAGCGAGACGAGACCGCGTGATGAGAGAGTGTGGACAAATAGATGTACAAGTTGGTGGAGAGGAAAGTAGTAAACAAATAGAGATGTGAGAGAGAAAAGGAACTTTTAGATCTAGAAGTTGGAGTGAAGCGTCCACTTACCAATCTTTGGATTAAAGTAGGTTTAGTTACAAGAAAATGGAGAAACTATGGGCAAGATGGGGTGTGAGGGAGGAGGAAGACGAGTTGGGAGGAGGTAGAGATGTGAAATGTGTGGTGGTGGATAGATAGATAAGAGAGCTAGCTTTTGTCACCTTTTTAATATGGATCTGGATGCCCTCGTCAGTGGCGCATATGGAGCAAATGCGCCACAGATGCTGAATCTTCTGTGGTGCATAAGTCCATATGCGCCACATAAGTGGGTGAATTAGATTCCCTCTGTGGGGCCCACCTCCAAGTTCTGTGGCGCATGTTGGGATATGCGCCACAGAAGTGAAACACATCTGTGGCGCATATCAGAGCATGCGCCACAGAACTTGGGTGAATTAGATTCCGTGGTGGGGCCCGCCTCCATGTTTTGTGGCGTATAAGAAAATATGCACCACAGAAGAGGCAACTTCTGTGGCGCATATCTCAAAATGCGCCACCGAACTTGGATCAACCACTACTGCAGAAAGGGTTATAGCCTCCAGGTGGTTAGTGACAGTCAAAACTATGCCTGTCACTAGTGAGCACAACTAGTGACGGGCAAGGATAAGCCTGTCACTGGTACGTGTCACTAGTGACAGGTGTGCAAATATGACCGTCACTGGTATTTTTTGTAAGAGGACAACCGATCGAAAAATTAATTAGTGACAGGCGAATATAGATGACTGTCACTGGAAACGACATAACTCATGACAGGCAAAAGTTATGCCTGTCACTAGTACTTTCCGTGCGGGGCGGCACTGATGGGTTAAATACTTAGTGACAGGCGTTGTAAACGCCTGTCACTGGTTTTAGGACCATTTTTTTCTTCGCGAAGACCGAGTTGATTTGTGCATCGCGCGCAGCCTCTGATGGGCCGGCCCACTCAGGATTGTCTTCGTCCTTTCCCTGGGCTGGGCTGCAGCGATGGTGAAATTTTCGGTATACAACCACCGATCGATCGGAGTACAACGAGGTTTGCTCGTTCAGTTTCAATCAAAACCAATAACGATTCAAACTCATGTATCTTTTGCTACAGGTGTCCGAATTCGATTCCGTTTGTTTCTGATTGTTGCCAAAGGGTTTGATGGCAATGCGCGTCATGAAGAGTCTCCCGATGAAGATATGGACGAACCCGAAGATTTTATACATGATGCGAAGGACACCATAGTGGATTTAGATGATTTGGTCAAAATGGTCAATGACCCTCATGTGCAAGAGCAGGTTTTGAAGGGCAAGGAGAACATTAGAGCATCCGACAGAGAGTTGGCCAAGTTGCAGACGTTGGTGAAAGACTCGGAAACTCCCTTGTATCCTGGCTGCGATCCGGAGTACACCCGCCTATCGGTGACGCTCGAACTTCTAAGGCTGAAGACGGTCCACAACGACACAGATGGAAGCCTCGATGATACATTGGAGTATCTTAGAAAGGTCTTGCCGAAGGAGAATGTGTTGCCTAGAAGTTGCGATGAGGCCAAGAAAATTGTGTTCCCTCTTGGATTCCTGGTGATTAGATACCATGCTTGTCCGAACGATTGCATCATTTATCGTGGGGAGTACGAGAAACTAAAGAAGTGTCCAGAGTGGAATGCATCCCGGTTCAAGCGGGGAAAGAGCCCACAAGCGGAAACCATTGAAATATTCATGAGCGGTGCTCCTGCAAAGGTTTTATGGTACCTTCCAATCATTCCCTGTTTGAAACGTCTATTCGCAATAAAGAATGAGGCAAAGTTGTTGCGTTGGCACGAGGAGGGACGGAAAAAGGACGAGGGTGTGATGAGACACCCGGCAGATGCTTGCTAGTGGAAAGAAGTTGACGTTGCATTCCCATCGTTTGGAGGAGACCCGAGGAACATAAGATACGGTATGAGTACGGACGGAATCAATCGTTTCGGCAACATGAGCAGCAGGCACAGCACTTGGCCCGTTGTTATGTGGATGTACAACCTTCCTCCATGGCTATGTCTGAAGCACAAGTACATACACTTATCTTTGCTCATCCAAGGCCCGAAGCAACCTGGGAACGATATCAACATGTACATGAAACTATTGTATGAGGAGTTGGCGACACTATGGGCAGGGGTCGACGTATGGGACGCTTGTGAAGAAGATAACTTTAATATGAAAGGTTTGCTGCTCACAACAGTCCAAGACTATCCAGCCTTAGGATATCAATCCTGCCAATGTCTCCACGGATACAACGCATGCGTGCAGTGCATGGATGATACAACTAGTCGTTGCCTATCGGGCTCTCAAAAAATTGTGTACACGGGGCATCGAAGATGGCTTCTAGAAGGTGATCCATGGAGACAAGAAAAAGAAAAGTTTGACAATACAGTTGAGATCCGATCAAAGCCACGTAAGAGGAGCGGTGAAGAAATATTAGAAATGTTGAACGCTTGGGATGAGTGCCCTAAGGCGGGAAAAAAGCAGAAGACGGTAAAGCCGTTGAAAGGCGTGTGGAAAACAAAATCTGTATTCTGGGAATTGGAATACTGGCCATATCTTGACACACGGCATTGCATAGATGTCATGCATGTTGAAAAGAATGTGTGTGAGAGCTTGCTTGGTCTCTTGCTCCACTTGCCAGACAAGACAAAAGATGGACCGAAGGAAAGAGAAGAGTTGGAAAATCTCGGGATACGAAGGGAACTATGGGCAAGAGAGGAGAAGAATAATGAAGGAAGAGGTGTTACGAAAATCAAGACAGAGTGTCCTGCCGCTTGTTACACTCTAAGTAAGGCAGAACTCGAATTGTTTTTCAAGTGCCTTCAAAGTGTGAAGGTTACTTCCAGCTACTCGACAAACATACAGAGACATCTTGACATGAAGAGCCACAAATTAATCGGTATGAAGTCGCATGATTGCCATGTTATGATCACACAGATACTTCCGGTTGCAATTAGGGGACTTATGGAGCCATGAGTTCGGAAGACAGTGTTGGACCTGTGTAACTTTTTTGACACTATCTCTGAAAAGTCGATTACGAAGAAGCGTTGCCAACTACTGCAAGAAGAGATCCTTGTAATACTATGTGAGCTAGAGATGTACTTCCCCCCGTCGTTCTTCGACATCATGGTGCATCTCATGTCCATATAGCCCCGGAGATAATCGACCTAGGTCCCGTGTTCCTACACAACATGTATGCATTAGAAAGATTCAATGGGGTCGTGAAGCGTTTTGTTCGTAACAGATCCCATCTAGATGGAAGCATCATCCAAGGTTATATATCGGAGGAGTGCGTCGAGTTCTGTACGGATTACATGAAAGTAGACAAACCTATTGGTGTACCTACTAGTCGACACCTTGGCAGGCTTGGTGGTAAGGGTCACCGCCGTTGAAAGAAGGATCTACATGTGCATAGTGCTGCAATCAGTCGATCAGATGACTACGACAGAGCACACTTCGTGGTGTTGCAACACACTTCGGTGGTCCGTCCCTATGTTCGTATGCACCTGGAAATGTTGCAAAAGCAGAATCCCAAAAACAAAAGTGTTGCGCTTATGAAAGAGGACAACACAAACTTTGCAAAGTGGCTCGAAAACAATTTTGAGGAAAACCCATGTCCAAAGGATGACGAGGATGCATTAGATATGTACTATTTGGCGCAGGGCCCCTTGGTCAATGTCGTCACACATCAAGCATATGACATTAATGGATACACATTCTATACAGAGGCACAAGACCAGAAAAGTGTATACCAGAACAGCGGTGTGACGATGAAGGCACTAACCGGCAAGAAAAAGGATACATACTATGGAAGGATCGAAGAGATAGGGGAGTTGGATTACACTATCTCTGTTATCCCCATGTTCCGAGTTAGTTGGACGGAACAAATCAATACCGATGAAGACAATTTCACTACCATGGTCATACCGCCACCGACACCTATTGGGGAGAGAAATGTGGAAGCCATAAGCGCTAGAAAGGAACCGTGGGTATTAGCTAAACAGGTGTCACAATGCGTCTATATAACCGACCCACAAGCGCCAAACCGTGTAGTTGTGAGAAGAGGAAAAAGGAGTATCATCGGGGTGGATGGTGTCGTTGATGAAGAGGATTATGACCAATTCAATGATCCAGATACTGATGAAGAGGACGAAGCTACCCAAAACTCCGTACCTACCAGAAGAGATCAAACTACATTATCCGTCACGCGTCCCTTCAAAAGACGCAGTCACTCCGAGAGTCTAACATATACGCGGAAGAAAATCAAGACTACCGTTGAGAAGATTGTTGATGACGACAAAACCGAAACCTAATTTGTTTCGATGCAAGATGTTATGAACTATCCTATATTTTCGTGAATTTTAGTTCTTTCTAAGTTTTATATAGATCTTATATGCACTTTTCATCATTTTTGGTTATTTTTTCGTGTGTAATTACGAATCAGTACAATACACCAAGTACTTACCTAAAAAAATGAAAAAAGAGGTACACGAGCGAGTACCCTTTCCCCAACCACCGCCGTCTCGCTCCTCGTCCCCATTCCCGATTCCCAGACTCCACCCGCCACCATCCCCTCTAACGCCGTCGCTCACGGCGGCGCCTCCCATCGAGGCGAGGACGCCGCCCTCCAGCGCCGCCGCCGCCCTCCAACGCCCTGCCGCGAGGACGCCGATGCCCGAGGACGCCACTGCTCTGGAGCTGCGCTGGTTCCTCCCCTACACCACTAGGCCCACCGCCGCCGACGCGTCCCAGGACTCCCCACCGACGCGTCCCCGTGTTGCTACCCTCGCCCTCTCGCGCCTGGACGCCCTTCATCCAGGGTTTCTTTCAGCGCCGCCGCCGCCCTGCACCGTCGGCGTCTCGGCCACCCGCCCCGATCTCCTCCGGCTAGGAGGCAAGCCCACCACATCTTCCTCGGCACCGACAAGAAGGCAAGATCTCCGTATCCTACTCCCTTCCCTTCTCAGTTCTCACCAGGGTGAATCGTGAGCAGTGGCGGACCTAGCAATTTCTCAGTTTTTAGTTCGAACTGACATGCGGTAGAATAGATACTGGAAATTTACATTGCATATTTAAAAGATGCATTCGTGGGAGTTTTTGCACTTTGGTCATGTGATTTCGTCATCAAAACTTAATTTACATTCATATATAGTTTGTACATTGGACAAGCGAAAGATGCAACGGTGATGAGCTCGCCTCTCGCCAGATTTGGTATATAGCGTCTAGATGGGCCTATCTCCGGGCACTAGATATTTTTATATAACCGATTTCGAAAAAGAATTTATAGTTTCTACCTCTACCCTATGTATTATCATTTCAACGATCAACTTCTCCCATAATGATATCTATACTACCTAATATCGTCATGATATCAGCCAATTTCATTTTTTTAACTAGTTGAGGAAGAATTTGCAAATTAATAAAACCGGGTGGACGAATTTTCCATCTCCAGGGGAAAAGGCTATCATCTCCTACTAGATAAATTCCTAATTCACCTTTTGGGGCTTCCACTCTCCAATTATTTACTTGTTTTTCTTGTCACTATGGCGAGACCAGATGAGAGAGAGAACTATTTTCCATTTCTAGATAGACCCCGAGCCGAGGTTGGAACAATTCTTGATTTTCTTGTTGGTTCCTTCTTTATTATTTATTCAAAGAGAGTCTCTTCCATTCGGTTCATTAGCTTTAGGAAAAATAGAAGCTGCGGAAATGCTCGCTTCTAAAAGGCTTAAAGGCTCTGACCGGGCAATTTATGAGATCCGTTCGGGGCACAAAAAGAGCCCCAAACCGGAAAACAACCATTATCAGGTATCTACTGGAGATGCTCTAACTTGGCATCAATAACTGATGTTAGTCTTAGTGTTATCCATATATAACTGAAGTGAATTTATCCATATACTGCCAAATTCGGCGACACGAAAAATCAAGAGAGATTGCTCTGTATTTAACCTGAGAAGCACCGTTATGCTCATGATTATTAGTACGAAAAATTATAATTTTGTGCTCCATCTTCTTGACAAACACAAGGCAAAGCGTCCCTAGGCTGGCCTTAAAACCTGCTAAGTCAAGTACTCAGTTCTGTGTTGTAAATCGTACGTGGCGTGGGGTTGGGGTACAGGACAAGGACAACTGGATCAAGTCGTTTGGTTCTTTTTTCCGGAACGGATCATGTGTCGCTCTGGGGCCCTCCTTCTCGTTGTCTCTTTATTCCACCGCGAGGCACGATCCAAGCCCAAGGCCTCAAGGGCCAGCACGGAGGCGGTTTTGCCCATCGTCAGTTCTGATTTCGTGGCTAGAATCGATCTTGCGCAGGAAGCGAGCGATACCAAAGCCCGGGCAAGCGCCGGGCAATAGGGACGCTGTGTCTGCCCGTGATCGTGAGGATATACACATTTTTTTCAACTCTAATCTTTCTGAATTGACCAATTAAAATGCTATTGGGCTGTTGATCTGCCCAAGTACCTGACTTGCGAATACATTTTCACTTGTAAGCTTGTAAAGTAGTATTCCTGTTTGGGTGGGTTCCTGTATCTTTCTTTCTCACAATGGATACTAACATTATGTAACAAACAGATCTAGAAATTCTGTGCAAAGAAACTGCAGGACTATTTATCACTCAGTTCATGTTCATTTTTTCTGAAAAATCAAATCTGAGACTGGATTGAGTAGCCCATTAGCAGCTGCGCTTAGCTGGACTGGAGTATCTAATCTTTATTTTGATCTACACCATTCCCTTTTCATAGCTCTCTCCACCACTTTCTCAGTCAGTTTACTATCTGAATATTTGTATGAATCTTGCTCAGCTTATTATTTCAACCTTTGTACATCTGCTGGTTGTTTAATACCAAACTAGTTTATCCTCTTTTGGTTATTTAATCTTGTTGATATATATGTCCATTGCAAGAGATACCGGCACCAAACATTTTATATTTTCCTTTGCACAAATAAATGTGAGCCTCTAAATAATTTTAAACTGTTTGTACGAATGGAAGAATCTTCTGACAGCTATGACTCATCTACTGCTGATTCCAGTTCACGTTCTGATTCTAAAACTGAAGAAGTTATAGAACAACAAATAAGTCACATGAACAACCATCGAAGGAGAAAAGGGCCTGCAAGCCTAGGAAGCCCAACGAGCTGACCAATGATACCTTCAAAATCACTAGAATCGATGGCAGAGGAGTTCCTGTCAGTCCTGTCAAGCATGCCAAGGGTTTCAGTAATGCCGTAGGCTGCATCCTTCGTGAAACTGTGAAGATCACATGCACGGACATAAGGGCAAAGGATAAGGAGAACCTTAGAGAAATGCTCTTCAACATGCTCTTTAACCGGTATATTTTTGAAGATGCTGAAATGAAAAAAAAAGGTTCGCCATAAAGCACTAGGCACGATGACCAAAGCCTTGAATACATGGCGAAACACGGCGAATAAGATGAAGGACAAATATTTTTAGGTAGTGATCAAGAAGAAATGGCCCTAAATAGAAGAGGAGGATTGGAAACGGTTCCTTGCAAGTCATTCTGGTGTTGATTTCACGAAGAAGAGCTCTAAGGGAAAGGAAATGCGGGAGTTGAACACACTGAACCACAAACTCGGCAGCCATGGTTATTTAGGGAAGAAGGTAAAATGGGACAAGGAGGACGCAGCTGCAGTAGCAGCTAGGAAAGAACCCCCATTCTCCTACATCGAGGCAGGCCGAGGAAGGGATTTTGTGAGTGCCCGTGCATCTTATGACCAAGTGACGGGGGAACCGGTCTTCAAATCCATTAAACTCGTGAACGTGCATGATAAGCTCATGGTAAAGTTCGAACCATTCTTATATGATTACTTTTCCAAGCTCGACTTACATAAGTTTGCATAATATGTAGCATATTTGACCACTCTTACATGATACTGATTAGTTGATTGTTTCTAAGAAATCACAACAGTGTAGATTTGTACTCAATCTAGCATATAACATTTCTAAAATACTTTCGTGTCCATGCACCAAACGCCCAGAAGAAAATTCATTGATCACTAGTTATAGTGTATGCTCCCATTGTTTTCAATCGTTGCCTGTGATATCGAACACTTGTTAATTAACTGACTTAAATCAAAATTGGTGCAGAAAGAGTCTCAAACTGAAAGCTCCTTGGATTCAGTTGACTGTGAGAGGTGGGAGGATCCTCTCGCAAAACCTCTTGGCGGGAAGGAGCATCGAGGCAGTGTTAGAGGCGTGGGGAATGGGGCTACTTGGAAGGAATATTTTCCCGAAGATAAGGAGGTTGGCCGTGATAGGAGGAGAGCCAGATCCACTGCCCGTCTGCAGTTTAATTTCGACGAGCGGGTGGCAGCGGTTGCCCAGGTAGTTGCCGCAGAGACGGCGAGGCGTATATTGGCAGCACAAGGACATCAACCCCTGCATCCAAATACCAATCTTTTGATCCCTCATGACGCGCATACACAATCAAATTCCAATCAGTTGATCCCTCGTGACGCGCATGCACAGTCACCCAGTATTGGTGGACGAATTAGTAGCAACTCATTTGTCTCTCGCATCCCAATGGGGACGCTGAATCCATTAGAAGACATCACTGCAAGGATATAGATGTGAATAAAATTGTGTCGACAACAATATTTTAATTCTTTGTAATCTAACATTCACTGTTGCAACTTATTCCTCGCAGGACCTTACTCCTTGCCATCTGTTGGCACCCATGATGGATGGGAAGATGGTAACGGTTGCACACGGGCGAGTGCATCCACTGACCAAGGAGACCAAGCTACACTGTGTGGATTTACCACGGGACATGGCAAAGGTTGAGGTGAATAAGGTGCTTGAGCCCTTTGATGATTTGGATGTTGATGGCCGTCACCCTGAGCCGGGTTGCAACAAACTAGGACAATGCAAGGGATATATCATGAAGTGGCCAAATGATGCGATAAAGTTGGTGGGAAAATCCACTCGCACAACTCTGCAGAACTCGAGCAAGACAACCACCCCAGCAAATGAAGTGGGTATTTGTGCCCCTCTAACATATGAGGACTTGGATGGAGCTCAATGCGAGGAGGATGACATGGACAAAGACCAAGGGGTTGGGTAATTCATATGTGGGCCCCAAGCATGGTGCCTCTAAAAAAAGGAACTCTCCTGATGAGGCAACATCTCCAGAACCGCAACATGTAAGAAGAAATAAGAAAGACAAGGTGGATAAAATGGAGAAAAGGTTAAAAAAATCATTGTCCTACGGATCAACGAATGCAAAAGGAGAACGAGAAAGTGGTCAATGGCGGAAACATCATATCCGCGGCGAGCGCTTGGTACCAATGGATGAGTTTGAGAGCCTTTCTGTCGATATGAAGGCTCTGCATCGGAATATTACAGAGCTAGAAAGTCTTGAAGGTCATGCCTCACATTACACGGCTATGGTTCCAAAGGATTACCACCACTTTGTGACCAAATATCTGGCAGACAAGTTCTATCTGGAGTTTCCGGAGATCTTTAGAATGTTCAACTTAGACTTGCTGGAGCCCTCCCTTGTTAGGCTATGGGCATTATACCTAGTCAGAGAGACTAGACAGAATAAAGAACTTGCCGATGTGGGAGTTGCTGATCCTTATCACATGCACGACAAAAACCTAAGCTCCAAAGAAGGTGTTGAGCTTATTTTGAGAGAGTGCATCTTACCTGCATTGCAAAATAACAAGGACAAGAAGTACATACTAGTGCCCTACAATCCAATGTAAGTCATACTCGGTCTTAATTGCTTTTCTAAATGTAGAGATATTGATTTTATCTCCTGGATTGTTGATTGCTATATATTTATTTCTGTTCATTATTCAGTTTCCAACCTTTTCTTTGCACTGAACTTGGGTTATTTATTATTCACGAAGTATTAATTTACTAGGATTGTTCACATGTTTGTGTAGAGGTCACTGGTTTCTTATTATCCTCATGGTGAAGGAATGCAAGGCTTTTTACTTGGATTCACTTAAAAACAAGTTGGAAAGGGATTACAGTGCGCTGTCAAAGATTCTAGATGATGCTCTGTTCGAACATAGTTTTAGAGGTGAAATTGTGCCAAAAAAGGTGGAGGTCGTGTACGCTTTAAGCATTATAAAGATGTTTGTTGTACACGGCAGCAAGATAGTGTGTCATGTGGCTACCATCTCTGGTACCATATCGACATGTTTGTGAGGTCACAGAAGAGTTTAAACAAAGGTGTAGATATTCAGTTGTTTGGTACTCATCTCGAGTCCAATCCATTTGACCAGAAGAAAGAGTTTACATGCATCCAAGGCATTTTCGCAAAAATCATCAACACAGAGGTCGCCTCAGAATCTGAGGTTTTCTATAGCGGTGATGACTCGACGGAGGTTCGTGATTCACGCACAAAGGTGGCTGCAACCCAATTGATCAAGCATGCATGATCCCAGAATGAGTTATGTGGCATTTTATTCTGTTTTTCCTTGATTCCTTGTCTCTGCAAATTGTTAATCGACTTTATACTGGGTTGATATGTTGATACATAAGTAGCACCATCATACATCTATTCTTGTGCTATTTAATGTGCTTGCTAGTATTTTCAACTATTATGTGCAAGATAACTCTATTGCTTAGAGAAACAAATTCACTTTAAGAAACAATTCATGAAAGTCTGCAGACACCAATGAAAACAAACCTGTCAATTGTTGGTTCTTATACCCACTTGTCAGTTGTCCATGTCACTGTACAACATATAGGTATCTTCTTGAGATGAAAAACATATTGAATCAGAAAGTATTGAATATTGACTCTGCTGCTTGCAAGGAGAATCACTAGTTTGAACATATCCACACTGTATTTTTTTACTCCTAAAATTAGACTCACTCAAACATGCTTTGGTATTCTTGGTGATTCAACTGGTCTTCTTAGAACACACTCGATGTTTGCACCGATTACCGGCCTCCTCTCCACGTTCCTGTTTCCGAGCTAGAAATACTTTATCTTCTATGCTATACAGAAAATATAAAAAATTGGATCTAATAAAGGTGAACAGAACACTACTTTCAGGCCCAAGAAGTAATGGCAATTTGTCATTTTTGTGTATCATAGAGTATAAATTATATTATATCAAATTTTAAACATGTGTAGAATACATCTGTATGTACAGACTTTTAAAACCATTTTTGAATTTCATAACAAGGGGCTTCCTAGAGGCGAAACTCACTTTAGTATTTCCATATAGGAGGTGTACAACCTAAGCGAATAAGCTGCTTTGAACACATACACCTACTGTTTCATGGCGTAAACTCTACTTTGATGTGGGTGTCCACCACTTCTATCAAATTTGAGTCCATATAATTTTTTTCTGAAACAAATGGTACTTATATTACTCATGCAAACACTTTTTTCCAGCTCAGTATACGCACGAGAATGTGAAATAAATAGAGGTTACAGAGGAAGTATAAATCCAATTGACGATATTACATGTTCAATGAGCATCTAACTAAATAATTCAAGTAGCACACTACATTTCATGATCAACTCTGTATACACACGATAATATGAAAGAAATAGAGGTTGCAGAAGAAGTATACGTCCAATTGACGATATTACAGGTTCAATAATTCAAGAAACACATTACATTTGATCATCTAGCAAAATAATTTAGGGAACACGGTACATTTCATCATATAGCTAAATAATTTCATCATCTGTGGGAGGTTACTATACATCGCTCCCACATAGTTCACTCATCATCTGTATTTGGAAAATACAAGAATTGTTAGAGAGCATCAACAATAATTATATGCCAGCAAAATACCCTTGCTTTGTAGATTTGCAGGACTCCATGATGCATACATGTAAATTATGTATGATTTAGCTACGTGCAGTACTACATGCAGCACTCGAACAAACAGCTAGGAATCAACTCACTCATCTAGTATTTGAGGTGACTTCATTTTCACTTAATTATACAAGACATGTAAAGATCACACATTGTCTGACATGATATTCAATTTGGTTCAAGAAAATTCTTCTTGATAAGTAAAACTGCTACTTCTAACAAATAAAGAGTGTTTGCATGAAAACTTAGAATCTGACTCACTGGCTCCTGATCAACTGACCAACCACCAGAATTTGTGGAGGTAGGAGGCCTAGGCTATTCTCACATGTGCTTAGCAGCGGCGCATGGCAGGTTACTGTCCATTGCAGGTACATAAGAAGTTAAGAACTTGCCATCTCTTAAGTTGCATCCCTAGAGAAGAAACAAAAAATGCTCACCATGTTAAGCTCTGCAAATGTTTATCGAAGAAGGAAACAACCATGGGGGTGGTGGAGCCCTTCTCATTATTGCACCGAATATCAACAATGAGCTACCACTTTGGCCTGCTTCCTCCTCTTCCATGTTTCTGATAAGAGTTTAGGAAAATACAGGAACAATAGAGAGCATCAACTAAAATTATATGACAGCAAAATATCATCAAGCAGTAGTATACTGTAGTAGCAGCAAAGGCAAGAATTTAGCTAGTGGTGAAGCTCCAAATTACCTCAGAAATCAAACGAATAATACTGATATGAAATGTGTAATACTGAGCTAGCTAGCGAATGCAATGTGAAGCCCCAGGAATAAATGTGAAGCCCCTAGGAATAAATAAGTTCGAAGAATGAACCGTTATTTTCTATCTGAATAAATACAGTTGTTGTTTTCCTTCTAAGCAAGTACAATTATGTTCAGCTCATCGAGTTTGCTCTTGCAACCTGACTTAGTTGCAATACAAAGGAAACATGAAATGGATCCGCTTCTCTGAACAAACCCAGCAAACCTACATTAGGTGGTTCCTAATCGGAAGGATCAACTGAAAATATCCAATATGTAAGATGCAACAGGGAAGTGAACATTTCATGCTGGCTCCTGATCGGCTGATAAACTAAAAGATGTTGGACTAACTACAGACTAGCCGCACTAACCAAGAACGATCCCGTAACCAAGGAATTTATGTTGTACTAAAGAACGGAGCACTAACCGTTGGGAAGGGAGGAAACCGAGCAGAGTAGCACGATCTTAAGCAGAACGGCGAGGTAGGCGGCGACCGGTACGACGGCGAGCTGGGTGGCGACCGGGACGATGGCGGCGGGGTGGCGACCGGGACGACAGCGACGGCCAGGACGATGGCAATCTGTACAGCGAACAGGAAACACGCTGGGAGTGGGACGGCAAGCGAGAGGCTGCGCCACCGACGGCAGATATGGGCGGCGGCGGGGACTAGGGCATCTAGAGCTCCTGGCCCTGTTCTGCTCTTTGCTGTTCGGCTGCTCGCAAGAGAGGGAATCGATGGGTCGACCCCGTCGACCCACTGGGTCAGTCAAAGTCGGCCTTGTTGACCCAAAACGAGTTTGAGGCCGACCCATGTGCCCCAACGGCCTCGAAATTCCGGGCCGGGTTAGTGACCCGGCGGGTTGGCCCGACCCATTCCCATCTTGATTGCATGGCATATTCCCTATAGCAACTGTTGGAACAATATAAATGTGCGTGCAAGCTTGTTGTTGTCCAGTTCCTTGTTATTTTCTTTTATCCTCAGTTGATGCTAGTTAGTACATACTCACATCTTAGTGTTGGGTACATAAATACTATGTCTAAACTGTTTAGTGTTTTCTCATTTCTGTAGATGGGCGTGGTGGTCTGCTCGAGGGTACTTAAACATGCCATATATGTTGGTAGTTTGTATGCGTCATGTGGGTCTAACATGATCTTTGGAGTTCAAAGGCGAGGAAACATGCTAAGCCAAGTTTTTGTGGATGATGGTCCTATGCCATTGTGTTATCTATGCAAAACTTATGTGATATTTGCACATGTGAACATATTATTGGTACACCATTTTATTAAGCTATCTGAAATATCTGTGGAAAATCTATTTATTGTGCTATCTAGAATATTCAAGGAAAATGCATTTAAATTTTTTTATTATCGAAATGCACACCAGTGACAGGCATGATAAAGGGACTGTCACTGAAAACCTCGTAGGCCCGCGGCCTCCAATCGCAACCAGTCACATGCATCTTGTTTGCCCGTCACTAATTCACACATACTAGTGACAGGCACGTAGAAACGACTGTCACTGGTACACGTACTAGTGACAGGCACTTGCCCGTCACAAGTAGCCTTGTACCAGTGACTAGTCATTAGTGACAGGCACTTTGCCTATCACTAATGGGCGTTTTGAGCCTGTCACTGATGGCCTATTCTGCTGGTCCCACCAATCTTCTTTGGCGCATGTTCTGTAGAATGCGCCACATAACTTCCAATCTTCTGTGGCGCATGTTTTCTGGTGCGCCACTGATGTTTTTCTGTGGCGCATGGTTTCCGATATGCACCAGTGAATATCTTGTCTATCTATAGGCTGTTTCCTAGTAGTGAAGTTTGAGACATTTGACCAAAATCTCGTCTTTTTTGTGATTTATGGCCGTTTTCATGAGCTATTGACCACGATTTTGGGGTTTTAGAGAGATTTACAACGACCATAAGACCCGGTATATGTTATGACAGAAACTCATAGTTTTTGCGTTTTATGGCTGTTTTCATGGGTTATTGCCCATAGTTCACTACAACAAATGTGATTATCTATGACGCACATTCAATGACGATTCAGTAAAAAAACATCATGTTTTCACGAAAAACGTCACAAATTGGATGAATCTCTCACATTTTTGCTCAATCGTCACAGAATGAGCGTCATATATAATCACATTTGGGGTTCCAGGCGATTTTCATGGCTCATAAGACCCAATACAAGTTTGAGACATATGACCAAAATCTCGTCCTTTTTGCGTTTTATGGCCGTTTTCAAGAGCTATTGCCCATGGATTTGGGGTTCTAGAGAGATCTACCACGACCATAAGACCCGGTATATGTTATGATGGAAACTCATAGTTTTAGAATTTTATGGCTGTTTTCATGAGCTATTTCCCATAGTTTTGGGGTTCTAGGCGATTTTCTTGGCTTGTAAGACCCAACACAAGTTTGAGACATATGACCAAAATCTCGCCCTTTTTGCGATTTATGGCCGTTTTCATAAGCTATTGCCCATAGTTTTGGGGTTTTTGGGCTATTTGAATGGACCGTGAGACCCGATACAAGTTTGAGACATATAACCAAAAACTTGTCGTTTTCGCGTTTTATTGTCGTTTTCATAAGCTATTGCCCACAGATTTGAGATTCCTAAGCGATTTACAATTACCGTAACCCCTGATACCTGTTTGAGGTTATAGACCAAAAACTCGTCGCTTTCGTGTTTTATGGCCATTTTCATGAGTTATTGTTCACATTTTTGGGGTTCTAGGGTAATTTACAACGGCATAATACCCGATAAATTTTTGAGAGATGACAAAAACTAGTCGTTTTCGCGCTTTATGTTCGTTTTCATGAGCTAATTTACATAGTTTTGGGGTTCTAGGGAAATTTACAACGACCGTGAGACTCGATACATGTTTGAGAGTTATCACCAAAATCTCGTCGTTTTCGCGTTTTATGGCCGTTGTCATGAGCTATTGCTCACGGTTTTGGGGTTCTAAGGAGATTTACAACGACCATAAGACACTGTATATGTTATGAACGAAACTCATAGTTTTAGCATCTTATGGCTATTTTCGTGGGCTATTGCCTATAGTTTTGGGGTTCCAGGCGATTTTCATGGCTCATAAGACCCAATACAAGTTTGGGACATATGACCAAAATCTTGTCCTTTTTGCGATTTATGGCCGTGTTCATTAGCTATTGCCCACAGATTTGGGGTTCTAGATAGATTTACAACGACCATAAGACCCGGTATATGTTATGACAGAAACTCATAGTTTTAGCGTTTTATGGCTGTTTACATGGGCTATTGCCCATAGTTTGGGGTTCCAGGCGATTTTCATGGCTCATAAGACCCAATACAAGTTTGAGACATATGACCAAAATCTTGTCCTTTTTGTGATTTATGGCCTTTTTCATGAGCTATTGACCATGGTTTTGGGGTTCTAGAGAGATTGACAACGACCATAAGACCCGGTATATGTTATGACAGAAACTCGTAGTTTTAGTGTATTTTGGCTGTTTTCATGGGTTATTTCCCATAGTTCACTACAACAGATCTGATTATCTGTGACGCATATTCAATGACGATTCAGTAAAAAATGTTTTCAGGAAAAACGTCACAAATTGGATGAATCTCTCACATTTTTACTGAATCGTCTCAGAATGAGCGTCATATATAATCACATTTTGTGTTCTAGGCGATTTTGATGGCTCATAAGACCCAATACTAGTTTGAGACATATGACCAAAATCTCGTCCTTTTTGCGATTTATGGCCGTTTTCATGAGCTATTGCCCATGGATTTGGGGTTCTGGAGAGATTTACCACGACCATAAGACCCGGTATATGTTATGATAGAAACTCATAGTTTTAGCATTTTATGGCTGTTTTCATGAGCTATTTCCCATAATTTTGGGGTTCTAGGCGATTTTCTTGGCTCGTAAGACCCAATACAAGTTTGAGACATATGACCAAAATCTCGTCCTTTTTGTGATTTATGGCCATTTTCATAAGCTATTACCCATAGTTTTGGGGTTTTTGGCCTATTTGGAAGGACCGTGAGATCCGATTCAAGTTTCAGACATATAACCAAAAACTTGTTGTTTTCACGTTTTATGGCCGTTTTAATAAGCTATTGCCCACAGATTTGGGGTTCCTAAGCGATTTACAATTACCGTAACCCCTCATACATGTTTGAGCGTTAAGACCAAAAACTAGTCGCTTTCATGTTTTATGGCCATTTTCATGAGTTATTGTTCACATTTTTGGGGTTCTAGGGCAATTTACAAAAACCATAATACCCGATAAAGTTTTGAGAGAGATGACCAAAAACTAGTCGTTTTCGCGCTTTAGGTTCGTTTTCATGAGCTATTTCACACAGTTTTGGGGTTCTAGGGCGATTTACAACGACCGTGAGACTCGATACATGTTTGAGAGTTATCACCAAAATCTCGTCGTTTTCGCGTTTTATGGCCGTTTTCATGAGCTATTGCCCACGGTTTTGGGGTTCTAGAGAGATTTGCAACGACCATAAGACCCAATATATGTTATGACTGAAATTCATAGTTTTAGCATTTTATGGCTGTTTTCATGGGCTATTGCCCATAGTTTTGGGGTTCCAGGCAATTTTCATGGTTCATAAGACCCAATAGAAGTTTGAGACATATGACCAAAATCTTGTCCTTCTTCCGATTTATGGCCGTTTTCATGAGCTATTGCCCACAGTTTTGGGGTTCTAGAGAGATTTACAATGACCATAAGACCCGGTATATGTTATGAAAAAGGCGATTTTCATGGTTCATAAGACCCAATACAAGTTTGAGACATATGACCAAAATATCGTCCTTTTTTTTGATTTATGGCCGTTTTCATGAGCTATTGACCACGGTTTTAGGGTTCTAGAGAGATTTACAACGACCATAAGACCCGGTATATGTTATGACAGAAACTCGTAGTTTTAGCGTACTATGGCTGTTTTCATGGGCTATTGCCCATAGTTTTGGGGTTCTAGGCGATTTTCATGGCTCATAAGACCCAATACAATTTTGAGACATATGACCAAAATCTCATCCTTTTTGTGATTTATTGCCGTATTCATGAGCTATCGCCCACGGTTTTGGTGTTCTAGAGAGATTTACAACGACAATAAGACCCGGTATATGTTATGACAAAAACTCATAGTTTTAGCGTTTTATGGCTAGTTTCATGGGATATTGCCCATAGTTTTGGGGTTCCAGGCGATTTTCATGGCTCATAAGACCCAATACAAGTTTGAGACATATGACCAAAATCTCGTCCTTTTTGCGATTTATGGCCGTTTTCATGAGCTATTGCCCAAGGTTTTGGGGTTCTAGAGAGATTTACAATGACCATAAGACCCGGTATATGTTATGTCAGAAACTCATAGTTTTAGAGTTTTATGGCTGTTTTCATGGTCTATTGCCCATAGTTTTGCAGTTCTAGGCGATTTTCATGGCTCATAAGACCCAATACAAGTTTGAGACATATGACCAAAATCTCGTCCTTTTTGCGATTTATGGCCGTTTTCATGAGCTATTGTCCATGGTTTTGGGGTTCTAGAGAGAATCAAAATGACCATCAGACCCGATATATGTTATACAGAAACTCGTAGTTTTAGCGTATTATGGCTGTTTTCATGGGCTATTGCCTATAGTTTTGGGGTTCCAAGCGATTTTCTTGGCTCATAAGACCCAATACAAGTTTGAGACATATGACCAAAATCTCGTCCTTTTTGGGATTAATGGCCGTTTTCATGAGCTATTGTCCACGGTTTTGGTGTTCTAGAGAGATTTACAACGACCATAAGACCAGGTATATGTTATGATAGAAACTCATAGTTTTAGCGTTTTATGGCTGTTTTCATGGGCTATTGTGCATAGTTCACTCCAACAGATGTGATTATCTGTGACGCACTTTCAATGATGATTCAGAAAAAACATCCTGTTTTCAGGAAAAACGTCACAAATTGGATGAATCTCTCACAGTTTTGCTAAATTGTCACAGAATGAGCGTCATATATAATCACATTTCGGGTTCGAGGTGATTTTGATGGCTCATAAGACCCAATACAAGTTTGAGACATATGACCAAAATCTCGTCCTTTTTACGATTTATGGCTGTTTTCATGAGCTATTGCCCATGGTTTTGGGGTTCTAGAAAGATTTACAATGACCATAATACCCGGTATATGTTATGACAGAAACTCATAGTTTTAGCGTTTTATGGCTGGTTTCATGGGCTATTGCCCATAGTTTTGGGGTTCCAGTCGATTTTCATGGCTCATAAGAACCAATACAAGTTTGAGACATATAACCAAAATTTCGTCCTTTTTGCGATTTATGGCCGTTTTCATGAGCTATTGCCCACGGTTTTGGGGTTCTAGAGAGATTTACAACGACCATAAGACACTGTATATGTTATGACCGAAACTCATAGTTTTAGCATTTTATGGCTGTTTTCATGGGCTATTGCCCATAGTTTTGGGGTTCCAGGCGATTTTCATGGCTCATAAGACCCAATAGAAGTTTGAGACATATGACCAAAATCTTGTCCTTCTTGCGATTTATGGCCGTTTTCATGAGCTATTGCCCACAGTTTTGGGGTTCTAGAGAGATTTACAATGACCATAAGACCCGGTATATGTTATGAAAAAGGCGATTTTCATGGTTCATAAGACCCAATACAAGTTTGAGACATATGACCAAAATATCGTCCTTTTTTTTTGATTTATGGCCGTTTTCATGAGCTATTGACCACGGTTTTAGGGTTCTAGAGAGATTTACAACGACCATAAGACCCGGTATATGTTATGACAGAAACTCGTAGTTTTAGCGTACTATGGCTGTTTTCATGGGCTATTGCCCATAGTTTTGGGGTTCTAGGCGATTTTCATGGCTCATAAGACCCAATACAATTTTGAGACATATGACCAAAATCTCATCCTTTTTGTGATTTATTGCCGTATTCATGAGCTATCGCCCACGGTTTTGGTGTTCTAGAGAGATTTACAACGACAATAAGACCCGGTATATGTTATGACAAAAACTCATAGTTTTAGCGTTTTATGGCTAGTTTCATGGGATATTGCCCATAGTTTTGGGGTTCCAGGCGATTTTCATGGCTCATAAGACCCAATACAAGTTTGAGACATATGACCAAAATCTCGTCCTTTTTGCGATTTATGGCCGTTTTCATGAGCTATTGCCCAAGGTTTTGGGGTTCTAGAGAGATTTACAATGACCATAAGACCCGGTATATGTTATGTCAGAAACTCATAGTTTTAGAGTTTTATGGCTGTTTTCATGGTCTATTGCCCATAGTTTTGCAGTTCTAGGCGATTTTCATGGCTCATAAGACCCAATACAAGTTTGAGACATATGACCAAAATCTCGTCCTTTTTGCGATTTATGGCCGTTTTCATGAGCTATTGTCCATGGTTTTGGGGTTCTAGAGAGAATCAAAATGACCATCAGACCCGATATATGTTATACAGAAACTCGTAGTTTTAGCGTATTATGGCTGTTTTCATGGGCTATTGCCTATAGTTTTGGGGTTCCAAGCGATTTTCTTGGCTCATAAGACCCAATACAAGTTTGAGACATATGACCAAAATCTCGTCCTTTTTGCGATTAATGGCCGTTTTCATGAGCTATTGTCCACGGTTTTGGTGTTCTAGAGAGATTTACAACGACCATAAGACCAGGTATATGTTATGATAGAAACTCATAGTTTTAGCGTTTTATGGCTGTTTTCATGGGCTATTGTGCATAGTTCACTCCAACAGATGTGATTATCTGTGACGCACTTTCAATGATGATTCAGAAAAAACATCCTGTTTTCAGGAAAAACGTCACAAATTGGATGAATCTCTCACAGTTTTGCTAAATTGTCACAGAATGAGCGTCATATATAATCACATTTCGGGTTCGAGGTGATTTTGATGGCTCATAAGACCCAATACAAGTTTGAGACATATGACCAAAATCTCGTCCTTTTTACGATTTATGGCTGTTTTCATGAGCTATTGCCCATGGTTTTGGGGTTCTAGAAAGATTTACAATGACCATAATACCCGGTATATGTTATGACAGAAACTCATAGTTTTAGCGTTTTATGGCTGGTTTCATGGGCTATTGCCCATAGTTTTGGGGTTCCAGTCGATTTTCATGGCTCATAAGAACCAATACAAGTTTGAGACATATAACCAAAATTTCGTCCTTTTTGCGATTTATGGCCGTTTTCATGAGCTATTGCCCACGGTTTTGGGGTTCTAGAGAGATTTACAATGACCATAAGACACTGTATATGTTATGACCGAAACTCATAGTTTTAGCATTTTATGGCTGTTTTCATGGGCTATTGCCCATAGTTTTGGGGTTCTAGGCGATTTTCATGGCTCATAAGACCCAATAGAAGTTTGAGACATATGACCAAAATCTTGTCCTTCTTGCGATTTATGGCCGTTTTCATGAGCTATTGCCCACAGTTTTGGGGTTCTAGAGAGATTTACAATGACCATAAGACCCGGTATATGTTATGAAGAAGGCGATTTTCATGGTTCATAAGACCCAATACAAGTTTGAGACATATGACCAAAATATCGTCCTTTTTTTTTGATTTATGGCCGTTTTCATGAGCTATTGACCACGGTTTTAGGGTTCTAGAGAGATTTACAACGACCATAAGACCCGGTATATGTTATGACAGAAACTCGTAGTTTTAGCGTACTATGGCCGTTTCATGGGCTATTGCCCATAGTTTTGGGGTTCTAGGCGATTTTCATGGCTCATAAGACCCAATACAATTTTGAGACATATGACCAAAATCTCATCCTTTTTGTGATTTATTGCCGTATTCATGAGCTATCGCCCACGGTTTTGGTGTTCTAGAGAGATTTACAACGACAATAAGACCCGGTATATGTTATGACAAAAACTCATAGTTTTAGCGTTTTATGGCTAGTTTCATGGGATATTGCCCATAGTTTTGGGGTTCCAGGCGATTTTCATGGCTCATAAGACCCAATACAAGTTTGAGACATATGACCAAAATCTCGTCCTTTTTGCGATTTATGGCCGTTTTCATGAGCTATTGCCCAAGGTTTTGGGGTTCTAGAGAGATTTACAATGACCATAAGACCCGGTATATGTTATGTCAGAAACTCATAGTTTTAGAGTTTTATGGCTGTTTTCATGGTCTATTGCCCATAGTTTTGCAGTTCTAGGCGATTTTCATGGCTCATAAGACCCAATACAAGTTTGAGACATATGACCAAAATCTCGTCCTTTTTGCGATTTATGGCCGTTTTCATGAGCTATTGTCCATGGTTTTGGGGTTCTAGAGAGAATCAAAATGACCATCAGACCCGATATATGTTATACAGAAACTCGTAGTTTTAGCGTATTATGGCTGTTTTCATGGGCTATTGCCTATAGTTTTGGGGTTCCAAGCGATTTTCTTGGCTCATAAGACCCAATACAAGTTTGAGACATATGACCAAAATCTCGTCCTTTTTGCGATTAATGGCCGTTTTCATGAGCTATTGTCCACGGTTTTGGTGTTCTAGAGAGATTTACAACGACCATAAGACCAGGTATATGTTATGATAGAAACTCATAGTTTTAGCGTTTTATGGCTGTTTTCATGGGCTATTGTGCATAGTTCACTCCAACAGATGTGATTATCTGTGACGCACTTTCAATGATGATTCAGAAAAAACATCCTGTTTTCAGGAAAAACGTCACAAATTGGATGAATCTCTCAAAGTTTTGCTAAATTGTCACAGAATGAGCGTCATATATAATCACATTTCGGGTTCGAGGTGATTTTGATGGCTCATAAGACCCAATACAAGTTTGAGACATATGACCAAAATCTCGTCCTTTTTACGATTTATGGCTGTTTTCATGAGCTATTGCCCATGGTTTTGGGGTTCTAGAAAGATTTACAATGACCATAATACCCGGTATATGTTATGACAGAAACTCATAGTTTTAGCGTTTTATGGCTGGTTTCATGGGCTATTGCCCATAGTTTTGGGGTTCCAGTCGATTTTCATGGCTCATAAGAACCAATACAAGTTTGAGACATATAACCAAAATTTCGTCCTTTTTGCGATTTATGGCCGTTTTCATGAGCTATTGCCCACGGTTTTGGGGTTCTAGAGAGATTTACAACGACCATAAGACACTGTATATGTTATGACCGAAACTCATAGTTTTAGCATTTTATGGCTGTTTTCATGGGCTATTGCCCATAGTTTTGGGGTTCTATGCGATTTTCATGGCTCATAAGACCCAATAGAAGTTTGAGACATATGACCAAAATCTTGTCCTTCTTGCGATTTATGGCCGTTTTCATGAGCTATTGCCCACAGTTTTGGGGTTCTAGAGAGATTTACAATGACCATAAGACCCGGTATATGTTATGAAGAAGGCGATTTTCATGGTTCATAAGACCCAATACAAGTTTGAGACATATGACCAAAATATCGTCCTTTTTTTTGATTTATGGCCGTTTTCATGAGCTATTGACCACGGTTTTAGGGTTCTAGAGAGATTTACAACGACCATAAGACCCGGTATATGTTATGACAGAAACTCGTAGTTTTAGCGTACTATGGCTGTTTTCATGGGCTATTGCCCATAGTTTTGGGGTTCTAGGCGATATTCATGGCTCATAAGACCCAATACAATTTTGAGACATATGACCAAAATCTCATCCTTTTTGTGATTTATTGCCGTATTCATGAGCTATCGCCCACGGTTTTGGTGTTCTAGAGAGATTTACAACGACAATAAGACCCGGTATATGTTATGACAAAAACTCATAGTTTTAGCGTTTTATGGCTAGTTTCATGGGATATTGCCCATAGTTTTGGGGTTCCAGGCGATTTTCATGGCTCATAAGACCCAATACAAGTTTGAGACATATGACCAAAATCTCGTCCTTTTTGCGATTTATGGCCGTTTTCATGAGCTATTGCCCAAGGTTTTGGGGTTCTAGAGAGATTTACAATGACCATAAGACCCGGTATATGTTATGTCAGAAACTCATAGTTTTAGAGTTTTATGGCTGTTTTCATGGTCTATTGCCCATAGTTTTGCAGTTCTAGGCGATTTTCATGGCTCATAAGACCCAATACAAGTTTGAGACATATGACCAAAATCTCGTCCTTTTTGCGATTTATGGCCGTTTTCATGAGCTATTGTCCATGGTTTTGGGGTTCTAGAGAGAATCAAAATGACCATCAGACCCGATATATGTTATACAGAAACTCGTAGTTTTAGCGTATTATGGCTGTTTTCATGGGCTATTGCCTATAGTTTTGGGGTTCCAAGCGATTTTCTTGGCTCATAAGACCCAATACAAGTTTGAGACATATGACCAAAATCTCGTCCTTTTTGCGATTAATGGCCGTTTTCATGAGCTATTGTCCACGGTTTTGGTGTTCTAGAGAGATTTACAACGACCATAAGACCAGGTATATGTTATGATAGAAACTCATAGTTTTAGCGTTTTATGGCTGTTTTCATGGGCTATTGTGCATAGTTCACTCCAACAGATGTGATTATCTGTGACGCACTTTCAATGATGATTCAGAAAAAACATCCTGTTTTCAGGAAAAACGTCACAAATTGGATGAATCTCTCACAGTTTTGCTAAATTGTCACAGAATGAGCGTCATATATAATCACATTTCGGGTTCGAGGTGATTTTGATGGCTCATAAGACCCAATACAAGTTTGAGACATATGACCAAAATCTCGTCCTTTTTACGATTTATGGCTGTTTTCATGAGCTATTGCCCATGGTTTTGGGGTTCTAGAAAGATTTACAATGACCATAATACCCGGTATATGTTATGACAGAAACTCATAGTTTTAGCGTTTTATGGCTGGTTTCATGGGCTATTGCCCATAGTTTTGGGGTTCCAGTCGATTTTCATGGCTCATAAGAACCAATACAAGTTTGAGACATATAACCAAAATTTCGTCCTTTTTGCGATTTATGGCCGTTTTCATGAGCTATTGCCCACGGTTTTGGGGTTCTAGAGAGATTTACAACGACCATAAGACACTGTATATGTTATGACCGAAACTCATAGTTTTAGCATTTTATGGCTGTTTTCATGGGCTATTGCCCATAGTTTTGGGGTTCTATGCGATTTTCATGGCTCATAAGACCCAATAGAAGTTTGAGACATATGACCAAAATCTTGTCCTTCTTGCGATTTATGGCCGTTTTCATGAGCTATTGCCCACAGTTTTGGGGTTCTAGAGAGATTTACAATGACCATAAGACCCGGTATATGTTATGAAGAAGGCGATTTTCATGGTTCATAAGACCCAATACAAGTTTGAGACATATGACCAAAATATCGTCCTTTTTTTTTGATTTATGGCCGTTTTCATGAGCTATTGACCACGGTTTTAGGGTTCTAGAGAGATTTACAACGACCATAAGACCCGGTATATGTTATGACAGAAACTCGTAGTTTTAGCGTACTATGGCTGTTTTCATGGGCTATTGCCCATAGTTTTGGGGTTCTAGGCGATATTCATGGCTCATAAGACCCAATACAATTTTGAGACATATGACCAAAATCTCATCCTTTTTGTGATTTATTGCCGTATTCATGAGCTATCGCCCACGGTTTTGGTGTTCTAGAGAGATTTACAACGACAATAAGACCCGGTATATGTTATGACAAAAACTCATAGTTTTAGCGTTTTATGGCTAGTTTCATGGGATATTGCCCATAGTTTTGGGGTTCCAGGCGATTTTCATGGCTCATAAGACCCAATACAAGTTTGAGACATATGACCAAAATCTCGTCCTTTTTGCGATTTATGGCCGTTTTCATGAGCTATTGCCCAAGGTTTTGGGGTTCTAGAGAGATTTACAATGACCATAAGACCCGGTATATGTTATGTCAGAAACTCATAGTTTTAGAGTTTTATGGCTGTTTTCATGGTCTATTGCCCATAGTTTTGCAGTTCTAGGCGATTTTCATGGCTCATAAGACCCAATACAAGTTTGAGACATATGACCAAAATCTCGTCCTTTTTGCGATTTATGGCCGTTTTCATGAGCTATTGTCCATGGTTTTGGGGTTCTAGAGAGAATCAAAATGACCATCAGACCCGATATATGTTATACAGAAACTCGTAGTTTTAGCGTATTATGGCTGTTTTCATGGGCTATTGCCTATAGTTTTGGGGTTCCAAGCGATTTTCTTGGCTCATAAGACCCAATACAAGTTTGAGACATATGACCAAAATCTCGTCCTTTTTGCGATTAATGGCCGTTTTCATGAGCTATTGTCCACGGTTTTGGTGTTCTAGAGAGATTTACAACGACCATAAGACCAGGTATATGTTATGATAGAAACTCATAGTTTTAGCGTTTTATGGCTGTTTTCATGGGCTATTGTGCATAGTTCACTCCAACAGATGTGATTATCTGTGACGCACTTTCAATGATGATTCAGAAAAAACATCCTGTTTTCAGGAAAAACGTCACAAATTGGATGAATCTCTCACAGTTTTGCTAAATTGTCACAGAATGAGCGTCATATATAATCACATTTCGGGTTCGAGGTGATTTTGATGGCTCATAAGACCCAATACAAGTTTGAGACATATGACCAAAATCTCGTCCTTTTTACGATTTATGGCTGTTTTCATCAGCTATTGCCCATGGTTTTGGGGTTCTAGAAAGATTTACAATGACCATAATACCCGGTATATGTTATGACAGAAACTCATAGTTTTAGCGTTTTATGGCTGGTTTCATGGGCTATTGCCCATAGTTTTGGGGTTCCAGTCGATTTTCATGGCTCATAAGAACCAATACAAGTTTGAGACATATAACCAAAATTTCGTCCTTTTTGCGATTTATGGCCGTTTTCATGAGCTATTGCCCACGGTTTTGGGGTTCTAGAGAGATTTACAACGACCATAAGACACTGTATATGTTATGACCGAAACTCATAGTTTTAGCATTTTATGGCTGTTTTCATGGGCTATTGCCCATAGTTTTGGGGTTCTATGCGATTTTCATGGCTCATAAGACCCAATAGAAGTTTGAGACATATGACCAAAATCTTGTCCTTCTTGCGATTTATGGCCGTTTTCATGAGCTATTGCCCACAGTTTTGGGGTTCTAGAGAGATTTACAATGACCATAAGACCCGGTATATGTTATGAAGAAGGCGATTTTCATGGTTCATAAGACCCAATACAAGTTTGAGACATATGACCAAAATATCGTCCTTTTTTTTGATTTATGGCCGTTTTCATGAGCTATTGACCACGGTTTTAGGGTTCTAGAGAGATTTACAACGACCATAAGACCCGGTATATGTTATGACAGAAACTCGTAGTTTTAGCGTACTATGGCTGTTTTCATGGGCTATTGCCCATAGTTTTGGGGTTCTAGGCGATATTCATGGCTCATAAGACCCAATACAATTTTGAGACATATGACCAAAATCTCATCCTTTTTGTGATTTATTGCCGTATTCATGAGCTATCGCCCACGGTTTTGGTGTTCTAGAGAGATTTACAACGACAATAAGACCCGGTATATGTTATGACAAAAACTCATAGTTTTAGCGTTTTATGGCTAGTTTCATGGGATATTGCCCATAGTTTTGGGGTTCCAGGCGATTTTCATGGCTCATAAGACCCAATACAAGTTTGAGACATATGACCAAAATCTCGTCCTTTTTGCGATTTATGGCCGTTTTCATGAGCTATTGCCCAAGGTTTTGGGGTTCTAGAGAGATTTACAATGACCATAAGACCCGGTATATGTTATGTCAGAAACTCATAGTTTTAGAGTTTTATGGCTGTTTTCATGGTCTATTGCCCATAGTTTTGCAGTTCTAGGCGATTTTCATGGCTCATAAGACCCAATACAAGTTTGAGACATATGACCAAAATCTCGTCCTTTTTGCGATTTATGGCCGTTTTCATGAGCTATTGTCCATGGTTTTGGGGTTCTAGAGAGAATCAAAATGACCATCAGACCCGATATATGTTATACAGAAACTCGTAGTTTTAGCGTATTATGGCTGTTTTCATGGGCTATTGCCTATAGTTTTGGGGTTCCAAGCGATTTTCTTGGCTCATAAGACCCAATACAAGTTTGAGACATATGACCAAAATCTCGTCCTTTTTGCGATTAATGGCCGTTTTCATGAGCTATTGTCCACGGTTTTGGTGTTCTAGAGAGATTTACAACGACCATAAGACCAGGTATATGTTATGATAGAAACTCATAGTTTTAGCGTTTTATGGCTGTTTTCATGGGCTATTGTGCATAGTTCACTCCAACAGATGTGATTATCTGTGACGCACTTTCAATGATGATTCAGAAAAAACATCCTGTTTTCAGGAAAAACGTCACAAATTGGATGAATCTCTCACAGTTTTGCTAAATTGTCACAGAATGAGCGTCATATATAATCACATTTCGGGTTCGAGGTGATTTTGATGGCTCATAAGACCCAATACAAGTTTGAGACATATGACCAAAATCTCGTCCTTTTTACGATTTATGGCTGTTTTCATGAGCTATTGCCCATGGTTTTGGGGTTCTAGAAAGATTTACAATGACCATAATACCCGGTATATGTTATGACAGAAACTCATAGTTTTTAGCGTTTTATGGCTGGTTTCATGGGCTATTGCCCATAGTTTTGGGGTTCCAGTCGATTTTCATGGCTCATAAGAACCAATACAAGTTTGAGACATATAACCAAAATTTCGTCCTTTTTGCGATTTATGGCCGTTTTCATGAGCTATTGCCCACGGTTTTGGGGTTCTAGAGAGATTTACAACGACCATAAGACACTGTATATGTTATGACCGAAACTCATAGTTTTAGCATTTTATGGCTGTTTTCATGGGCTATTGCCCATAGTTTTGGGGTTCTATGCGATTTTCATGGCTCATAAGACCCAATAGAAGTTTGAGACATATGACCAAAATCTTGTCCTTCTTGCGATTTATGGCCGTTTTCATGAGCTATTGCCCACAGTTTTGGGGTTCTAGAGAGATTTACAATGACCATAAGACCCGGTATATGTTATGAAGAAGGCGATTTTCATGGTTCATAAGACCCAATACAAGTTTGAGACATATGACCAAAATATCGTCCTTTTTTTTGATTTATGGCCGTTTTCATGAGCTATTGACCACGGTTTTAGGGTTCTAGAGAGATTTACAACGACCATAAGACCCGGTATATGTTATGACAGAAACTCGTAGTTTTAGCGTACTATGGCTGTTTTCATGGGCTATTGCCCATAGTTTTGGGGTTCTAGGCGATATTCATGGCTCATAAGACCCAATACAATTTTGAGACATATGACCAAAATCTCATCCTTTTTGTGATTTATTGCCGTATTCATGAGCTATCGCCCACGGTTTTGGTGTTCTAGAGAGATTTACAACGACAATAAGACCCGGTATATGTTATGACAAAAACTCATAGTTTTAGCGTTTTATGGCTAGTTTCATGGGATATTGCCCATAGTTTTGGGGTTCCAGGCGATTTTCATGGCTCATAAGACCCAATACAAGTTTGAGACATATGACCAAAATCTCGTCCTTTTTGCGATTTATGGCCGTTTTCATGAGCTATTGCCCAAGGTTTTGGGGTTCTAGAGAGATTTACAATGACCATAAGACCCGGTATATGTTATGTCAGAAACTCATAGTTTTAGAGTTTTATGGCTGTTTTCATGGTCTATTGCCCATAGTTTTGCAGTTCTAGGCGATTTTCATGGCTCATAAGACCCAATACAAGTTTGAGACATATGACCAAAATCTCGTCCTTTTTGCGATTTATGGCCGTTTTCATGAGCTATTGTCCATGGTTTTGGGGTTCTAGAGAGAATCAAAATGACCATCAGACCCGATATATGTTATACAGAAACTCGTAGTTTTAGCGTATTATGGCTGTTTTCATGGGCTATTGCCTATAGTTTTGGGGTTCCAAGCGATTTTCTTGGCTCATAAGACCCAATACAAGTTTGAGACATATGACCAAAATCTCGTCCTTTTTGCGATTAATGGCCGTTTTCATGAGCTATTGTCCACGGTTTTGGTGTTCTAGAGAGATTTACAACGACCATAAGACCAGGTATATGTTATGATAGAAACTCATAGTTTTAGCGTTTTATGGCTGTTTTCATGGGCTATTGTGCATAGTTCACTCCAACAGATGTGATTATCTGTGACGCACTTTCAATGATGATTCAGAAAAAACATCCTGTTTTCAGGAAAAACGTCACAAATTGGATGAATCTCTCACAGTTTTGCTAAATTGTCACAGAATGAGCGTCATATATAATCACATTTCGGGTTCGAGGTGATTTTGATGGCTCATAAGACCCAATACAAGTTTGAGACATATGACCAAAATCTCGTCCTTTTTACGATTTATGGCTGTTTTCATGAGCTATTGCCCATGGTTTTGGGGTTCTAGAAAGATTTACAATGACCATAATACCCGGTATATGTTATGACAGAAACTCATAGTTTTAGCGTTTTATGGCTGGTTTCATGGGCTATTGCCCATAGTTTTGGGGTTCCAGTCGATTTTCATGGCTCATAAGAACCAATACAAGTTTGAGACATATAACCAAAATTTCGTCCTTTTTGCGATTTATGGCCGTTTTCATGAGCTATTGCCCACGGTTTTGGGGTTCTAGAGAGATTTACAACGACCATAAGACACTGTATATGTTATGACCGAAACTCATAGTTTTAGCATTTTATGGCTGTTTTCATGGGCTATTGCCCATAGTTTTGGGGTTCTATGCGATTTTCATGGCTCATAAGACCCAATAGAAGTTTGAGACATATGACCAAAATCTTGTCCTTCTTGCGATTTATGGCCGTTTTCATGAGCTATTGCCCACAGTTTTGGGGTTCTAGAGAGATTTACAATGACCATAAGACCCGGTATATGTTATGAAGAAGGCGATTTTCATGGTTCATAAGACCCAATACAAGTTTGAGACATATGACCAAAATATCGTCCTTTTTTTTGATTTATGGCCGTTTTCATGAGCTATTGACCACGGTTTTAGGGTTCTAGAGAGATTTACAACGACCATAAGACCCGGTATATGTTATGACAGAAACTCGTAGTTTTAGCGTACTATGGCTGTTTTCATGGGCTATTGCCCATAGTTTTGGGGTTCTAGGCGATATTCATGGCTCATAAGACCCAATACAATTTTGAGACATATGACCAAAATCTCATCCTTTTTGTGATTTATTGCCGTATTCATGAGCTATCGCCCACGGTTTTGGTGTTCTAGAGAGATTTACAACGACAATAAGACCCGGTATATGTTATGACAAAAACTCATAGTTTTAGCGTTTTATGGCTAGTTTCATGGGATATTGCCCATAGTTTTGGGGTTCCAGGCGATTTTCATGGCTCATAAGACCCAATACAAGTTTGAGACATATGACCAAAATCTCGTCCTTTTTGCGATTTATGGCCGTTTTCAGGAGCTATTGCCCAAGGTTTTGGGGTTCTAGAGAGATTTACAATGACCATAAGACCCGGTATATGTTATGTCAGAAACTCATAGTTTTAGAGTTTTATGGCTGTTTTCATGGTCTATTGCCCATAGTTTTGCAGTTCTAGGCGATTTTCATGGCTCATAAGACCCAATACAAGTTTGAGACATATGACCAAAATCTCGTCCTTTTTGCGATTTATGGCCGTTTTCATGAGCTATTGTCCATGGTTTTGGGGTTCTAGAGAGAATCAAAATGACCATCAGACCCGATATATGTTATACAGAAACTCGTAGTTTTAGCGTATTATGGCTGTTTTCATGGGCTATTGCCTATAGTTTTGGGGTTCCAAGCGATTTTCTTGGCTCATAAGACCCAATACAAGTTTGAGACATATGACCAAAATCTCGTCCTTTTTGCGATTAATGGCCGTTTTCATGAGCTATTGTCCACGGTTTTGGTGTTCTAGAGAGATTTACAACGACCATAAGACCAGGTATATGTTATGATAGAAACTCATAGTTTTAGCGTTTTATGGCTGTTTTCATGGGCTATTGTGCATAGTTCACTCCAACAGATGTGATTATCTGTGACGCACTTTCAATGATGATTCAGAAAAAACATCCTGTTTTCAGGAAAAACGTCACAAATTGGATGAATCTCTCACAGTTTTGCTAAATTGTCACAGAATGAGCGTCATATATAATCACATTTCGGGTTCGAGGTGATTTTGATGGCTCATAAGACCCAATACAAGTTTGAGACATATGACCAAAATCTCGTCCTTTTTACGATTTATGGCTGTTTTCATGAGCTATTGCCCATGGTTTTGGGGTTCTAGAAAGATTTACAATGACCATAATACCCGGTATATGTTATGACAGAAACTCATAGTTTTAGCGTTTTATGGCTGGTTTCATGGGCTATTGCCCATAGTTTTGGGGTTCCAGTCGATTTTCATGGCTCATAAGAACCAATACAAGTTTGAGACATATAACCAAAAATTTCGTCCTTTTTGCGATTTATGGCCGTTTTCATGAGCTATTGCCCACGGTTTTGGGGTTCTAGAGAGATTTACAACGACCATAAGACACTGTATATGTTATGACCGAAACTCATAGTTTTAGCATTTTATGGCTGTTTTCATGGGCTATTGCCCATAGTTTTGGGGTTCCAGGCGATTTTCATGGCTCATAAGACCCAATAGAAGTTTGAGACATATGACCAAAATCTTGTCCTTCTTGCGATTTATGGCCGTTTTCATGAGCTATTGCCCACAGTTTTGGGGTTCTAGAGAGATTTACAATGACCACTAAGACCCGGTATATGTTATGAAAAAGGCGATTTTCATGGTTCATAAGACCCAATACAAGTTTGAGACATATGACCAAAATATCGTCCTTTTTTTTGATTTATGGCCGTTTTCATGAGCTATTGACCACGGTTTTGTGGTTCTAGAGAGATTTACAACGACCATAAGACCCGGTATATGTTATGACAGAAACTCGTAGTTTTAGCGTACTATGGCTGTTTTCATGGGCTATTGCCCATAGTTTTGGGGTTCTAGGCGATTTTCATGGCTCATAACACCCAATACAATTTTGAGACATATGACCAAAATCTCATCCTTTTTATGATTTATTGCCGTATTCATGAGCTATCGCCCACGGTTTTGGTGTTCTAGAGAGATTTACAACGACAATAAGACCCGGTATATGTTATGACAAAAACTCATAGTTTTAGCGTTTTATGGCTAGTTTCATGGGATATTGCCGATAGTTTTGGGGTTTCAGGCGATTTTCATGGCTCATAAGACCCAATACAAGTTTGAGACATATGACCAAAATCTCGTCCTTTTTGCGATTTATGGCCGTTTTCATGAGCTATTGCCCAAGGTTTTGGGGTTCTAGAGAGATTTACAATGACCATAAGACCCGGTATATGTTATGTCAGAAACTCATAGTTTTAGAGTTTTATGGCTGTTTTCATGGTCTATTGCCCATAGTTTTGCAGTTCTAGGCGATTTTCATGGCTCATAAGACCCAATACAAGTTTGAGACATATGACCAAAATCTCGTCCTTTTTGCGATTTATGGCCGTTTTCATGAGCTATTGTCCATGGTTTTGGGGTTCTAGAGAGATTTAAAATGACCATCAGACCCGATATATGTTATATAGAAACTCATAGTTTTAGCGTATTATGGCTGTTTTCATGGGCTATTGCCTATAGTTTTGGGGTTCCAAGCGATTTTCTTGGCTCATAAGACCCAATACAAGTTTGAGACATATGACCAAAATCTCGTCCTTTTTGCGATTAATGGCCGTTTTCATGAGCTATTGTCCACGGTTTTGGTGTTCTAGAGAGATTTACAACGACCATAAGACCAGGTATATGTTATGATAGAAACTCATAGTTTTAGCGTTTTATGGCTGTTTTCATGGGCTATTGTGCATAGTTCACTCCAACAGATATGATTATCTGTGACGCACTTTCAATGATGATTCAGAAAAAACATCCTGTTTTCAGGAAAAATGTCACAAATTGGATGAATCTCTCAAAGTTTTGCTAAATTGTCACAGAATGAGCGTCATATATAATCACATTTCGGGTTCGAGGTGATTTTGATGGCTCATAAGACCCAATACAAGTTTGAGACATATGACCAAAATCTCGTCCTTTTTACGATTTATGGCTGTTTTCATGAGCTATTGCCCATGGTTTTGGGGTTCTAGAAAGATTTACAATGACCATAATACCCGGTATATGTTATGACAGAAACTCATAGTTTTAGCGTTTTATGGCTGGTTTCATGGGCTATTGCCCATAGTTTTGGGGTTCCAGTCGATTTTCATGGCTCATAAGAACCAATACAAGTTTGAGACATATAACCAAAATTTCGTCCTTTTTGCGATTTTTGGCCGTTTTCATGAGCTATTGCCCACGGTTTTGGGGTTCTAGAGAGATTTACAACGACCATAAGACACTGTATATGTTATGACCGAAACTCATAGTTTTAGCATTTTATGGCTGTTTTCATGGGCTATTGCCCATAGTTTTGGGGTTCCAGGCGATTTTCATGGCTCATAAGACCCAATAGAAGTTTGAGACATATGACCAAAATCTTGTCCTTCTTACGATTTATGGCCGTTTTCATGAGCTATTGCCCACAGTTTTGGGGTTCTAGAGAGATTTACAATGACCATAAGACCCCGGTATATGTTATGAAAAAGCGATTTTCATGGTTCATAAGACCTAATACAATTTGCGACATATGAACCAAAATAACGTCCTTTTTTTGATTTATGGCCGTTTTCATGAGCTATTGACCACTGTTTTGGGGTCTAGAGAGATTTACAACGACCATAAGACCCCGGTATATTTTATGACAGAAACTCGTAGTTTTAGCGTACTATGGCTGTTTTCATGGGCTATTGCCCATAGTTTTGGGGTTCTAGGCGATTTTCATGGCTCATAAGACCCAATACAATTTTGAGACATATTACCAAAATCTCATCCTTTTTGTGATTTATTGCCGTATTCATGAGCTATCGCCCACGGTTTTTGTGTTCTAGAGAGATTTACAACGACAATAAGACCCGGTATATGTTATGACAAAAACTCATAGTTTTAGCGTTTTATGGCTAGTTTCATGGGATATTGCCGATAGTTTTGGGGTTCAGGCGATTTTCATGGCTCATAAGACCCAATACAAGTTTGAGACATATGAGCAAAATCTCGTCCTTTTGCGATTTATGGCCGTTTTCATGAGCTAGTGCCCACGGTTTTGGGGTTCTAGAGAGATTTACAATGACCATAAGACCCGGTATATGTTATGACAGAAACTCATAGTTTTAGCGTTTTATGGCTGTTTTCATGGGCTATTGCCCATAGTTTTGGGTTCCAGGCGATTTTCATGGCTCATAAGACCCAATACAAGTTTGAGACATATGACCAAAATCTCGTCCTTTTTGCGATTTATGGCCGTTTTCATGAGCTATTGCCACGGTTTTGGGGTTCTAGAGAGATTTACAATGACCATAAGACCCGGTATATGTTATGACAGAAACTCATAGTTTTAGCGTTTATGGCTGTTTCATGGGCTATTGCCCATAGTTTTGGGGTTCCAGGCGATTTTCATGGCTCATAAGACCGCAATACAAGTTTGAGACATATGACCAAAATCTCGTCCTTTTTGCGATTTATGGCCATTTTCATGAGCTATTGCCCATGGTTTTGGGGTTCTAGAGAGATTTACAACGACCATAAGACCCGGTATATGTTATGACAGTAACTCATAGTTTTAGCGTATTTTGGCTATTTTCAGTGGGCTATTGCCCATAGTTTTGGGGTTCAGGCGATTTTCATGGCTCATAAGACCGAATACAAGTTTGAGACATATGACCAAAATCTCAGTCCTTTTTGCGATTTATGGCCGTTTTCATGAACTATTGCCCACGGTTTTGGGGTTCTAGAGAGATTTACAATGACCATAAGACCCGGTATATGTTATGATAGAAACTCATAGTTTTAGCGTTTTCTGGCTGTTTTCATGGGCTATTGCCCATAGTTTTGGGGTTCCAGGCGATTTCATGGCTCATAAGACCAATACAATTTTGAGACATATGAGCAAAATCTCGTCCTTTTTGCGATTTATGGCCGTTTTCATGACCTATTACCGACGGTTTTGGGGTTCTAGAGGAGATTTACAACTGACCATAAGACCCGGTATATGTTATGTCAGAAACTCATAGTTTTAGAGTTTTATGGCTGTTTTCATGGTCTATTGCCCATAGTTTTGCAGTTCTAGGCGATTTTCATGGCTCATAAGCCCCAATAGCAAGTTTGAGACATATGACCAAAATCTCGTCCTTTTTGCGATTTATGGCCGTTTTCATGAGCTATTGTCCATGGTTTTGGGGTTCTAGAGAGAATTAAAATGACCATCAGACCCGATATATGTTATACAGAAACTCATAATTTTAGCGTATTATGCTGTTTTCATGGGCTATTGCCTATAGTTTTGGGGTTCCAAGCGATTTTCTTGGCTCATAAGACCCAATACAAGTTTGAGACATATGACCAAAATCTCGTCCTTTTTGCGATTAATGGCCATTTTCATGAGCTATTGTCCACGGTTTTGGTGTTCTAGAGAGATTTACAACGACCATAAGACCAGGTATATGTTATGATAGAAACTCATAGTTTTAGCGTTTTATGGCTGTTTTCATGGGCTATTGTGCATAGTTCACTCCAACAGATGTGATTATCTGTGACGCACTTTCAATGATGATTCAGAAAAAACATCCTGTTTCAGGAAAAACTGTCACAAATTGGATGAATCTCTCACAGTTTTGCTAAATTGTCACAGAATGAGCGTCATATATAATCACATTTCGGGTTCGAGGTGATTTTGATGGCTCATAAGACCCAATACAAGTTTGAGACATATGACCAAAATCTCGTCCTTTTTACGATTTATGGCTGTTTTCATGAGCTATTGCCCATGGTTTTGGGGTTCTAGAAAGATTTACAATGACCATAATACCCGGTATATGTTATGACAGAAACTCATAGTTTTAGTGTTTTCTGGCTGTTTTCCTGGGCTATTGCCCATAGTTTTGGGGGTTCCAGGCGATTTTCATGGCTCATAAGACCCAATACAAGTTTGAGACATATAACCAAAATTTCGTCCTTTTTGCGATTTATGGCCGTTTTCATGAGCTATTGCCCACGGTTTTGGGGATTCTAGAGAGATTTACAACGACCATAAGACACTGTATATGTTATGACCGAAACTCATAGTTTTAGCATCTTATGGCTGTTTTCATGGGCTATTGCCCATAGTTTTGGGGTTCTACGCCATTTTCATGGCTTAAAGTCCGAATACAAGTTTGAGACATATAACCAAAATTTCGTCCTTTTTGCGATTTATGGCCTTTTTCATGAGCTATTGCCCACGGTTTTGGGGTTCTAGAGAGATTTACAACGACCATAAGACACTGTATATGTTATGACCGAAACTCATAGTTTTAGCATCTTATGGCTGTTTTCATGGGCTATTGCCCATAGTTTTGGGCTCCAGGCGATTTTCATGGCTCATAAGACCCAATAGCAAGTTTGAGAAATATGACCAAAATCTCGTCCTTTTTGCGATTTATGGCCGTTTTCATCAGCTATTGACCATGATTTTGGGGTTCTAGAGAGATTTACAACAACCATAAGACCCGGTATATGTTATGACAGAAAGTTATAGTTTTAGCGTTTTATGGCTATTTTCATGGGCTAGTACCCATAGTTTTGGGGTTCCAGGCGATTTTTATACCTCATAAGACCCAATACAAGTTTGAGACATATGACCAAAATCTCGTCCTTTTTGCGATTTATGGCCATTTTCATGAGCTATTGCCCATGGTTTTGGGGTTCTAGAGAGATTTACAACGACCATAAGACCCGGTATATGTTATGACAGAAACTCATAGTTTTAGCGTATTATGGTTGTTTTCATGGGCTATTGCCCATAGTTTTGTGGTTTCAGGCGATTTTCATGGCTCATAAGACCCAATACAATTTTAAGACATATGACCAAAATCTCGTCCTTTTTGCGATTTATGGCCGTTTTCATGAGCTATTGCCCATGGTTTTGGGGTTCTAGAGAGATTTACAATGACCATAAGACCCGGTATATGTTATGACAGAAACTCATAGTTTTAGCGTATTATGGCTGTTTTCATGGGCTATTGCCCATAGTTTTGGGGTCTCAGGCGATTTTCATGGCTCATAAGACCCAATACAAGTTTGAGACATATGACCAAAATCTCGTCCTTTTTGCGATTTATGGCCGTTTTCATGAGCTATTGACCACGGTTTTGGGGTTCTAGAGAGATTTACAACGACCATAAGACCCGGTATATGTTATGACAGAAACTCGTAGTTTTAGCGTACTTATGGCTGTTTTCATGGGCTATTGCCCATAGTTTTGGGGTTCTAGGCGATTTTCATGGCTCATAAGACCCAATACAAGTTTGAGACATATGACCAAAATCTCAGTCCTTTTTGCGATTTATGGCCGTATTCATGAGCTATTGCCCACGGTTTTGGGGTTCTAGAGAGATTTACAACGACCATAAGACCCTGTATATGTTATGACAGAAACTCATAGTTTTAGCGTTTATGGCTGTTTTCATGGGCTATTGCCCATAGTTTTGGGGCTCCAGGCGATTTTCATGGCTATAAGACCCAATACAAGTTTGAGAAATATGACCAAAATCTCGTCCTTTTTGCGATTTATGGCCGTTTTCATGAGCTATTGACCATGATTTTGGGGTTCTAGAGAGATTTACAACAACCATAAGACCCGGTATATGTTATGACAGAAAGTCATAGTTTTAGCGTTTTATGGCTATTTGCATGGGCTAGTACCCATAGTTTTGGGGTTCCAGGCGATTTTCATACCTCATAAGACCCAATACAAGTTTGAGACATATGACAAAAATCTCGTCCTTTTTGCGATTTATGGCCATTTTCATGAGCTATTGCCCATGGTTTTGGGGTTCTAGAGAGATTTACAACGACCATAAGACCCGGTATATGTTATGACAGAAACTCATAGTTTTAGCGTATTATGGTTGTTTTCATGGGCTATTGCCCATAGTTTTGGGGTTTCAGGCGATTTTCATGGCTCATAAGACCCAATACAATTTTAAGACATATGACCAAAATCTCGTCCTTTTTGCGATTTATGGCTGTTTTCATGAGCTATTGCCCATGGTTTTGGGGTTCTAGAGAGATTTACAATGACCATAAGACCCGGTATATGTTATGACCGAAACTCATAGTTTTAGCATCTTATGGCTGTTTTCATGGGCTATTGCCTATAGTTTTGGGGTTCCAACCGATTTTCTTGGCTCATAAGACCCAATACAAGTTTGAGACATATGACCAAAATCTCGTCCTTTTTGCGATTAATGGCCGTTTTCATGAGCTATTGTCCACGGTTTTGGGGTTCTAGAGAGATTTACAACGACCATAAGACCAGGTATATGTTATGATAGAAACTCATAGTTTTAGCGTTTTATGGCTGTTTTCGTGGGCTATTGTGCATAGTTCACTACAACAGATGTGATTATCTGTGACGCACGTTCAATGATGATTCAGAAAAACATCCTGTTTTCAGGAAAAACGTCACAAATTGGATGAATCTCTCACAATTTTGCTAAATTGTCACAGAATGAGCGTCATATATAATCACATTTCGGGTTCGAGGTGATTTTGATGGCTCATAAGACCCAATACAAGTTTGAGACATATGACCAAAATCTCGTCCTTTTTACGATTTATGGCCGTTTGCATGAGCTATTGCCCATGGTTTTGGGGTTCTAGAGAGATTTACAATGACCATAATACCCGGTATATGTTATGATAGAAACTCATAGTTTTAGTGTTTTCTGGCTGCTTTCATGGGCTATTGCCCATAGTTTTGGGGTTCCAGGCGATTTTCATGGCTCATAAGACCCAATACAAGTTTGAGACATATAACCAAAATTTCGTCCTTTTTGCGATTTATGGCCGTTTTCATGAGCTATTGCCCACGGTTTTGGGGTTCTAGAGAGATTTACAACGACCATAAGACACTGTATATGTTATGACCGAAACTCATAGTTTTAGCATCTTATGGCTGTTTTCATGGGCTATTGCCCATAGTTTTGGGGTTCTACGCCATTTTCATGGCTTAAAGACCGAATACAACTTTGAGACATATAACCAAAATTTCGTCCTTTTTGCGATTTATGGCCGTTTTCATGAGCTATTGCCCACGGTTTTGGGGTTCTAGAGAGATTTACAACGACCATAAGACACTGTATATGTTATGACCGAAACTCATAGTATTAGCATCTTATGGATGTTTTCATGGGCTATTGCCCATAGTTTTGGGGTTCTAGGCGATTTTAAGGCTCATAAGACCCAATACAAGTTTGAGAAATATGACCAAAATCTCGTCCTTTTTGCGATTTATGGCCGTTTTCATGAGCTATTGACCATGATTTTGGGATTCTTGAGAGATTTACAACAACCATAAGACCCGGTATATGTTACGACAGAAAGTCATAGTTTTAGCGATTTATGGCTATTTTCATGGGCTAGTACCCATAGTTTTGGGGTTCCAGGCAATTTTCATGCCTCATAAGACCCAATACTAGTTTGAGACATATGACCAAAATCTCGTCCTTTTTGCGATTTATGGCCATTTTCATGAGCTATTGCCCATGGTTTTGGGGTTCTAGAGAGATTTACAACGTCCATAAGACCCGGTATATGTTCTGACAGAAACTCATAGTTTTAGCGTATTATGGCTGGTTTCATGGGCTATTGCCCATAGTTTTGGGGTTCTATGCCATTTTCATGGCTCAAAGACCGAATACAAGTTTGAGACATATAACCAAAATTTCGTCCTTTTTTGCGATTTATGGGCGTTTTCATGAGCTATTGCCCACGGTTTTGGGGTTCTAGAGAGATTTACAACGACCATAAGACACTGTATATGTTATGACCGAAACTCATAGTTTTAGCATCTTATGGCTGTTTTCATGGGCTATTGCCCATAGTTTTGGGGCTCCAGGCGATTTTCATGGCTCATAAGACCCAATACAAGTTTGAGACATATGACCAAAATCTCGTTCTTTTTGCGATTTATGGCCGTTTTCATGAGCTATTGACCATGATTTTGGGGTTCTAGAGAGATTTACAACAACCAAAAGACCCGGTATATGTTATGACAGAAAGTCAAAGTTTTTGCGTTTTATGGCTATTTTCATGGGCTAGTACCATAGTTTTGGGGTTCCAGGCGATTTTCATGCCTCATAAGACCCAATACAAGTTTGAGACATATGACCAAAATCTCGTCCTTTTTTCGATTTATGGCCATTTTCATGAGCTATTGCCCACGGTTTTGGGGTTCTAGAGAGATTTACAACGACCATAAGACCCGGTATATGTTATGACAGAAACTCATAGTTTTAGCGTATTATGGTTGTTTTCATGGGCTATTGCCCATAGTTTTGGGGTTTCAGGCGATTTTCATGGCTCATAAGACCCAATACAATTTTAAGACATATGACCAAAATCTCGTCCTTTTTGCGATTTATGGCCGTTTTCATGAGCTATTGCCCTTGGTTTGGGGGTTCTAGAAAGATTTACAATGACCATAAGACCCGGTATATGTTATGATAGAAACTCATAGTTTTAGCGTTTTCTGGCTGTTTTCATGGGCTATTGCCCATAGTTTTGGGGTTCCAGGCGATTTTCATGGCTCATAAGACCCAATACAATTTTGAGACATATGAGCAAAATCTCGTCCTTTTTGCGATTTATGGCCATTTTCATGACCTATTACCACGGTTTTGGGGTTCTAGGAAGATTTACGACGACCATAAGACCCGATATATGTTATGACAGAAACTCATAGTTTTAGCATATTATGGCTGTTTTCATGGGCTAGTGCCCATAGTTTTGGGGTTCCAGGCGATTTTCATGGATCATAAGACCCAATACTAGTTTGAGACATATGACCAAAATCTCGTCCTTTTTGCGATTTATGGCCGTTTTCATGAGCTATTGCCCACATTTTTGGGGTTCTAGAGAGATTTACAACGACCATACGACCCGGTATAAGTTATGACAGAAACTCATAGTTTTAGCGTTTTATGGCTGTTTTCATGAGCTATTGCCCATAGTTTTGGGGTTCCAGGCGATTTTCATGGCTCACAAGACCCAATACAAGTTTGAGACATACGACAAAAATCTCGTCCTTTTTGCGATTTATGGTCGTTTTCATGAGCTATTGCCCATGATTTTGGGGTTCTAGAAAGATTTACAATGACCATAAGACCCGGTATATGTTATGACAGAAACTCATAGATTTAGCGTTTTCTGGCTGTTTTCATGGGCTATTGCCCATAGTTTTGGGGTACCAAGCGATTTTCATGGCTTATAAGACCCAATACAATTTTAAGACATATGACCAAAATCTCGTCCTTTTTGCGATTTATGGCTGTTTTCATGAGCTATTGCCCATGGTTTTGGGGTTCTCGAGAGATTTACAATGACCATAAGACCCGGTATATGTTATGACAGAAACTCATAGTTTTAGCGTATTATGACTGTTTTCATGGGGGCTATTGCCCATAGTTTTGGGGTTCGGGGCGATTTTCATGGCTCAGAAGTCCCAATACAATTTTAAGACATATGAGCAAAATCTCGTCCTTTTTGCGATTTATGGCCGTTTTCATGAGCTATTGCCCACGGTTTTGGGGTTCTCGAGAGATTTACAATGACCATAAGACCCGGTATATGTAATGACAGAAACTCATAGTTTTAGCGTTTTGTGGCTGGTTTCATGGGCTATTGCCCATAGTTTTGGGGTTCCAGGCGATTTTCATGGATCATAAGACCCAATACAAGTTTGAGACATAATACCAAAATCACATCCTTTTTGCGATTTATGGCCGTTTTCATGAGCTATTGCCCACGGTTTTGGAGTTCTAGAGAGATTTACAATGACCATTAGACCCGGTATATGTTATGACAGAAACTCATAGTTTTGGTGTTTTATGGCTGTTTTCATGGTCTATTACCCATAGTTTTGGGGTTCCAGGCGATTTTCATGGCTCAGAAGTCCCAATACAAGTTTGAGACATATGACCAAAATCTCGTCCTTTTTGCGATTTATGGCCATTTTCATGAGCTATTGCCCATGGTTTTGGGGTTCTAGAGAGATTTACAACGACCATAAGACCCGGTATATGTTATGACAGTAACTCATAGTTTTAGCGTATTTTGGCTATTTTCGTGGGCTATTGCCCATAGTTTTGGGGTTCTAGGCGATTTTCATGGCTCATAAGACCGAATACAAGTTTGAGACATATGACCAAAATCTCATCCTTTTTGCGATTTATGGCCGTTTTCATGAACTATTGCCCACGGTTTTGGGGTTCTAGAGAGATTTACAATGACCATAAGACCCGGTATATGTTATGATAGAAACTCATAGTTTTAGCGTTTTCTGGCTGTTTTCATGGGCTATTGCCCATAGTTTTGGGGTTCCAGGCGATTTTCATGGCTCATAAGACCCAATACAATTTTGAGACATATGAGCAAAATCTCGTCCTTTTTGCGATTTATGGCCGTTTTCATGACCTATTACCGACGGTTTTGGGGTTCTAGGGAGATTTACGACGACCATAAGACCCGGTATATGTTATGTCAGAAACTCATAGTTTTAGAGTTTTATGGCTGTTTTCATGGTCTATTGCCCATAGTTTTGCAGTTCTAGGCGATTTCATGGCTCATAAGACCCAATACAAGTTTGAGACATATGACCAAAATCTCGTCCTTTTTGCGATTTATGGCCGTTTTCATGAGCTATTGTCCATGGTTTTGGGGTTCTAGAGAGATTTAAAATGACCATCAGACCCGATATATGTTATACAGAAACTCATAGTTTTAGCGTATTATGGCTGTTTTCATGGGCTATTGCCTATAGTTTTGGGGTTCCAAGCGATTTTCTTGGCTCATAAGACCCAATACAAGTTTGAGACATATAACCAAAATCTCGTCCTTTTTGCGATTAATGGCCGTTTTCATGAGCTATTGTCCACGGTTTTGGTGTTCTAGAGAGATTTACAACGACCATAAGACCAGGTATATGTTATGATAGAAACTCATAGTTTTAGCGTTTTATGGCTGTTTTCATGGGCTATTGTGCATAGTTCACTCCAACAGATGTGATTATCTGTGACGCAGTTTCAATGATGATTCAGAAAAAACATCCTGTTTTCAGGAAAAACGTCACAAATTGGATGAATCTCTCACAGTTTTGCTAGATTGTCACAGAATGAGCGTCATATATAATCACATTTCGGGTTCGAGGTGATTTTGATGGCTCATAAGACCCAATACAAGTTTGAGACATATGACCAAAATCTCGTCCTTTTTACGATTTATGGCTGTTTTCATGAGCTATTGCCCATGGTTTTGGGGTTCTAGAAAGATTTACAATGACCATAATACCCGGTATATGTTATGACAGAAACTCATAGTTTTAGTGTTTTCTGGCTGTTTTCATGGGCTATTGCCCATAGTTTTGGGGTTCCAGGCGATTTTCATGGCTCATAAGACCCAATACAAGTTTGAGACATATAACCAAAATTTCGTCCTTTTTGCGATTTATGGTCGTTTTCATGAGCTATTGCCCACGGTTTTGGGGTTCTAGAGAGATTTACAACGACCATAAGACACTGTATATGTTATGACCGAAACTCATAGTTTTAGCATCTTATGGCTGTTTTCATGGGCTATTGCCCATAGTTTTGGGGTTCTACGCCATTTTCATGGCTTAAAGTCCGAATACAAGTTTGAGACATATAACCAAAATTTTGTCCTTTTTGCGATTTATGGCCGTTTTCATGAGCTATTGCCCACGGTTTTGGGGTTCTAGAGAGATTTACAACGACCATAAGACACTGTATATGTTATGACCGAAACTCATAGTTTTAGCATCTTATGGCTGTTTTCATGGGCTATTGCCGATAGTTTTGGGGCTCCAGGCGATTTTCATGGCTCATAAGACCCAATACAAGTTTGAGAAATATGACCAAAATCTCGTCCTTTTTGCGATTTATGGCCGTTTTCATGAGCTATTGACCATGATTTTGGGGTTCTAGAGAGATTTACAACAACCATAAGACCCGGTATATGTTATGACAGAAAGTCATAGTTTTAGCGTTTTATGGCTATTTGCATGGGCTAGTACCCATAGTTTTGGGGTTCCAGGCGATTTTCATACCTCATAAGACCCAATACAAGTTTGAGACATATGACAAAAATCTCGTCCTTTTTGCGATTTATGGCCATTTTCATGAGCTATTGCCCATGGTTTTGGGGTTCTAGAGAGATTTACAACGACCATAAGACCCGGTATATGTTATGACAGAAACTCATAGTTTTAGCGTATTATGGTTGTTTTCATGGGCTATTGCCCATAGTTTTGGGGTTTCAGGCGATTTTCATGGCTCATAAGACCCAATACAATTTTAAGACATATGACCAAAATCTCGTCCTTTTTGCGATTTATGGCCGTTTTCATGAGCTATTGCCCATGGTTTTGGTGTTCTAGAGAGATTTACAATGACCATAAGACCCGGTATATATTATGACCGAAACTCATAGTTTTAGCATCTTATGGCTGTTTTCATGGGCTATTGCCCATAGTTTTGGGGCTCCAGGCGATTTTCATGGCTCATAAGACCCAATACAAGTTTGAGAAATATGACCAAAATCTCGTCCTTTTTGCGATTTATGGCCGTTTTCATGAGCTATTGACCACGGTTTTGGGGTTCTAGAGAGATTTACAACGACCATAAGACCCGGTATGTGTTATGACAGAAACTCGTAGTTTTAGCGTACTATGGCTTTTTTCATGGGCTACTGCCCATAGTTTTGGGGTTCTAGGCGATTTTCATGGCTCATAAGACCCAAGACAATTTTGAGACATATGACCAAAATCTCATCCTTTTTGTGATTTATTGCCGTATTCATGAGCTATCGCCCACGGTTTTGGTGTTCTAGAGAGATTTACAACGACAATAAGACCCGGTATATGTTATGACAAAAACTCATAGTTTTAGCGTTTTATGGCTAGTTTCATGGGATATTGCCCATAGTTTTGGGGTTCCAGGCGATTTTCATGGATCATAAGACCCAATACTAGTTTGAGACATATGACCAAAATCTCGTCCTTTTTGCGATTTATGGCCGTTTTCATGAGCTATTGACCATGATTTTGGGGTTCTAGAGAGATTTACAACAACCATAAGACCCGGTATATGTTATGACAGAAAGTCATAGTTTTAGCGTTTTATGGCTATTTGCATGGGCTAGTACCCATAGTTTTGGGGTTCCAGGCGATTTTCATACCTCATAAGACCCAATACAAGTTTGAGACATATGACAAAAATCTCGTCCTTTTTGCGATTTATGGCCATTTTCATGAGCTATTGCCCATGGTTTTGGGGTTCTAGAGAGATTTACAACGACCATAAGACCCGGTATATGTTATGACAGAAACTCATAGTTTTAGCGTATTATGGTTGTTTTCATGGGCTATTGCCCATAGTTTTGGGGTTTCAGGCGATTTTCATGGCTCATAAGACCCAATACAATTTTAAGACATATGACCAAAATCTCGTCCTTTTTGCGATTTATGGCTGTTTTCATGAGCTATTGCCCATGGTTTTGGGGTTCTAGAGAGATTTACAATGACCATAAGACCCGGTATATGTTATGACCGAAACTCATAGTTTTAGCATCTTATGGCTGTTTTCATGGGCTATTGCCTATAGTTTTGGGGTTCCAACCGATTTTCTTGGCTCATAAGACCCAATACAAGTTTGAGACATATGACCAAAATCTCGTCCTTTTTGCGATTAATGGCCGTTTTCATGAGCTATTGTCCACGGTTTTGGGGTTCTAGAGAGATTTACAACGACCATAAGACCAGGTATATGTTATGATAGAAACTCATAGTTTTAGCGTTTTATGGCTGTTTTCGTGGGCTATTGTGCATAGTTCACTACAACAGATGTGATTATCTGTGACGCACGTTCAATGATGATTCAGAAAAACATCCTGTTTTCAGGAAAAACGTCACAAATTGGATGAATCTCTCACAATTTTGCTAAATTGTCACAGAATGAGCGTCATATATAATCACATTTCGGGTTCGAGGTGATTTTGATGGCTCATAAGACCCAATACAAGTTTGAGACATATGACCAAAATCTCGTCCTTTTTACGATTTATGGCCGTTTGCATGAGCTATTGCCCATGGTTTTGGGGTTCTAGAGAGATTTACAATGACCATAATACCCTGGTATATGTTATGATAGAAACTCATAGTTTTAGTGTTTTCTGGCTGCTTTCATGGGCTATTGCCCATAGTTTTGGGGTTCCAGGCGATTTTCATGGCTCATAAGACCCAATACAAGTTTGAGACATATAACCAAAATTTCGTCCTTTTTGCGATTTATGGCCGTTTTCATGAGCTATTGCCCACGGTTTTGGGGTTCTAGAGAGATTTACAACGACCATAAGACACTGTATATGTTATGACCGAAACTCATAGTTTTAGCATCTTATGGCTGTTTTCATGGGCTATTGCCCATAGTTTTGGGGTTCTACGCCATTTTCATGGCTTAAAGACCGAATACAACTTTGAGACATATAACCAAAATTTCGTCCTTTTTGCGATTTATGGCCGTTTTCATGAGCTATTGCCCACGGTTTTGGGGTTCTAGAGAGATTTACAACGACCATAAGACACTGTATATGTTATGACCGAAACTCATAGTATTAGCATCTTATGGATGTTTTCATGGGCTATTGCCCATAGTTTTGGGGTTCTAGGCGATTTTAAGGCTCATAAGACCCAATACAAGTTTGAGAAATATGACCAAAATCTCGTCCTTTTTGCGATTTATGGCCGTTTTCATGAGCTATTGACCATGATTTTGGGATTCTTGAGAGATTTACAACAACCATAAGACCCGGTATATGTTACGACAGAAAGTCATAGTTTTAGCGATTTATGGCTATTTTCATGGGCTAGTACCCATAGTTTTGGGGTTCCAGGCAATTTTCATGCCTCATAAGACCCAATACTAGTTTGAGACATATGACCAAAATCTCGTCCTTTTTGCGATTTATGGCCATTTTCATGAGCTATTGCCCATGGTTTTGGGGTTCTAGAGAGATTTACAACGTCCATAAGACCCGGTATATGTTCTGACAGAAACTCATAGTTTTAGCGTATTATGGCTGGTTTCATGGGCTATTGCCCATAGTTTTGGGGTTCTATGCCATTTTCATGGCTCAAAGACCGAATACAAGTTTGAGACATATAACCAAAATTTCGTCCTTTTTTGCGATTTATGGGCGTTTTCATGAGCTATTGCCCACGGTTTTGGGGTTCTAGAGAGATTTACAACGACCATAAGACACTGTATATGTTATGACCGAAACTCATAGTTTTAGCATCTTATGGCTGTTTTCATGGGCTATTGCCCATAGTTTTGGGGCTCCAGGCGATTTTCATGGCTCATAAGACCCAATACAAGTTTGAGACATATGACCAAAATCTCGTTCTTTTTGCGATTTATGGCCGTTTTCATGAGCTATTGACCATGATTTTGGGGTTCTAGAGAGATTTACAACAACCAAAAGACCCGGTATATGTTATGACAGAAAGTCATAGTTTTTGCGTTTTATGGCTATTTTCATGGGCTAGTACCATAGTTTTGGGGTTCCAGGCGATTTTCATGCCTCATAAGACCCAATACAAGTTTGAGACATATGACCAAAATCTCGTCCTTTTTTCGATTTATGGCCATTTTCATGAGCTATTGCCCACGGTTTTGGGGTTCTAGAGAGATTTACAACGACCATAAGACCCGGTATATGTTATGACAGAAACTCATAGTTTTAGCGTATTATGGTTGTTTTCATGGGCTATTGCCCATAGTTTTGGGGTTTCAGGCGATTTTCATGGCTCATAAGACCCAATACAATTTTAAGACATATGACCAAAATCTCGTCCTTTTTGCGATTTATGGCCGTTTTCATGAGCTATTGCCCTTGGTTTGGGGGTTCTAGAAAGATTTACAATGACCATAAGACCCGGTATATGTTATGATAGAAACTCATAGTTTTAGCGTTTTCTGGCTGTTTTCATGGGCTATTGCCCATAGTTTTGGGGTTCCAGGCGATTTTCATGGCTCATAAGACCCAATACAATTTTGAGACATATGAGCAAAATCTCGTCCTTTTTGCGATTTATGGCCATTTTCATGACCTATTACCACGGTTTTGGGGTTCTAGGAAGATTTACGACGACCATAAGACCCGATATATGTTATGACAGAAACTCATAGTTTTAGCATATTATGGCTGTTTTCATGGGCTAGTGCCCATAGTTTTGGGGTTCCAGGCGATTTTCATGGATCATAAGACCCAATACTAGTTTGAGACATATGACCAAAATCTCGTCCTTTTTGCGATTTATGGCCGTTTTCATGAGCTATTGCCCACATTTTTGGGGTTCTAGAGAGATTTACAACGACCATACGACCCGGTATAAGTTATGACAGAAACTCATAGTTTTAGCGTTTTATGGCTGTTTTCATGAGCTATTGCCCATAGTTTTGGGGTTCCAGGCGATTTTCATGGCTCACAAGACCCAATACAAGTTTGAGACATACGACAAAAATCTCGTCCTTTTTGCGATTTATGGTCGTTTTCATGAGCTATTGCCCATGATTTTGGGTTCTAGAAAGATTTACAATGACCATAAGACCCGGTATATGTTATGACAGAAACTCATAGATTTAGCGTTTTCTGGCTGTTTTCATGGGCTATTGCCCATAGTTTTGGGGTACCAAGCGATTTTCATGGCTTATAAGACCCAATACAATTTTAAGACATATGACCAAAATCTCGTCCTTTTTGCGATTTATGGCTGTTTTCATGAGCTATTGCCCATGGTTTTGGGGGTTCTCGAGAGATTTACAATGACCATAAGACCCGGTATATGTTATGACAGAAACTCATAGTTTTAGCGTATTATGACTGTTTTCATGGGGGCTATTGCCCATAGTTTTGGGGTTCGGGGCGATTTTCATGGCTCAGAAGTCCCAATACAATTTTAAGACATATGAGCAAAATCTCGTCCTTTTTGCGATTTATGGCCGTTTTCATGAGCTATTGCCCACGGTTTTGGGGTTCTCGAGAGATTTACAATGACCATAAGACCCGGTATATGTAATGACAGAAACTCATAGTTTTAGCGTTTTGTGGCTGGTTTCATGGGCTATTGCCCATAGTTTTGGGGTTCCAGGCGATTTTCATGGCTCATAAGACCCAATACAAGTTTGAGACATAATACCAAAATCACATCCTTTTTGCGATTTATGGCCGTTTTCATGAGCTATTGCCCACGGTTTTGGAGTTCTAGAGAGATTTACAATGACCATTAGACCCGGTATATGTTATGACAGAAACTCATAGTTTTGGTGTTTTATGGCTGTTTTCATGGTCTATTACCCATAGTTTTGGGGTTCCAGGCGATTTTCATGGCTCAGAAGTCCCAATACAAGTTTGAGACATATGACCAAAATCTCGTCCTTTTTGCGATTTATGGCCATTTTCATGAGCTATTGCCCATGGTTTTGGGGTTCTAGAGAGATTTACAACGACCATAAGACCCGGTATATGTTATGACAGTAACTCATAGTTTTAGCGTATTTTGGCTATTTTCGTGGGCTATTGCCCATAGTTTTGGGGTTCTAGGCGATTTTCATGGCTCATAAGACCGAATACAAGTTTGAGACATATGACCAAAATCTCATCCTTTTTGCGATTTATGGCCGTTTTCATGAACTATTGCCCACGGTTTTGGGGTTCTAGAGAGATTTACAATGACCATAAGACCCGGTATATGTTATGATAGAAACTCATAGTTTTAGCGTTTTCTGGCTGTTTTCATGGGCTATTGCCCATAGTTTTGGGGTTCCAGGCGATTTTCATGGCTCATAAGACCCAATACAATTTTGAGACATATGAGCAAAATCTCGTCCTTTTTGCGATTTATGGCCGTTTTCATGACCTATTACCGACGGTTTTGGGGTTCTAGGGAGATTTACGACGACCATAAGACCCGGTATATGTTATGTCAGAAACTCATAGTTTTAGAGTTTTATGGCTGTTTTCATGGTCTATTGCCCATAGTTTTGCAGTTCTAGGCGATTTCATGGCTCATAAGACCCAATACAAGTTTGAGACATATGACCAAAATCTCGTCCTTTTTGCGATTTATGGCCGTTTTCATGAGCTATTGTCCATGGTTTTGGGGTTCTAGAGAGATTTAAAATGACCATCAGACCCGATATATGTTATACAGAAACTCATAGTTTTAGCGTATTATGGCTGTTTTCATGGGCTATTGCCTATAGTTTTGGGGTTCCAAGCGATTTTCTGGCTCATAAGACCCAATACAAGTTTGAGACATATAACCAAAATCTCGTCCTTTTTGCGATTAATGGCCGTTTTCATGAGCTATTGTCCACGGTTTTGGTGTTCTAGAGAGATTTACAACGACCATAAGACCAGGTATATGTTATGATAGAAACTCATAGTTTTAGCGTTTTATGGCTGTTTTCATGGGCTATTGTGCATAGTTCACTCCAACAGATGTGATTATCTGTGACGCAGGTTTCAATGATGATTCAGAAAAAACATCCTGTTTTCAGGAAAAACGTCACAAATTGGATGAATCTCTCACAGTTTTGCTAGATTGTCACAGAATGAGCGTCATATATAATCACATTTCGGGTTCGAGGTGATTTTGATGGCTCATAAGACCCAATACAAGTTTGAGACATATGACCAAAATCTCGTCCTTTTTACGATTTATGGCTGTTTTCATGAGCTATTGCCATGGTTTTGGGGTTCTAGAAAGATTTACAATGACCATAATACCCGGTATATGTTATGACAGAAACTCATAGTTTTAGTGTTTTCTGGCTGTTTTCATGGGCTATTGCCCATAGTTTTGGGGTTCCAGGCGATTTTCATGGCTCATAAGACCCAATACAAGTTTGAGACATATAACCAAAATTTCGTCCTTTTTGCGATTTATGGTCGTTTTCATGAGCTATTGCCCACGGTTTTGGGGGTTCTAGAGAGATTTACAACGACCATAAGACACTGTATATGTATGACCGAAACTCATAGTTTAGCATCTTATGGCTGTTTTCATGGGCTATTGCCCATAGTTTGGGGTTCTACGCCATTTCATGGCTTAAAAGTCCGAATACAAGTTTGAGACATATAACCAAAATTTTGTCCTTTTTGCGATTTATGGCCGTTTTCATGAGCTATTGCCCACGGTTTTGGGGGTTCTAGAGAGATTTACAACGACCATAAGACACTGTATATGTTATGACCGAAACTCATAGTTTTAGCATCTTATGGCTGTTTTCATGGGCTATTGCCGATAGTTTGGGGCTCCAGGCGATTTTCATGGCTCATAAGACCCAATACAAGTTTGAGAAATATGACCAAAATCTCGTCCTTTTTGCGATTTATGGCCGTTTTCATGAGCTATTGACCATGATTTTGGGGTTCTAGAGAGATTTACAACAACCATAAGACCCGGTATATGTTATGACAGAAAGTCATAGTTTTAGCGTTTTATGGCTATTTGCATGGGCTAGTACCCATAGTTTTGGGGTTCCAGGCGATTTTCATACCTCATAAGACCCAATACAAGTTTGAGACATATGACAAAAATCTCGTCCTTTTTGCGATTTATGGCCATTTTCATGAGCTATTGCCCATGGTTTTGGGTTCTAGAGAGATTTACAACGACCATAAGACCCGGTATATGTTATGACAGAAACTCATAGTTTTAGCGTATTATGGTTGTTTTCATGGGCTATTGCCCATAGTTTTGGGGTTTCAGGCGATTTTCATGGCTCATAAGACCCAATACAATTTTAAGACATATGACCAAAATCTCGTCCTTTTTGCGATTTATGGCCGTTTTCATGAGCTATTGCCCATGGTTTTGGTGTTCTAGAGAGATTTACAATGACCATAAGACCCGGTATATATTATGACCGAAACTCATAGTTTTAGCATCTTATGGCTGTTTTCATGGGCTATTGCCCATAGTTTTGGGGCTCCAGGCGATTTTCATGGCTCATAAGACCCAATACAAGTTTGAGAAATATGACCAAAATCTCGTCCTTTTTGCGATTTATGGCCGTTTTCATGAGCTATTGACCACGGTTTTGGGGGTTCTAGAGAGATTTACAACGACCATAAGACCCGGTATGTGTTATGACAGAAACTCGTAGTTTTAGCGTACTATGGCTTTTTCATGGGCTACTGCCCATAGTTTTGGGGTTCTAGGCGATTTTCATGGCTCATAAGACCCAAGACAATTTTGAGACATATGACCAAAATCTCATCCTTTTTGTGATTTATTGCCGTATTCATGAGCTATACGCCCACGGTTTTGGTGTTCTAGAGAGATTTTACAACGACAATAAGACCCGGTATATGTTATGACAAAAACTCATAGTTTTTAGCGTTTTATGGCTAGTTCATGGGATATTGCCCATAGTTTTTGGGGTTCCAGGCGATTTTCATGGATCATAAGACCCAATACTAGTTTGAGACATATGACCAAAATCTCGTCCTTTTTGCGATTTATGGCCGTTTTCATGAGCTATTGCCACCAGGTTTTGGGGTTCTAGAGAGATTTACAACGACCATAAGACCCGGTATATGTTATGACAGAAACTCATAGTTTTAGCGTTTTATGGCTGTTTTCATGGGCTATTGCCCATAGTTTTGGGGTTCCAGGCGATTTTCATGCTCATCAAGACCCAATTACAAGTTTGAGACATATGACCAAAATCTCGTCCTTTTTGCGATTTATGGCCGTTTTCATGAGCTATTTGCCCACTGGTTTTGGGGTTCTAGAGAGATTTACAATGACCATAAGACCCGGTATATGTTATGACAGAAACTCATAGTTTTGCGTTTTATGGCTGTTTTCATGGTCTATTGCCCATAGTTTTGGGTTCTAGGCGATTTTCATGGCTCATAAGACCCAATACAAGTTTGAGACATATGACCAAAATCTCATCCTTTTTGCGATTTATGGCCGTTTAATGAGCTATTGTCCATGGTTTTGGGTTCTAGAGAGATTTACAAATGACCCATAAGACCGCATATATGTTATGACAGAAACTCATAGTTTTAGCGTATTATGGCTGTTTTCCTGGGCTATTGCCTATAGTTTTGGGGTTCCAACCGATTTTCTTGGCTCATAAGACCCAATACAAGTTTGAGACATATGACCAAAATCTCGTCCTTTTTGCGATTAATGGCCGTTTTTCATGAGCTATTGTCCACGGTTTTGGGGTTCTAGAGAGATTTACAACGACCATAAGACCAGGTATATGTTATGACAGAAAACTCATAGTTTTTAGCGTTTTATGGCTGTTTCATGGGCTATTGCCCATAGTTTTGGGGTTCCAGGCGATTTTCATGGATCATAAGACCCAATACTAGTTTGAGACATATGACCAAAATCTCGTCCTTTTTGCGATTTATGGCCGTTTTCATGAGCTATTGCCCACATTTTTGGGGTTCTAGAGAGATTTACAACGACCATACGACCCGGTAATGTTATGATAGAAACTCATAGTTTTAGCCGCTTTATGGCTGCTTTTCATGAGCTATTGGCCCATAGTTTTGGTGTTCCAGGCGATTTTCATGGTCACAAGACCCAATACAAGTTTGAGACATATGACCAAAATTTCGTCCTTTTTGCGATTTATGGTCGTTTCATGAGCTATTGCCCATGATTTTTGGGGGTTTCTAGAAAGATTTACAATGACCATAAGACCCGGTATATGTTATGACAGAAACTCATAGATTTAGCGTTTATGGCTGTTTTCCATGGGCTATTGCCCATAGTTTTGGGGTTCAAGCGATTTTCATGGCTTATAAGACCCAATACAATTTAAGACATATGAGCAAAATTCTCGTCCTTTTTGCGATTTATGGCCGTTTTCATGAACTATTGCCCACGGTTTTGGGGTTCTCGAGAGATTTACACAATGACCATAAGACCCGGTATATGTTAATGACAGAAACTCATAGTTTAAGCGTTTTTGGCTGGTTTCATGGGCTATTGCCCATAGTTTTGGGTTCTAGGCGATTTTCATTGCTCATAAGACCCAATACAATTTTGAGACATATGACCAAAATCTCGTCCTTTTTGCGATTTATGGCCGTTTTCATGAGCTATTGCCCACGGTTTTTGGAGTTCTAGAGAGATTTACAATGACCATAAGACCGGTATATGTTATGACAGAAACTCATAGTTTTGGCGTTTTATGGCTGTTTTCATGGTCTATTACCCATAGTTTTGGGGTTCCATGCGATTTTCATGGCTCATAATCCCAATACAAGTTTGAGACATATGACCAAAATCTCGTCCTTTTTGCGATTTATGGCCGTTTTCATGAGCTATTGCCCACGGTTTTGGGTTCTAGAGAGATTTACAACGACCATAAGACCCGGTATATGTTTATGACAGAAACTCATAGTTTTTCCATTTTATGGCTGTTT